>CM042175.1:7977003-8107003 GCA_023376005.1 Doryteuthis pealeii
TATAAGTGATTCTGTTTCTCTTTTGAGGTTTCCCTTTCTTAACCATGTCCAAGTCTTTTGATGTGCAACCTCATCTATTTGTCGTTTGAAGCGTCCATATAATTGTTTTTCTTCCCATTTTTGTTTTCTAGTCTTTGTCGTTTTTCTGTTTGTCCATCTGCCGTTTCTACTATTGTTGGTCGCCATAAGTAATTTGTCTTTGCTCTTCCTTGTGTAATCTTCAAGTTGTTGGATTGTGGTTTCTACGCATTCCTCTATGTTGGCAAGACCTCTTCCCCCTTCCTTTCTTGACACATACAATCTATCTCTATCATTATTATCATTATTATTATTATTATCATTATTATTATTATTATTATCATTATTATTATTATTATCATCATTATTATTATCATTATTATTATTATTATTATTATCATTATTATCATTATTATCATTATTATTATTATTATCATTATTATTATTATTATTATTATTATGCATGATGAGAGGTGTAATAACTATATTAAAAAAATAAACACCTCCAAAAAAGTCTTTGTTAAGACTGATAAATCAAATAGATTATATATAAGATCTGTGTCTTTATAAAAATAACTGTTGGTGAACCCTGTCACTAAGTATTATAAAAATGCACAAGTCAACAGGGAAAAAAGCATTGATAATAGGGTCAATGAAATTGCTACTAAACTCCAGTTGGATAACTGCATTGATGCAAACAACAAGAAGTGGTTATTCATTATCATAAAAGATCACAAGCCAAATTTGAAAACCTAACCACAGTGTGGGCTTTTAAAGCCGACAATAAACAACATTAACGAATAATTAAATCACTAATGCTATAAAATTTGAGATATGGTTGGTATCAACCAATGGAAAAAACGCCAAGAGTGCTACTTACTAGTAGAACAAACATTAACATTACAGAGTTTTACCTATCTATTTCAGAAAAGCTATTAAACAAGGTTGTTGATCTAGCTAAACAATATATATACATTTGTGATGAGTAGGTATATATTGTTGAATATTGCCAGAAATTTGTTTAATACCACAATGGTGATATGTGGACAAAAAAAGTAACAACTTTGACATGGTCTTATGAAAGACAGAGCTGAGATCTTTGCCGGTTTCACCAACTACGAGCCACATGGGGTAGATTCTATCTAAACCCTCTCGTGGGGCTCCGCCCCCTTACATTACTGTAAGTTCTTTACAGCATGGACTATCGCTAGTCTCATGTCTGTACTCTTTTATGTTATACTCTGTATCTTTCATGAATGTGTCTATCTTTATTTGTGTAACTCTGTTTACCTTATTATGAACGTTGTATTCTACTGTTATCCATGTGCTGTGTTATTAAATGTTTGTCTATTAACCTTTGTCGGAGTTATTTGTATCCAAAGTATGTTGAACTTTAAACCATTCTTACACAGACAACACGTCTGGTCCTTTGGCAATTAATAGTTAACCAGTTGATCAGATGGGTCATAAAACATCATGAGGGTGGTATTTTAGACAAAGAACCCTTTCAAATCACGCAGGGTTAATAGAATCTCGGAGGATGAGATTTCGTACGAGAATTGATAGGAGATTTGGGGATTCTGGGAAATTTGAAAAGTTTAGTCAGTTCGATCTAGGGAGCCTGTTGAGAAAATTGAAGGAAATGCAGTGAGGACAGCAAATAAAATAGAAAATACTTAAAAACAAAAGTCCTCATAATTGAGCAATTCAAAAAATAACGATTTAATCAATATCTTGACATGGTCTTATGAAAGACAGAGCTGAGATTTATGTTAGATGATGCTTTCTTGCTGTGGAGATTGACACATTTGTTAGTATTTTATAACATCAGTTCTACAAAATCAGGTCTACAAAAAAAGGGGGGGTGTCCCCCATCTCGACAACCATGGGAGGTAGCAGTAGATTAGAAGCCATACGTACTATATACCTCATCTCTGGAATCAAGGGGTTCATAGAAAAACGGGCTGTTAATAGCCCCTTGACCCCTAGAGGGGCGAATCTCACGTGCCATGAGAGACATGGGATATAGTTTTAGTTTAGAATTCAGATTCGACCTGACTTTGGAGCAGAGTGGACGTGTTTCTCTCTGCTGAGTTCGATCCCTCCTGCGCGGTGAATAATCAATATGGGCTGATCAAATAAAAAGCTTGATCAAGCGAACAATAAGTCTTGTTAATTCATTTAATTAAAAAAAAAAAAAGAAGAAGAAGAAGAAGAAGAAGAAGAAGAAGAAGAAGAAGAAGAAGAAGAAGAATTCAGCCCTTTGCCAGAAGAATTAAGAAGAACTCAGCTAGACGATGATGTCGGCCAGAGAAGAAGAGGAAATAGAAGAAAGGAACATATCGGTCAAGGAGGTTTGCAAGTAATAAAGAAGATCATCATCTTTTCTACAATAAGTCTCTGTTTACAACAGTTGTGTGGGTCTACAACATAGTTACAAACCCCTCCACATGAGTAGGGTGTGACACAAGATCAATTATCAAGCGGAGTTTAACAAGTTTGAATTTTAGAGTTTCAGAGAACCCCTTTAGTTTAAATTCGTAGTGTCCCAGAATGGTGCTATACCACGGTTAAATGAAGTTCACCTGGAATTGTTTTGTCTTTATTCTCTCTTTGTTGTTGATTGTGAACCCCCTGGATGAGCCCTGAGGCAGAATTACGGACACGAGTGAGGGTCAAGGAACAGAAGATCACGAGACGATCATGGCCAGTAATGTTAAAAGCTGCAAGTAATGCAGAAGATGCACAGCAGAAGCTGCCTACAGGTGCTCACGGCCCGAGGGAGGTTTACAGTGATGTCTATATCATTTTAACATTTTTTTAAATTTAACATCATGACGGTGTAAATGAAAAAAATGTCCTCATGAAACGAGATCACAAAGGGGTGCCTAAAGGTCATATGGTCCAAAATCTTTTTATTCTATTTTTTTACACTACGCCATCGTTCTTAGTGGTCGGAAAAGTGTCAACAACACTTTATAGGATGTGGCACTTCTTTCTGGGCGAGGTTTAGACTCTTTCGAACGACTCTCGTATGCATGTGCACCAGTGTGTATTATAAATTAATATAACAAATATTGCCCTCAGTTCTTCTTTGGAATGATGGTATTTATTTATTAGCACGACCGGTCATTCCTTTCCTTTCCTTTTAGAAGTCGATCGCAACGACGATGACGTCACTCCATGTCATTCATCAGTTGTGGACCGTCTGGTGGCTAATTAGTCAAATTCTGGACTTGTAATTGTGATCACACACATTGCAAGGGAAATTCCCATCTGCATTTGGTAGTTCATGACGACGAGGACGTCACCGCTCTGAAGCCCTGTTAATTCCGATAATTGAGCCGCTTAGCTCCTGTGCGGTACGCGTCTCGCCAACCCTGTCTGTTGGAGTCCAGACCTTCCAGGCTTGTTGGTATGATGGTGAATTTCTTCAGCATTGTTTTAATATGGTCTTTACACTGATTTTGGGGGCCTCCTGTCCTCCGCGTATATATATATATATATATATATATATATATATATATTACCCAATTTTACAACATTAAAACCAATGTGGTATTGTTCTCGCCCGGAAGATGGAACTTCCGGCTGAGGGACTAAGAGAAACATAAAAATATATATTTAAAAATAAAGAGAAAGCGGAAGAGATGGTTTCCGGTCAAGGAAGCAGGGTGAAGATAAAGAAATATATAACAAAGGTCCGTTATCAGATCAAAAGATAAAGATGTGTAGGCTTGTCGTCAATACAAAAAGCCAAAGGGCAAGCCGACAGCAGTCAGTCGCCGGCCGGCAGCGGAAAGGACACTTCACGTCTCCCGTCAGCAACCACCCCTCGTGCACTCATTGTAACCTCTGTGCCTTCACCACCCACACACCGAAGAAAATAAAAAAGGGTCCTCTTTTGTATACGCGTATCTGTTGTTTATTGAAGTCCAGTAGTCGGTCGTAGCTGACTACTAACATACATCGCTTTGGGTACAGTGAAAACCCCAGTACACGATTGAGAGTAGCGAAGAAGGCGCTATATAACATATAGAATTTGATGCCAGTATGCAACACCAACTATGAGATTAAAAATCTTCTATAACCAGACTTTATTTTTATATTGTAAATTACCAGAAAAAAACAGGTATTATTACATATATTTTACTAAATAATTCTACAGGATTGTAAACGTCTCTTTGAGAATCTGTGTTACACATCAATGATACATGGTTCAAAGTTAAATGACCTGAAAAATGTGAAAGTTTTTAAATAAAATAACTGGTGCATTATATCTTTTATTCGTTAATATATCAACACTGAAAATTTCATTAAATTCGGTTAATTCCCTGATTTTTAGGGTTTTTTTTCTTTCGGCGGGGTAACATATCATGGTAGGATTTAGGTCTGTTATGTTCGATTTAACAAAATATAATTTTATCAATTTATTATTTTTCTAATTTTATTTTTTTTTTCGCTTTTCTAATATTTCTAATTTTATTATCATAATTTCTTATTATTATTTAACGGTTAATAATAATAATAATAATAATAATAATAATAATAATAATAATAATAATAGACCATGCACAAGGCTCTTCACCCTAGAGACGACAGAGATAGATTATATGTGTCAAGAAAGGAAGGGGGAAGAGGTCTTGCCAACATGGAGGACTGCGTAGAAACCACTATCCAACAACTTGAGGATTACACAAGAAAGAGCAAAGACAAAATACTTATGGCGGCCAACAATAGTAGATGTGACAGATGGACAAACAGAAAAACAACAAAGACTAGAAAACAAAAATGGGAAGAAAAACAATTATATGGACACTTCAAACGACAAATCGAAGAGGTTGCACATGGAAAGACTTGGACATGGTTAAGAAAAGGAAACCTCAAAAGAGAAACAGAATCATTAATAATTGCTGCACAAAATAATGCCATAAGGACAAACTATATAAAAGCGAAAATTGATAAGACCCAACAAATAGTAAATGTAGACTTTGTGGTAATAGAGATGAGACTGTAAACCATATACTCTGCGAATGTAGCAAACTAGCACAACAAGAATACAAAACTAGACACGATTGGGTTGGGAAGGTGATCTCCCTGGGAATTATGCAAAAAAATTAATTTTGACCACACAACAAAATGGTATATGCATAAACCAGAATCTGTTCTTGAGAACGAAACGCACAAAATTCTCTGGAACTTTGAAATAAAAACGGATCACCTTATCCCAGCAAGAAGACCAGACCTAGTGTTGATAAACAAAAAAGAAAGAACTTGTCAACTGGTGGATTTTGCAGTGCCAGCAGATCACAGGGTGAAGCTAAAGGAAAATGAAAAAATAGACAAATATCTGAACCTTGCCAGAGAACTGAAAAAGTTATGGAATATGAAAGTGAAGATGATACCAATTGTAGTTGGTGCACTTGGAACAGTCCCAAAAGGATTGGAAAAGGGTCTGGAATGTTTGGAAATCAGAGGAAGGATTGAAACCATTCAGAACACTGCACTGCTGCAATCTGCCAGAATACTCAGAAGAGTCCTGGAGACCTGAGGAGACTTGCTGTCACTCAGACTCCAGTGAAAGACCATCAGCTAATGCTGATGTGAAAACTCAAAAGGAGCAAATAATAATAATAATAATAATAATAATAATAATAATAATAATAATAATAATAATAAAGGGGAGACAAGTTTAAGCATGACTGGGTGGGAAAGGTGATCCACTGGGAATTGTGCAAACAATTCAATTTTCCCCATGCTTCTAAATGGTATAAGCACTAATCAGAATCTGTGCTGGAAAATGAGATGTATAAAAGCCTCAGGAACTTTGAGATATAGACGGATCACCTAATCCTGGTTATGAGACCAGACCTAGTGTTAAGAAGAAGAACGGTCCCCAAGATAAGAGTCTGAGCAAACTGGAAATCAGAGAAAGAATTGAGACCATCCAAACTACAGCATTGTTTAGATCGGTTAGAATACTCAGAAGAGTGCTGGTGACCTGAGGAAACTTGCTGTCACTCATCCTCCAGTAAACCCCCAGCTAAGGCGAGTGTGAAAAGGGACAGATATTACACTTAAATCCCAACCGTTATTTTGGTTAATGTATTGTTGGGCTTTGCGGAAAGTTTTTATCATGTCTTTGAGAAAGCATTGAACCTCATTGTCGTTACAAATTTTCTACACCTCTTGCGGACATTTTAACGTCCATGCACGACTCACCATGCACTTATGTTAATTAGCAATGGGTTTCATTCTGTTTAATGACGTTTTCGTTCAAAACCCGAATCATTGGAGAACTTCTCACTGGGTGATAGCATCAATCGGGAGCTCCATCGGAAACGACTGCTAAGCCAAAACTGAACGTGGTAAAGAGGCGTGCGCTGGGACAGACACATGCAAAAAAAAAAAAAAAAAAAAACACAGTAGTTTTGCCAATATCCGCACGAATTTCCCTGTGTCCCTAGTACTTTGGATTTTGTTTTGTTTTGTTTTGTTTTACGGCATATCAACCTCAGTGGGTCATTTAATGCCGACAAAGTTTTGAAATAAATTCATTCTTAATGGATAATACAATGTTGTTTATCAACTCATGTTTTCTATTTACCCCATAGATGGGACCCTAACAGGTACTACCACTCCGGGTCAGAGTGGACCAGGGAGCAATGGTGATGAAGGGGTGCTCCACATTCCCCAAACCTCCAAAACTGGAACCTCACCATCAGATAGAGTTTAACGTCATTCCCAGGACATGTAGACCCTCATATACCGCCTTCTAGCACCCATATGATAAAAAGGGCTTGGGGCTTGCCATAAGAGCAATAGGGTTGGGAAAATCATATAGGTGCTAGGGCTTGACGTGGCCAGCCGATTGATCGGAGGGGGCCTCTCCGACCGCCCGTCTAGCCCAAGATAGGGCCAAAGTAGAGTATTGCAAGTCATGGACTGCTCATTCACCTGGGTTCTATCCTTAAGCATCACGGGTTGCCACCCACTGCCAACAGGTGGCCCCATTGGGGGAGTCTTACCCCTCTGCAGAGGTGCAGTCGGTGCATTCTAACGCCTCAGTCGACAGTGGGGTAGTACTTTGGAGGCCTTAATTTTGGGATTACACTCTTATTTGTATAACTTTTTGAAAAACATTAGAATATAAACCCCCAAAGTATTTACACATTAACTATTATAATTAATTAAGTTAATTATACGTTTTGCTGACAGAAAAA
Organism: Doryteuthis pealeii; assembly: GCA_023376005.1. Taxonomy (NCBI): domain Eukaryota; kingdom Metazoa; phylum Mollusca; class Cephalopoda; order Myopsida; family Loliginidae; genus Doryteuthis; species Doryteuthis pealeii. The sequence continues at coordinate 7,984,245 of CM042175.1, forward strand.
CACAGATTCTACGCTTTAATCCTAAATAGAATTAAGATGCAAGCACAGATCTTCTTATAATCGAGAGAACACTCTATCTGTAACCGAAATTACGTCACCACTGCCGTCACTATTTCCTTAGTTATTTAAGTTATATTCTCAATGATTATGAAATATCAGGCGTTTCATATTGAAAATGAATTTTATCTATTAGTTAGGTATGATAAATTATTTCTGCTATGGAACGCAGCAATGGTAATATTTATTTTAAGGAATTCCGATTTATTTCCATTGAATCAGTTTATTTTAAATATTCAATATTAATTAGCAGCTTATTTAATAACGATGTCTCCATTAAAGTCTAGCTGAGTTAGATTTGCCGCAAAACTGCCCATATTATTAATGCCTTTAAAAATCCTGAAATATGTGTTATATATCTATAAGAAATAAAGATTTACATAGTATATGATTGGAACAATTTGCATAATGATTTTAACAAAACTGGGTTTAATAAATGATTATTTGCTGTCACTGATTTCTAATACTATTATGTTATTCTCGAACGTATCAAAAACAATCCTATATATAATTCTATATAGAAATCAACTAAAATAATATTATAATACGTATAATATTTTTTTTATATACGTTCGTATTTAGTTTCGTTATTCTTTATAATTCAATATAATATTTTATCACATTAAAACTTAAATAGTTGCGCATACTTTTTTTTATGTTATGTTATTACCGGCAATATATTTATATTTCATATTGTTGTAGGTGACTCACCTATGACACGAACATGGACTTACCCAAAGGGTAAATATTTGACAGAGTAAAGCTACTCAAACGAGTAATACCAGCTACTAGTCCTTCGGGACGGGTGGTCCAGTGAGCCTCGGCCTCTGGACCGATGGGATGCTAAATTAATAGCGTCGATCCCAGATACCTGCCTCATTGTACTTAAAAAGGCAGGGCTGGGACTGACGCAATTTTTCTATCTACCACCCCATGAGTCTCGGCTAGTGGGTGATGCCCACATAAAGCGGCCTTGTGCCATATCGTGTGTAAGTGGGACACATGTAAATACCTGTAGTCCCAGCTACTCGTCCTTCGGGACGGGTGGGATGCTAAATTAATAGCGTCGATCCCAGATACCTGCCTCATTGTACTTAAAGGGGCTGGGCTGGGATCGACGCAATTTTTCTACCTACCACCCGAATTGTGGGTGGTCCCCTCATAAAACGGCCTTGTGCCATATCGTGTGAAAGTGGGACACATGTAAATAGGAGTAGTGCCAGATACAGTTCTTCGTGTAAGCTGTAACAATGAAACCCTTTCATTGTACGTTGATATATATTGCTGAATACAATCTGTTACCTACATTTTATACCCGTGTTCAGTTATTATTTATCGACCCTTAAACAGGTCATAACACATATCAAATCTAAATGGCATATAGTTTAGGATGTTTTGTACATTTTGTTGAGAAATTTATGTTATAAGGTGTGTGCTAGACGCCCGCTCCTATTCATAGACTCGGCGATAACCATGTTATCATACTCATGGCCAATCGCTGACAGTACTCTGCTGCTGAGACAATACTTAAACTGAGCATACTAAGCATACTGGCTATAATTACTTTGAACCTTCGTGGACGACGGACATAGGATTAAATCACTGGATCTTTAACAATACGCTGGATAGGACTTATTCACTTACCAAAGGATTCAATAACTCAGGACTTATACGCAGGATAGGACTTATTCACTTACCAAAGGATTCCATAACTCAGGACTTATACGCAGGATAGGACTCCATAACTCAGGACTTATTAGGACTTATTCACTTACCAAAGGATTCCATAACTCAGGACTTATACGCAGGATAGGACTTATTCACTTACCAAAGGATTCCATAACTCAGGACTTATACGCAGGATAGGACTTATTCACTTACCAAAGGATTCCATAACTCAGGACTTATACGCAGGATAGGACTTATTCTTACCAAAGGATTCCATAACTCAGGACTTATACGCAGGATAGGACTTATTCACTTACCAAAGGATTCCATAACTCAGGACTTATACGAGGATAGGACTTATTCACTTACCAAAGGATTCCATAACTCAGGACTTATACGCAGGATAGGACTTATTCACTTACCAAAGGATTCCATAACTCAGGACTTATACGCAGATAGGACTTATTTGCTTACCAAAGGATTCCATAACTCAGGACTTATACGGAGGATAGGACTTATTCACTTACCAAAGGATTCCATAACTCAGGACTTATACGGAGGATAGGACTTATTCACTTACCAAAGGATTCCATAACTCAGGACTTATACGCAGGATAGGACTTATTCACTTACCAAAGGATTCCATAACTCAGGACTTATACGCAGAATAGGACTTATTCGCTTACCAAAGGATTCCATAACTCAGGACTTATACGGAGGATAGGACTTATTCACTTACCAAAGGATTCCATAACTCAGGACTTATACGGAGGATAGGACTTATTCACTTACCAAAGGATTCCATAACTCAGGACTTATACGCATAGGACTTATTCGCTTACCAAAGGATTCCATAACTCAGGACTTATACGCAGAATAGGACTTATTCGCTTACCAAAGGATTCCATAACTCAGGACTTATACGCAGGATAGGACTTATTCACTTACCAAAGGATTCCATAACTCAGGACTTATACGCAGGATAGGACTTATTCACTTACCAAAGGATTCCATAACTCAGGACTTATACGCAGAATAGGACTTATTCGCTTACCAAAGGATTCCATAACTCAGGACTTATACGCAGGATAGGACTTATTCACTTACCAAAGATTCCATAACTCAGGACTTATACGCAGGATAGGACTTATTCACTTACCAAAGGATTCCATAACTCAGGACTTATACGCAGGATAGGACTTATTCACTTACCAAAGGATTCCATAACTCAGGACTTATACGCAGGATAGGACTTATTCACTTACCAAAGGATTCCATAACTCAGGACTTATACGGAGGATAGGACTTATTCACTTACCAAAGGATTCCATAACTCAGGACTTATACGCAGGAATAGGACTTATTCACTTACCAAAGGATTCCATAACTCAGGACTTATACGCAGGATAGGACTTCTTCACTTACAAAGGATTCCATAACTCAGGACTTATACGCAGGATAGGACTTATTCACTTACCAAAGGATTCCATAACTCAGGACTTATACGCAGGATAGGACTTATTCACTTACCAAAGGATTCCATAACTCAGGACTTATACGCAGATAGGACTTATTCGCTTACCAAAGGATTCCATACTCAGGACTTATACGCAGGATAGGACTTATTCACTTACCAAAGGATTCCATAACTCAGGACTTATACGCAGGATAGGACTTATTCACTTACCAAAGGATTCCATAACTCAGGACTTATACGCAGGATAGGACTTATTCACTTACCAAAGGATTCCATAACTCAGGACTTATACGGAGGATAGGACTTATTCACTTACCAAAGGATTCCATAACTCAGGACTTATACGGAGGATAGGACTTATATCGAAACACTTAACACCAAACGGAATTCACATAACCTCGGGACTTATACGGAGGATAGATTTCACTTACACTTAACAAAAGAGAATTACCATAACTCAGGAACTCTCATACGCAAGGATAGGAACACTCATTCAACATTCCAACAAGGATTCCATAACTCAGAGTACATTAAATAACGCGAAAGAAGATAGGACTATATATCACACTTACCAAAGGAATATCCAAAATCTCAGGACATATATACGCAGAAATAGGACATATTACGTTACCAAAAGGATTCCATAACTCAAAAAGGACTTATACGGAATGGAAATAGGACTTATACACAACTTACCAAAAAGAATCTCATACCAAACTCAAAGACTTCATCACAGCAGAATAAGGACTTAATTCGCTTTACACAAAAGGATTCCATAACCAAAGGACTTACAATACGGAGGATAGAAGAACTTCACTTCACTAACAAAGGATTCCATAACTTCAGCGACTTATTCGGAGGATAGGACTTATTCACTTTACAAAGGATTTCCATAACTCAGAACTTATACGCGCAGGATAGACTTAATAACTAATAACCAAAGGATTCCAAAATAATAAACTCAGGACGAATTAAAATAACAGAAGAAGAAATAGGAAATTATATCCACAACCTTAACCAAAGGCATACTCACATAAAACTCAGGACTATATTAACGGAGGATAGTAGACTTAATTCACATTACACCAAAGGAAGAATATCCAAATAAACTCAGGACTTATACGCAGAATAGGACTTATTTCGACTTACCAAAGGANTCTCTCTCTCTCCTCTCTCTCTCTCTTCTGTCTCTGTCTGTCTGATAGACAGAGAGAAGACTGTTTTTTGTGTCGATTCGAACCCTGACTGTCAAGCTGACAGGCGAAGATTCTAACTATGACACCAGCTGTTTTCCCATGAGGCCTAATGGCTGAAATGTACATACAGAGATTGACTTTTTCTCGATTTGTTTAGCCTACATTTGAACGGGTATGCCTGACTAATTCATTAATTATCAATTAATTGATTTTAAAAATTAGGTATGACTTCAATTAAGCACATATTCTCCCAAAAGTTTTCGGCTAAAAGCCATATCAAACACATTGTTTGTTTGTTTACTTCTCATACTGTTGTGTAGCAAGTCACCAAAAGTGAATATAACTGATTCAAAACAAAACGAAAAATCTGGGAAAAAACAGCTGGTGTAATGGTTAGAACCCCCTTCTAATATATATAACATAATACATTTTGCGGACCTTCTTTTTTATAGAATATTAAATGTTCTCCCGTTGGAACCAGAACAACATTTTTTTGTAATATATATATACATATACACAATATACATATGTTCGGATTTATTTCCATTTTGGGGCAGGTGGCTGTACAGCTGTTTTCATGGGGTGTTGTATCCATGATTGGGTTAAGACTACACGCAACATTCTTGTGCAGCTCCCATCTAGTTTATTCTCTAGTCGCTTCGTTAGGGTTCATTTTGTGCAGCCGTACAGTAGTACTGACACGAACACGTTTGGAAGATTGTCTCTTTAAATTGTCTGTGAGTTTAGATTTCCACATCGCTGATTATTTATATACAGGTGTCCTAGAAGTCGTGCACCATATAATTTTTTTCAGATTTTATTGAATATGTGTGGAGAAATTAACAATACAAGAAAGAGTTAAATTGTTTTTTTATGTTTGGAAGAGATGGGGCTACATACCGCTCTGTAGCTGAAGAATTCAACCGCACTCATCCCGAGCGAGAAAAAAACCATTGAACCATACCACTGACTGCCGTTTGATAAAACGTTTCCAAGAAACTGGCTCAGTTGTGACGCGAGAGATGTGGTCGACGAAAGAGTGCAACTGATGAAGCAACATCAACTATGGTTTTAGCGAATGTTGCTAGAAGCCCCTTGAAATCAGTAAGGAAAATAAGCCTGGAGCTTACGATTAGCAAATCATCAGTACATCGTATTCTTAAGACACAGAAATTTCATCCGTACAAAGTACATCTTGAGAATTGATGTTTGTATCAATGGAGAGGGGTGAACAATTTGTGCATCTATTATGATTATGATGATGAAATTGATATTCACATGTCTTTTCATACTTTTTACACGTATTTTCATACATGATGCGCGACTCTGGGACACCCTGTATAGCGTCCATGCCTTTCCTATCCGTGCATTAACTTCGCTTTCTGTGGTGAGATATTACTGCCTAGGTACTTAAATTGTTCTACCGAGTTTAGGAGTTTGCCATCGATAGTTGAGATTGTCTCTTTTGTTTCTAAAGATATAAATTCATTTTTATCAGAGTTTACGTATAGCCCGATGTTTCGTGCTGCCTTTTCTAAGCTGTTGTAGCAGGAATTTGGCTTGTACAGGTGTATTTGCGAGGAGAGCCAGATCATCAGCGTAGTCTGCAACCTGCACAGCCTAATAGCCTCAGTATTTTTCTCCCAAAAAAAAAAAAAAAAAATAAAATCGTTGCATAATCTATGTAGTGACATCAGATTATTGTCACAATCCCGCTGTATTTCTGAAGGTGATGGCCCCTGTTTTCATACTTTCATAATTATGGATACCATAATACTTATATAAGGTAGTGTAGAAACATAATGCGATTAGTGCAGCCACGGCCTTGAACAGGATGAGTGACAACGCTTGACCTCACTCTCACCTTGCCTTCCCGGGGATACATCGTGATAACCAGAAGGCATGGAAGACATGTCTTCCGTTTAAGGATAGTAAAGTTTCAGTCAGCTTAGAGTAGGAGCGACGCCGATAGATGTAGTCGATCTGCGCAGATGTCTGGTTTGGATTTAAAAATAAAGGAAGATCAAGTAAATCGAAAGTCTTGTGTTATTGCCTAAAAGAACTAACAATGACACAGGGCTTCTGATAAGGAGAAATCGCCTAACAGAAACGAGACCCGAAGTCCAGAAAATCCAGACCTTAGAAGATTCCAGACGCAGATGATAGACAGAACCAAAGCCGGCCAGAGAAAAGACGACTAGAATAAGAAGTAAGAAAGGGTATACAGCAATACCACGGGCAGGACTTTCCATGGCATATTACAGAAAGCCTGCGAAACACGTGGGACAAGTTAACCTGTTTAGTTTCAGCTTGGACCGTCAGGCAGATAAGGCCTATCTGCCTTAGCTGGGGATCACTTGCACACGCGCGCTGTGTTTAGTTAGAGGAAGATGTTTAGTTAAGTAAATAAAGTTTAAATAAATAAATATGTTTGTGCGTTGATGATGTCTTGCAACAAGCTGACTAGAAGAAGAAATGAATAAGGACGACCACAGCAAGAACAGGAGAAATAGAAGTCATAGAGAAAGAATAGAAACGACTAGAATCACAATGGCAAAGAAGTAAGTTATGTATCTCTCTATCTACCTGTGTCTATCTCTCCCCCTACCTTCCAGTAAATAGAACTTGGTGTATGTACCCAACATCGTATATGTGTATGAGTATGTAACGCCTATATAGCTGTAAAAAGGAAATTATCAAAATCCTACGATCTGGAAATAGTATGCAGAAATCAGGTCTGGCAAGCCACGTTGTAAGTCGATGAAAGATAGATGGATGTTAGGGTTAATTCCATCTCAAATTATCCAGAAAAAAGTAAAACTGTCACCAAATGGGTATATGTGTAGGAGTATGCAACAATAAATTCAGGCTATTAGGCTGTTCAATTTTTTTTTACCCTAATTAAACCATTTAAAAAAATGTAACAGAGCGGTACCCCGGGATACGTAAGCACACGAATCATGCACTGGGGTACTTTTTTACGTGCATATTTGAAGCTTGTGAACTTCATGAATTAAGCAGGTTGTAGCAATGACTATTTAATTTATAGTCAGTATCACTACTAAACAAGAATGTAAGAACAACTGAATCATATATGACTCAAGATTGAAAATGCACAAAAAGATGGTCTAATTGTAATTTAAAACAAGTTTTCAATAACATGACCGATAATAATTGATTCATATATAGTTTTTTTAATTTTCATTTTGATATATATTTTATAGGGATTGGCCCCTATATTTTTACGGCATGTGGAATTGACCAAATTATAAATAATTAAGTTTTCTTAAAATAACTAGTTTTACAATGGTATGTCATGAGTTTAGAATTAGGTAAACAAAAGAGATCGAAATAATATTAGTTTGTTTATTTATTTATTTATTTATTTTGGTTTGTTTTGTTTTACGGCATATCAAAATTCAGCTGGGTCAATTAATGCGCATAAAGTTTTGAAATAAATCAATTCATAATGGATAATACAATTTTGTTTATAAATACATTTTTCTATTTAACCCATAGATGGGACCCTAACAGGTACTACCACTCCGGGTCAGAGTGGACCTGGGAGCAATGGTGATGAAGGTGCTCCACATTCCCCAAACCTCCAGACTGGAACCTCACCATCAGATAGAGTTTAATGTCATTCCCAAGACATGTAGACCCCCGCAGCCACCGCCTTCTAGCACCATATGATAAAAAAGGGCTGGGTTTGCCATGACGGCAATAGGGTTGGGAAAATCATTATAGGTGCTAGGGCTTGACGTGACCAGCGATTGATCGAAGGCTCCGACCGCCCGTGTAGCCCAAGATAGGGCTTAAAGTAGAGTATTGCAGGTCATGAACTGCTCATCCACCTTGGCTCTATCCTTAAGCATCACGGGTCGCCACCCACGGCCAACAGGTGCCCCATTGGGGATCTTACCCCTCTACGAGGTGCAGTCGGTGCAGTCTAACGCCCAGCCGACAGGCGGATTAGTTTTGGAAATATTTTAGCAGGAACAATTAGAAAAATGCCTTTAAATTCATCGCATAATTTATGTCACCGAATTCCACAGATACCAAAATCATTCGATATTGCATCATTGCAAATTCACCTGATATTTTGAGGAATATTTTAGCTTATAGGAACACGTAGACAATGAATAATTAAAATTATAAAAAAGGCCCATAGAGATGGAAAACTTCAGATAAGGGGATACGGACAGTGAGGAGCTTTCGCTCTTCCTGACTCGCACAGAGTTGGAGGGATGCTCCTAACTCGACAGTGCGAATCGTCCGAAACATAAAATACGACTCAACAGGTCCGTCTATTTTTTGTCTCCTATTCTCTCATCTCTCTCTCTCTCTCTCTCTTCTCCTCTCTCTCTCTCTCTCAACAACAACAAATTTCAACTTCAATCACAAGTTCCAACACAGACAAAACTACTATCATGTTGACACAAGCAATCATACTAATATAAACCCATGTCACAGTTGTCACACACAACTATGCACAGACAAAAGCAGACTGCAACACCACTGAAAGAACATGAAACTATATTAATTGTACTAGCAAATATATGCAAGTATTTAGTTTTAATAAGATGAATATCATTTTAAATTAGAAAGGCTAATGAACTGAATAGAATGCAGATAAAAAAGATTTTGGAACAGAGGGAGGTATGATTGAAAAATAGAAAACAACTTTGAAACTTAACTCTTCCATCATTTTCCATTACTCCCATCTTTCATTGGTAAATTTTCCTAATTTAACTATTTAGTAAAATAGGAAGTAAAGAATAAATATTACAGTTATTTCTTCATGTTAATGGATTTCATTTAAGATTTTTGAAGAAGATGTTTGCTTTATATATATAAAATAAAACCAAACATTTATAATCATAGTACTAAACACATATTATTAAATCACATTTTTAATATCAATATGCAAATATAGCTTGCCCGTTCACACTGTAATCCACTATTTTGTTGTATATATAAATACAATTGGCATGTTATTAGTATGTAGATATGGTCAACATGGCTTCGCCTCTGGACCATTGCTATTAATAACAGCGTCGATCCCCAGGGGCCATCCCCCAGGCAACACCTGTCCGCTTGATTTAAAGGGGCAGGGCTGGGTTTTATTGCCCAGTGCCTGAGGCGCCCCCCTTGAGGGGATGCCGACGGGATCGACGCAATTTTTCACCTGCCACTCCATGAGTTCGGCTCGTTGGGTGTCCACGTTAATAGGGACTTTGTGAGCTGACCGTACAAGTGGGTACGCGTAAATACATGTAGAACTCCGGTCAAACAGTCTTAATGATGTACAACAATTTTATTAATAAATGAGATTTAAATGAAATAAAATCATTGATATTGTGATGTCAATAACAAAGGCGAATTGTTGACTTGAATAGTAATATAGTTTCGGTTACAGACCGAAATACACAATAATCCATTAATAATAACATTTATGCTATATAAAGTTTGTTTCCTTTATCAATGTCTTCTTCTCTTTTGTTACCTATGGAACCACGCTAATTTCAACGACGCCCATTATACATCTAATTGATGGGACACCCATAACTCCGGATCTTCAACTGCATAACCTCAACACAACATCTCCAAACCCAAAGAGAGGTCCCCTTACAATATAAAAGACTACTTCAACACGTTATTACGACGGTTTTACGAAAAAAATATCTAAAACAACACATTCTCTGCAAATTCCATCTATTCTCTCTTTGACATTTAAATTCTGAAAAGGTTTTGCTATTTAACTACTATCCGATTACGTATCACTCGTCACTCGTGCGAATGTCCGAGAACATCACAGCCATTGTTTATATCTGTTGTTACGACAAAGCAGTTTTTGAATATCGATGATATTTACACGAAGTACCTATCTAATTTTAATATACTAACATCTAACAACCTAACATTTACACGTCAAATTCTAGTAATCACAAATAAACATCTTCGTTTCTATACATGAAACTTTGTAGAATTATGTCACAAAATTGGTGTTCTATAAAAAAAAGAATTTTCGTCTGCTGAGACGTCCGACTTCCAATCGATTAGTAAAAATACCCTTCCCATATCTTATTATAATGGAGATTAGTAACAACTGTGTTTTTCTGCTCTGTAACCGAACTATTTATCACTACTCAAGTCACATTCCAACTTAATTATTACGTCACAATTCCATGATTTCATTCTTTAATCCCTTCAATTATTAATAAAATTGTTTTACATTATTAATACTGCTAACCATCATCTCGTACTAATAAGACTAATTGTATTTATATATACAACAAAATAGCCGTTTACAGTGTGAACGAGATGCTTAATTTGCATATTGATATTTAAAATTTGATTTTAATAAATAATGTGCTTTGTATTATTGATTTTCTAATTGTTGGTTTTATCTTAATGAATAAGAGGCAAAATCTCGGAGGATAAATCTTAAAAGAAAATTCAATTTACAGAGGAGAATAATGTAATTTTATTAAATACTTCCTATCTTAACTAAATAGTTAATTAGAAAAATTGAGTTAAGAAAGATGGAAAAAATAAGTTCAGTTGTTCTATTTTTCGATTATAGCCCCCTCTGTTTTCAAATCTTTTCGTTTTTTCATTCTTATTTGTACTTTCTAATTTAATATGATATTCTTATTACATTAAAACTTAATACTTGCACCCGGAGGGCTGCATATATTTGCTAGTTTAACATAATGGAATCTAACGAATAAATGTTAAATATCATCGTCAAAGGTTTCTTTGGACCAATAAAAAGAGCAAAAAAACCTAAATAAAACAATGTTTGCATATTGTGAGAATTATTTCTCATCCCCCTCTAATCTTTATAACTTGGAACTAGGAGTTGATGAGAGTATGTCGCCGACGGTGTTTATCCCATGTTCCTGCCTCTTTCAATTGCTGACACCCCTCGTAGTAGTTCATTACATACTTAAAAAGTCGGCCACTGAGTGCGAGTAAATATATTGTGGACAAGAACTGAGAACAGTAGTACTAAAGCTGAAAGTGATGTTGGTTAAACGTGCATTCCTGTATTCCTTCTTACCCCCTCAACTTTTTTACCTCAAGTACGAGCAACCAGGTGAGGTCGCGTTTTTGAAGGTGTTAGCTGCAAAGACCACACTTGAATTCATTCGCTAACACTTAACCTATATTACCTACCCGACGTCTGGTGGCTACAACCCACTAAAGCCTCGGCTCACTGGCTCCTCCCGCTTGCGGTACGGGATAAGCGCCTTATATTTTTCCCGAAGCAACTAATTTGCTCCTTGAATTTCTAAAGTGTTGTCAAACTTACAGCGTCGAGGTTAGTTTGCTTATCCAAAACAAAAGTCTTTCCTCTGCTACTGGGGATGGTCGTCAGAATATGGCTACTGTTGCCTGTAGGGCCCTCAGTCGAGTAGTATATCAGTAGTAGTCGTCGTTAGCTGAAGAAACACATACAAAAGTCGTAGGGTCAAAACGGGTTGTTTATTTCTTTCTAGGCATCATGGCTTCTTTTTCAGAGAGAGAGAGGAGAGAGAGAGAGAGAGAGAGAGAGAGAGAGAGGAGAGAAGAGAGGAGAGATTGTACACCAGAGAGAGGTTAGAAAAAGAGTTTTCATTTATCAAGTGTGATGGACGACCGACGAGGATAAATTGAAATAATGTTTCAATTTATCCTTGTTGTCAAAAATGATTAAAAAGAAGAGTTTTATTTTGGATGCAAGATTTTATTGATTTAACATTTTGAATTCGTTACATCATACAAATAAAAAAAAATAAACCAATGGAATATTTCTTGATGAAACAGATTTTTGAAAAAACATCTTTTTTCCAGAGATCACGAAGATAATATTTATTTTTATTTGCGGAAGATGAAACGAATGTCTGAGCACACTCATTTACCAGGGGGTGTTGCAACGGCTCTTCAGGTAAGAAGCGATCTTGGGGTAGGAACCAACACGGTTGTAGAGACCCATCATCTTGGGGTAGTTGCTGAACATAGATTGGTTCTCCCTGAACATATTCTCCATACAACAATACATCATCATATCACACCACATCATCTGAAAGATTGAAAGAAATAAGATAAGATTAGATACACATGAATATGTATGGGGGGGGGAAACAAATTATTACATAATGATCATCTTCTATAAACACAAATGTACATATTTTGCTTTGAATAAAAAGTCAGATTGACTGAGGAAGTTCTTCGCGTCAGAAGGACGAAATATTTCTCTCCCACTTGGGCTTGTTTGAGTGATCATTTTTGTTCATTCTTTCTTTTTACCTCACCTCATAATGATCATCTCCAAGTCTAAGAGAAAACAGTTATTGTTTTATTCAAAAGCAAAATATAGGTATTAGTGTATACTAAAACCTTATCAAGGTGGAAAGGAAATACAAAAAAGGTATGGATAAAATAAAAAAAATTGTTTCAAAACGCACATGTGTTTAAGGTTACATTTTTTATTCTGCAATATTTTAAGTGTAAATAAAACAAAACAATCCAAAAATAAACGAACGTTTCTCTGAATGTTTGAGATGATTATGCTTGATGATTAGTATTATCTGCATTATTCGGACTAGTGTCCTCATATTTATTGTTATTTGTACAACGTTTCAGCCGATATACCCTCCGGCCTTCTTCAGGTATTTCTTGTTGGACTCGGGAACCTTCTCTGACTCGGGAACCTTTATTTCGGACTCGGGAACCTTCTTTTCAAACTCGAAAGAAGGATCTTCAGGGTTAAATCCACTGAATTAAATATATAAGATATTGATTAATTCAGTGGATTTAACTCTGAAGATCCTTATGGTGAAACTCAAGTAAGTTATTTCTGTACACACCCTAATAATATATATATATATATATATATATATATATTATATATATATATATATTTAAGTCACCAATACAAAGTTTGTGTTACCAATGGTTTCAGATGCTTATCCGTCATCAGAGACGTTGACTTTTAGAAAAAATTGGACAGTTTTTAAACTCATGCCTCGTGTGAACGTGATCCGTTATTCGTTCTTGCTTTTGCTTTCTTCATTCATTTGGTAAGACAAACTTTTTTTTGGTGACTTAAATAATTAAATAAATACAGCTCTTAAAGAAATAATTGAGCACTTTATAATTATTTCTCCAATATTAATAACAAAAAAATAATTATATATATATATATATATATATATATATATATATATATATATGCATGTTGTGGATTGGCACTCACCGGAACGGCCTAAATAAAGATACAGCAACTTTAAACCCGTACACATATTTCTACAACACCCCCACACCTCCAACACCGTGACCCCCACCACACGACCACACACAGAGTACAAACTCATCAATCACCTACGAACCAACCAGAAACAAGGCCCTACAGTCCAGCCTAAAACACGCGGCAATCGCCACAAGATCACTACTACAATCCACCCTCAAGTCGAAGGGACGTAGGAGTCCCGAAAATTTACCAGTCTAAATAAATGAAACTCAAAACAAACCACAGAGTCTTCAGATATTTATTCCTCAACTAACATATTACGGTAACAATATTAGCATGATAAGTACGTTAATGCCTCACATCTAAGCCCAGACCTGGTATAAGTATCTCCTACAACGGATACAAATACTAACATTCACCTCAAATATATATATATAATATATACATATATATATATATATATATATATATATATATATATAGATAGATAGATAGATAGATAGAAACAGATCAATTAGTGTTATAGGTGACACACCCTATAAGACCAATGGAATGCGCCAACAGCTTACTATAAATAAACAGGGATAATTGTGGCTTAAGAAAGCCAATGCGAGTGCCAATAACTCTGTTCGTCGGACGTAATTTCCACATCTCTCTATTGTATTGTCTACTTTCTGTTAATACATTTTCTACTTTTCGTTACCCGTTGTTTGTTCTTTTCTTGACCCCTTAAAACCTCACAACAATTAGATAGATAGATAGATAGATAGATAGATCGATATAAAACAGAATTAAAGGGATAGACACAATTGTGGATGTGTAGGAAGTAAGATCAGATTTTAATTTAAGTTCTTTAACCTATCAATAGCATTCCATGCTTTACTTATACTGTCAACTTAGATTCTTTTCTTCTCGTATCTCTGTTCCCCAACGAAGCGCTTCAAATATTTCACCACTTCTTGAAAATCTTCAGGCAACCCAGAACTAACGCTAGGCCGGCACTGGTTACAGCCCGTTTTTGATAAACAACCAACCATTCTCCTATTTTTTTGGAAGTCATTCACAATTACCACACTTAATTTCGTCCACATTATTTTAAGAATAGAAACTTACGTTGTCTCCCATGAAGAATTTGCTTCCACCATTGCGCATGCACAGTGACCTCTCCATGAAAGGCATAATCCTGTTGAAGGTGTTCATGTATCTCCAATACATGTAGTTCTGAAAAGGAAATGAGGTAAAATGTGAAGTATTATCAGTAATTAATTAATCAGTGTATTTCGTTGATTGCATTCGGTAAAAATTGAAAGCTCAAAGGTACATATAAAGATTTGCTTATATATTTTTACATAGTTTTTGATCCATTTCTCGAGAATTTCGGGTTTTCCAAGAGGAAAAGAAAATGTTGATAATTTTTCACTATCAGTATGATATCCACTAGTGCAGCCAAATGCAACACATTTGTTAACCATTTTTTTAAACAAATTATTGCGAAAAACTTTAAAAAATCAATATTTAAATGCAAAAAATTATGCGTTAGTAATTTTACCAAATTAGCGTCTTAGGCAAAACAGACCGTATACGTGATTGAAAAGTATAAAAACAAGGTAAATCACAGCCGTTTATAATTCGTAGATTAGTGAAAGACAAAGTATAAATAACGTATTTTAATTTTGAAAAGAATTTAAATTAAATTAAAATAATGACTAATAAATTCTAGCGGTATTATTTTATTATTTTCTGTTAAATTTTTAAAGTTACCTCCCTTTCTGCGTCAAGTTTATAAGCGGCCCAGAATGAGTTGAAATGAATCCGGCCTGTTATTTTTTGCCTCTTAATGTATCATGTTGGGCCGTATATATTAGTAGGCCGTGGTTAATATTATGCTAGATGTAGTGGGGGGTAAATTTCACGGGGAAAATTGGTGGTACCCACGGAAAACTTCAATATATGCAACATTTACGCTTGGAAAAAAGTATGATATCTTATTATAATGGAGATTATGTGTTTGTGTGTCTGTAACCGAAACTATATCACTACTCAAGTCACTATCCATTTAGTTATTATACATCACATGAATCATTTTTATTTAAGCCTCAATTATTAATAAAATTGTTTTTCATTATTAATACTGATGACCATATCTACGCTCTAAAAACATGCAATTGTATTTATATGTACAACAAATAGCGGTTTACAGTGTGAACGGGAAGGCTAATTTGCATATTAATATTTAAAATTTGATTTTAATAAATATGTGCTTGGTATTGTTGATTTCTAATTATTTGATTTTATCTTAATGAATATGAGCAAAAATCTCGGAGATAAATCTGAAAAGAAATCAATTAACAAAAAGAAATAACTGTAATTTTATTCTTTACTTCCTAATTTAACTAAATAGTTATATTAGAAAAGTTTAGCAAGGAAAGACAGGGGTGGAAAAGGAAGCTACAGCTGTTTTATTTTTCGATTTAACTCCTCTCTGTTTCAAATCATTGTATCTGCATTCTTATTTAGTTTATTTAGACTTTTTAATTTAATATGATATTTTATGACATTAATACTTGCACCCTACGGAGGGTGCATATATTTGCTAGTATAATATAATAAGCTTTAACTGAGACGTTTTACATTGAATGTATTGAGAATTGATTTAAGATTTAAAAAAATGGTGACTTACGTCGTAGTTGCTGCAGGTGCTGTCACCTCCGAATCCCCAGTCGTTCATGTTGTACTGCAAAATGAAAAAGAAATGAAGAAGATATGCATAAATAAGAGATAATTTATTATTATCTAGAAAAATTTTTATCAATTCGAAACTTTAAAAAGAAACATTAAAAAAACTCATGATGATTTAATGAAAAAAAAATGTATTTAACAAAATAGAAATTAACAATGAATGGAACGTTAATTCTTTTCAGAATAAAAGGTGTGTCATAAAAGTGCCGAGTTTAAAGCTGTATTTGCCAAGATAGAAATGAAGAATGAACGGAACGTTGATTCTTTTCAGAATACAAGGTGTGTCATAAAAGGCCGAGTTTAAAGCTGTATTTAACAAGATAGAAATGAAGAATGAATGGAACGTTAATTCTTTTCAGAATACAAGGTGTGTCATAAAAGTACAAAGTTTACAGCTGTATTTGCCAAGATAGAAATGAAGAATGAACGGAACGTTAATTCTTTTCAGAATACAAGGTGTGTCATAAAAGTGCCGAGTTTAAAGCTGTATTTACCAAGATAGAAATGAACAATGAATGGAACGTTAATTCTTTTCAGAATACAAGGTGTGTCATAAAAGTGCCGAGTTTAAAGCTGTATTTACCAAGATAGAAATGAACAATGAATGGAACGTTAATTCTTTTCAGAATACAAGGTGTGTCATAAAAGTGCCGAGTTCAAAGCTGTATTTACCAAGATAGAAATGAACAATGAATGGAACGTTAATTCTTTTCAGAATACAAGGTGTGTCATAAAAGTGCCGAGTTTGAAGCTGTATTTACCAAGATAGAAATTAACAATGAATGGAACGTTGATTCTTTCAGAATACAAGGTGTGTCATAAAAGTGCGAGTTTAAAGCTGTATTTATCAAGATAGAAATGAACAATGAATGAAACTTTAATTCTTTTCAGAATACAAGGTGTGTCATAAAAGTGCGAGTTAAAGCTGTATTTACCAAGATAGAAATTAACAATGAATGGAACGTTGATTCTTTTCAGAATACAAGGTGTGTCATAAAAGTGCCGAGTTTAAAGCTGTATTTATCAAGATAGAAATGAACAATGAATGGAACGTTAATTCTTTTCAGAATAAAACGTGAGTCATAAAAGAACCAAGATTAAAGCTGCATTTACCTAAATAGAAATGAACAATTAATGGAACGTGATTTTTTTTTTAGAATACCAGTTGTGTATAAAAGTAGAAAAAATATCGATACTTTTCGACACACCTTGTATATACAGCAATTTCGAAATAACTAACTCACCCTGAAGTGTCCGTTCTTCCAGTGGAACCACCTCATGTAATCGTGCATGATTTCATAGAAGCAATCACAGATATAGTCACACCTCATCATGTCCATGGGGCTCTTGGGGTAGAAATCTACAAAATAAATTCATAGTGATATACTTTATGTATCACGCAAACAACGAATTCGTCTAATTTGCATATTCGTTTGAAATAGAATTAATTTTCGGATATTTTCTTACAAATATTTAGCTTGTCATTAATATCCATGCCCAATGTGAAATCTTTAATTTTCCCAATGCAAATGTGTGAGTTAAAATACATAATATTGCACGTCTAGCAGCTGGAAAATCCGTCGTCGCAGTCGAAATAATCTTTAGCAGTTCTAAATCACATTTCCTATTTAGTTTTGTTTCTGTTGGACTAAAATCCATTTCTTTACTGGGTCGTTCGCAAAGCGCTTCGTCGTCTTCGTCGTCGTCGTCGTCGACTGCTTCTGTTGCTGCTGACTGCCCAGCGCTCGACTCACTTGTTATTTATGGACATATTTACCCAAACATCCGGGCACATTATTTGAACCTCGCGTCCGTCCAGTGCCCAAAATGCATTTGTTTTTGCATGCGGGAGGACGCGGGTTCGATCCCGGCAGGCAAGCCAATGTCTTGCTCTTTTTCCTTTCTCATTCTCCATCACAGATACGTATGGAAATGCTATGTATTCAATCTTTTTTTCTTTTTTTTGTTAGCATCCGTCCGTCTACTTAAGACAATGGCGTCCACTTTTTAAAATCTGCAACTGCGTGAGTGGCCTAACAGTCCAATTCTTGAACGGCAGTCTCTGGTGCAGTGACAGCAAACAAACAGTGATGCTTACTGGAGTTGCTGTTTTCTCTCCTTCCTTTTGGCTCTCTTTCCGTGGCAGCTTCTTTTCTCTCTTTTTCACTCCTTTTCGTTCTTTGTCTGACGAGGAGTCTCCAGGTCGCATGGTCTTCTGCACAAGCCTCCCATGTGTTGGTGTCGATGTGGCATGTTTTCATGTTCCTCTTGCAGGCATATTTAAAGCGCAGGCGTGATCTCCCTACTGGTCGGGTGCCCTCTGTCAATTCACCATACAATAGGTCTTTGGGTATGCGGCCTTTGTCCATCCCCCTGACGTGACCAAGCCAACGCAGGCGTCTTTCGCAAATGATGGCAGGCATGCTGTTCATGTTTGCTCGTTCCAGCAAGTTCGGGACAATCTTCAAACGGGATACATACTCTCAGTAAACACCGTTTCTTTCTCGTGTTCTCGAACTCGATGGTTCAAATCCTTGGATAAACGAACAATAAACACTATTTTCGCCATCGTCACCATTCCTTTTCACTGCCTGGTTTGAAAGCTTCCCAAACTACAAACTACTAGTTTTCCCCTTCAAACCGACCAAGCAACATGTCTACAAAGAGATACTGTGGTATTTGTTTCGTTCAGTGCACGAGAAAAGGTGAGAGATGTGTCAGGGCAACTCATGGATGCTTCACGATGACAACACACCTGCCCACACTGCCAGGAGTATCCGAGCGTTCCTGGCCCAGAAGAACATCAATACATTTCTATAGTAAAAAGCATTTGCAATGCATATTTATAGTAAAATCATTTTCAATGCATTCCTATAGTAAAAAGCATTTACAATACATTTCTATAGTAAAATCATTTACAATACATATTTATGATAAAATCATTTACAATGCATTCCTATAGTAAAATAATTTACAATACATTCCTATAGTAAAATCCTTTACACTACATTTCTATAGTAAAAAGCATTTGCAATGCATATTTATAGTAAAATCATTTACAGGACATTCCTATCTACTCATCCGACCTGGCTTCATGTGATATTTACTCTCCCGCAAACTCAAGGGAACCCGTTTTGAGGATGTGCACGACATAAAAAAGAGCATGACGACAGAGATACGGAGAATCCTGGATAAATCCTTTCAGGAATGCTTGCAAGCTGGCATAGAAGGATGGGAAAGTCCATTAGACTCCAGAGGGGTACTTTAAAGGGGATACATCGTAGTTTATAGTTTGGATTTTAAATAATGTTTTTTGTGACACAAGTCGTGGAGCGTTTCTGACATACCTCGTACATTTATAATATTAAAAGCATCCCATCATGGTTTAATGGTTTGCAAGTTGGTCTCGCATATCCATTAATACTGAATAACGAGTCTGACTTTACACAATATCGATCTAAGAAAAAAATCAAACAAATAAAACGAAACAAAAAAGATTATAATTGTGTTTATGACTTACTGTGTTCCCTGGCCAAATACCTGCAGATAGCCATGGTCTCGGGCATCATGTCACCATTGTCCATTTGAAGACAGGGGAGGTAATTACAGGGGAAATCTGGAATAAAAATATAATATATTGTCAATAAATACATTCGCTAATAATTTATGGTAACTTTTTTATTAGTTAAATAGACGAAATAGTTTAAATGAAATTTGAATAGACAATGTTGTTTGAATATATTCATATTTATGATAAAATCATTTACAATGAACCTCAATAGTACAAATCATTTGCAATGCATATTTATAATAAAATCATTTTCAATGCATTTCTATAGTAAAATCATTTACAATACATTTCTATAGTAAAAAGCATTTGCAATACATATTTATAATAAAAATCATTTACTATGCATTCCTGTAATATAAACTATTTGTAATGCATGCATTTACTTGATTGTTTGTCGGTTGGTGGGTTTTACGGCATGTCAACCCTTGTTGGGTCATTTTATACCGAAGACGTTTTTGTTTTATTTATTTTTGATGGGTTGGTTGGTTGGTTGGTTGGTTGCATTTTACGGCATGTCAACCCATTGGGCCATTTTATACCGAAGACGTTTTTGTTTTATTCATTCTTGATGGGTTGGTTGGTTGGTTGGATTTTACGGCATGTCAACCCTTGTTGGGTCATTTTATACCGAAGACGTTTTTGTTTTATTTATTCTTGATGGATACTCATTTTTAAGCACATTCTTTTTATTCCACACACTGATGAAACGCTACCCAGTACAACCACTCCGTGCCAGCCACCCCTTTCACCAGACAATATCTATGGAGTTACTGGGTTAGTCACCGATAATCCGACTATGAAACAGGTAGTACTGGGTTACATGGTACATTGAGTGACATCATCAGATTTTTACAGTACGATCCAAACTATATAATAAAGCATTGACTTCTTTGACTTTATTATTGTGTATTTTCCCTTTTTTCTCTCCAACCATCATCATCAGCATCAGCATCATTTATTGCCATACAAATTAAACCTTGCTTGCCCTAACCCCAACACTGCTTCTTTCTTTCTTTCTTTCTTTCTTTCTTCCTTCCTTTCTTTCTTCCTTTCTTTCTCTCTGATTGATAGATAGATAGATAGATAGATATGAACAGACTTAGATAGATAGATAGATAGATATGAACAAACTGAGATAGATAGACTAACATACATACTGAGATAGATAGATAGATAGATAGATAGACAGATATGAACATACTTAAATAGATAGATAGATAGATAGATAGATAGAAAGAGACTAGGATTGATAGATAGATAGATAGATAGATAGATAGATAGATAGATAGATAGAAAGAAACGTTGTGATTTTGAATTTTGGCTGAACACACGCTTTTCTCTTGCAAGTTATTTATTTCTTGAGAAAACATTATAATAATAATAATAATAATAATAATAATAATGTTTTTTCAAGAAATAAATAACTTACAAGAGAAACGCGTGTGTGCAGCCAAAATTAACTATTCTAAAAAATGACCAATGAAAGTTAAAAACCAATAAGAATACGAATATCTAAATAAGATTCCACAGACAATTCCTTACCATTCCTGCACCGATCCCAATCGGAGAATTCATATCTCTTGTCCATGTACTTGAGGCCAGCCATGACCATCTTCATACGAAGGATCTCGGCACTTTTTTTCATTTAATGATATATCAACCTGTTTGGGGTTATTTCATGCCTATAGGGGGTTAGCGAATTGCAGCAATTGTATCGTTATATTTACTGTGTCTAGTTTCTAGATATCTGTATGTATATCAATTATTCCTATTTAGAATAAATAATTTGTAAACACATCTATTTAATCCATAGATCGGACCATAACAGTTACTAACACTCTGGATCAGAGTGGACCTGGAAGTAATGAAAATGATTCGGTACTCTATACACTACAGAGCTCTGGAACTGGAGCCTTATGGGCGAAAACTGTTTTTAGCCTGGGAATACATGAACGTTGAAAATAATTAGAAAGATAGAGAACAAACAATTTCTTACCATTCCTGCAACGATCCCAGTCAGAGAATTCATATCTCTTGTCCATGTACTTGAGACCAGCCATGGCCATCATCATACGGAGGATCTCGGCACGGCCACGGCCATTGAAGTAATGGAGAGTGTAGTTAGGCATGGTGAGCTTTGCTTTCTGATGGTCGGCTACCAAAAAGAGAATGGAGTGTTGTTCTTCGAGCGACTGTTAGTCTTCTCTGACGACCAAGCACAGATCTGTTCGGTATTTATACTGCCAGGGTAATCAAGTTGTTAGCACCGATGAATAGGTAGACGCTAACCTATTCAAGGACGACTATTCAATATTCCACAGTTGATTGTGGTTTAATTTTAGTTGTACTTTAACCGTTGCCAAAATTCAAATCACAAAAACTTTGTTGTTTCTTTTTATATACGAATGAGTTCGCCAGAAGTGTTTATTGTCTGCGGTAAAATTGCTTATATAATAAAAGAAAATAAACGATTCTACGATAAATTTGCTATATTTTTCGGAGGAAATAAAGAAATTGTGTAAATTTCTTTATTTCCTTCGAAAAATATAAGCAAATTTATCGTGGACTCATTTATTTCCTTTGATGATATAAGCAATTTTACCGCAGACAATAAACACTTAATTCACTTATTTTCTAAAGCAGTGGTTCTTAAACTATATACAGTCTGGGCGCACTTACAGTACTACAAATACTTGATAGCGCACTGTATCCAAAATAGGACTAATATGTTATTAAGTTAACTCAGTGGTTCTCAAACTTTATACAGTCTGGCCGCACTTACAGTACTACAGATACTTGATAGCGCATTGTATACAAAATAGGACTAATATGTTATTAAGTTAACTCAGTGGTTCTCAAACTTTATACAGTCTGGCCGCACTTACAGTACTACAGATACTTGATAGCGCACTGTATACAAAATAGGACTAATATGTTATTAAGTTAACTGTTAAATATATAAAAATAACACATTTAACAAAAGCAAACTTAACATGCCTCTATGAAGTTTATTAATTTAAAGTTAATGAGAAACATGAGCTTGATGAGACCTTGCGATTTCTTCAATGTTTGGTTTTATTATTGAGAGACAAACTCTCATTTCCTCATCAATTCATTGAAGAGTTCCTCTCTTTTTACTCTTAATTGTTGCGACGGTTGAAAATCCAAGTTCACATAAATATGAGGTGGAAAATTGCAATAAAATGGCCAGCGCTTTTTTTAGATATTGTTTTCAGGAATACTACGGAGTGCAACTGAAAAAACACTGGGGCGCACCAGTGCACCCTGGTGCACTGTTTGAGAACCACTGCTCTAAACTCCCCACCCACGCACCCAGTTGAATATATACGACACCCTATTTGAAATTTAATAATACGTTTCATTGACAAAAGGAAACAGATACTGTAATTTGATCGTAAACTAAATTCCAATATGGAAGCAAAAACTCACACCAAAGTCAGAAATATACAAAAGGTTGATTTAATACAGTTCTAAATGACAATCATTTGTAGGTTGCTGGTTCAATCCTGGGCAAGGGTGGTAATAATATGGAATAGTTAACATAGCTTAACATTTCTATCCGGTCATGGATAATGTATTGAGAACAGTCTACCGAAATGATTTGATTTTTCGGACAGTTCTTCTCATATTATAGTTATATATAGAGTATTTTTTAAAGGCAATGGAAATGATTTTACTATAAAAATGCATTGGTAATGATTTTTACTATAAAAATGAATTGGAAATGTTGTTTTTTTACTATAAAAAGGAGATGGACAATGATCTTTACTATAAAAATGCATTGGAAATGATTTTTACTATAAAAATGCATTGGCAATGATTTTTACTATAAAAATACATTGGAAATGATTTTTACTATAAAAATCCATTGGTAATGATTTTTACTATAAAAATGCATTAGAAATTATTTTTACTATAAAAATGCATTGGACAATGATTTTTACTATAAAAATGCATTGGCAATGATTTTTACTATAAAAATGCATTGGAAATGATTTTTACTATAAAAATGCATAGGCAATGATTTTAACTATAAAAATGCATTTGAAATAATTTTTACTATAAAAATGCATTGGCAATGAGTATTACTAAAAGATGCATTGAAAATGATTTTTACTATAAAAATACATTGGAAATAATTTTTACTATAAAAATGCATTGGATATGATTTTTACTATAAAAATGCATTGGATATGATTTTTACTATAAAAATGCATTAGAAATGATTTTTACTATAAAAATGCATTGGAAATAATTTTTACTATAAAAATGCATTGGATATGATTTTTACTATAAAAATGCATTGGATATGATTTTTACTATAAAAATGCATTGAAAAAACAAGTGAAATGAAATAAAAAGAGACATATAATTGGAAAGAAATATTTTATTTATTTTATATATTTTAAATTCGTTACATCATAAAAGGAAGCATTCTCCCCTTTTAACAGGTACGAATGAATGAGAGAGAGAGAGAGAGAGAGAGAGAGAGAGGAGAGAGAGAGAGAGAGAGAGAGAGAGAGACACACACACACACACACAGACCGACAGACAGATAGACAGACAGACAAGGACACACACAGACACAGACACACGCACACACAGACACACGCACACACACATATAAACACGCTGCATTGAAAATTTGATCCTAAACTAAATTCCAGTATGGAAGAATTAAACTTACACCAAAGTCAGAAATATACATTCAGTAATTCACAATTTAAATATTGCAAATAAAACAAACATGTAACCTCTTTTCCTTTTTCCTAATTCATTTTAATTTTACGTTGGGCATTTAAGCGACGCAAAGCCATTTGGAATTATTTATCTTTAGAATATGTCTTATATATCTATAAGTCAGGGCCAGCACCCGGGCTTAGGATTAACCAACGCTACTGAAACTACAATAGAACCATACCCCCAGGGGATCCCGAGAGGGGGGGAGCATGAGATCCCCGAATTGATTGACATTATGGAATCGAACACAGCTTTGAACTTACGGACAACGAGAGTGACATGCCCATGCGGAAAAATATGCAAGAATGAACGCGGACTAAAAATCCATCAGGCCAGAACAAAATGTCAAGTCAAAATACCCGATCTGCAGCGCACAGGAGTTACTCCTGGTGAAACGAAGGAGATGCAGGGCCATGAAGCATACCACAGTGCCCAGCCACTCCAAGCCGAAGGAATTTTGACCAATACATTTAGAAAGATCAAATGGCCAAGAGCCGCTAACAGAGACACTTGGCTGGAGTTCGACAATAACATTGGCGAATTAACGAAAATTGCATTGAGGGGAACAGTTGAAACGCGCCTTAGAAGAGCAATTTGGATATGTAGAGACAAAGGAAAGACCCCCAAAAAAGGACAACTTACATTCCTTTCAGTCTCCTATATCCAACGCATTTTTCTTCTTAGTAACATCCTAGCCATGCCAATGCATTTATTAAAAGAAAATGTTTGAATCGCGCGATCCTGTTTATAACAACTACTCTTATCATTGATTGGCTGAAGAATTGGCCATTCAGATATAAAGAGTTCGCGTTTGTCGTAGTTTTTTTTCTCTGTTAGCGTTGCACAAGGGTGGCGTGTTGGAGTTTGATCGGCTCCAACGGGGTCTGGCTGGCTGAGGGGGGTATTATGTTGAAAGACCCGAAACCCCCCTATGAAGCCAGCCAATAACATAACTGACGACGCCATCCTGCGCTAAGTCTAGCGTATTTCAAACAGAAATACAAATTTACACAGTATTTGGTGGGATTAATTTGCATTATGATTTTAACAAAACTGGGTTTAATAAATAATTATTTGCTGTTACTGATTTCTAATACTATTATATTATTCTCGAACGTATCAAAATCAATCCTATATATAATTCTATTGTAGGAAGCGCGCGGTGTAATGGTTAAAGTCATGGGAGATGGACTCGTCGCCCCGAGTTCAAATCCTGGATGTGGTAATTGCATTTCACTTTGCGCTAATAACCTTGGGAAAGGTATGAATCCTACTCTCCCTCCAGCTATGGATAAATAGTAGGGCAGACTGGGCTCTTTAACCTTGGTTAGTTAACCGGTCTAGGAGAAGGTAAACTCAGAATTCAAACCTGTTGAACTCCGCTTAAGAAGTTGACCTTGTGTCACATCCTGCTCGTGCGGAGGAGTTGGTAAATATATGAATATAATTCTATATAGAAATCAACTAAAATAATATTATAATATGTGTAATATTTTTTTATATACGTTCGTATTTAGTTTAGTTATTCGTTCTAATTCAATATAATATTTTATCACATTAAAACTTAAATAGTTCCGCATAAGTTTTTTTTTATGACTCGCTCATCTTTTTACCGGCAATATATTTATATTTCGTATCAAATCTAAATGGCATATAGTTTAGGATGTTTTGTACATTTTGTTGAGAAATCTCTGTTATAGTTATTTACTAAGCTTAGCTTAGATATGGCACAAGGCCAGAAGTATGGGGCGCCCAATGAGAATTGAACTCACTAACAATGGTCTGCTAATCTAGCTTGCTAACCATTACACCACGTGAGGTGCCCTTAGTTATTTACTAAGCTTAGCTTAGATATGGCACAAGGCCAGAAGTATGGGCTCCCAATGAGAATCGAACTCAACTACCAATGGTTTGCGAATCAAGCTTGCTAACCATTACACCACATGAGGTGCCCAAAGAAATCTGTTATAGTTATTTACTAAGCTTTTGCTTAGATATAGCACAAGGCCAGAAGTGTGGGGCGCCCAGTGAGAATCGAACTCACTAACAATGGTCTGCTAATCTAGCTTGCTAACCATTACACCACGTGAAGCGCCCTTTTATTTACTAAGCTTAGCTTAGATATAGCACAAGGCCAGAAGTATGGGGCACCCAGTGAGAATCGAACTCACTAACAACGGTCTGCTAATCTAGCTTGCTAACCATTACACCACGTGAGGTGCCCAAAGAAATCTGTTATAGTTATTTACTAAGCTTTGCTTAGATATAGCACAAGGCCAGAAGTGTGGGGCGCCCAGTGAGAATCGAACTCCCTACCAATGGTCTGCGAAGCCAGCTTGCTAACCATTACACCACGTGAGGTGCCCAAAGAAATCTGTTATAAGGTGTGTGCTAGACGCCCGCTCCTATTTATAGACTCGGCAATAACCATGTGATCATACTCTTTGCCAATCACTGGCAGTACTCTGCTGCTGAGACAATACTTAAACTGAACATACTCAGCATACTGGCCTATTTACTTTAAACCTTCGTAGACGACGGACATAGGATTGTATCACTGGACCTTTACCAATACGCTGGATAGGAAGTATTCGCAGGATAGGACTTATACACTTACCAAAGGATTCCATTACTCAGGACTTATTCGCAGGATAGACTTATACACTTAACTTACAGGATATTATTACCATAGGACTTATACCATCCATCTCAGGACTTATACGCAGGATAGGACTTATTCACTTACCAAAGGATTCCATTAACTCAGGACTTATTCGCAGGATAGGACTTATACACTTACCAAATGATTCCATAACTCAGGACTTATTCGCAGGATAGGACTTATACACTTACCAAATGATTCCATAACTCAGGACTTATACGCAGGATAGGACTTATTCACTTACCAAAGGATTCCATTACTCAGGACTTATTCGCAGGATAGGACTTATACACTTACCAAAGGATTCCATAACTCAGGACTTATACGCAGGATAGGACTTATTCACTTACCAAATGAATTCCATAACTCAGGACTTACTTACTCTAAGCCCTTTTCAACTGGCCTAGGATGGCATTTAAAAACTTAACACATTTATTTTATTTTCTTTCAAGTACTGATTTAACGTTTATATTTTTTTTCAATTCTTTCAATTATAGTGAATTTAGCTACTTTGTTGAAATAGTCCGTCTTGTTGCACTAAATTAATCGGAGGACTTGTCATTAATTTTCCTGATTTGTGTCTTGAAAGACATTTTTTTCTTATTTATTATACCAGTTGCTTCATTAGAATGTATAGAAGATACATTCATCTTCACACTGAAAAAGACAAGTTATTTTTTGATAATGAACAAATCAGCCAGTTTCGTGAATTCTGCAGAAATTTGTTACAAAGAAAAAATAAATAAAGTTAAACCACATTTGAATGTTATCTTCAACTTGTTCCTCGTAAATTCCTACTATAAAATAAACTGAACCCTCATTTGATGTCCATCTTTTTTTTTACACCTGTTATTTTACAATACTAGATATATTTTCTTCATTTTAATATTCACTTCAATGTGTATATTCTAAAAGTTTTTATTTTCTGAGAATTGTTAGTTTTAAAGTGGGGGCTCGTTTTACACTTCAACTTTTTACTCGTAAATTCCTACAATAAAATTAGGCTTGGCTCAGATAATGCCCAGCCTAATTTTATGGTAGGAATTTATGAGTAAAAAGTTGAAGATTACCTTTTGTTGTTGGTATTTTTTTTCTTTTCTTTTTTTGGCACTCTAAAATAAAAACGTCAGATTCTTTATTAAGAAATTGGTAAGGGTGGTAATTCACACACAAATACACACAGACACCCCCCGCCACACACACACACACACACACACACACATATATATATATATATATATATATATATATATATATATATATATATATATATATGAGAATGTTAAAGATCTTACCGAGTAATACATTAGTATCAATTTGATATGTAACTCTTTAAGAAATGGATAGACAAGTAGAATATGACATCAAATAGAAATCTTAGAAGCGTAAGGAATCAATAATAATAGATATCATTCTTCTTGTGTTTTTTTTACTTTTTCTTATTTCTTCCTTTTTTCTATTATTCTTTCTTTCTTTCTTTATTCTTTCCTTTTTCTTTCTTTCTTTTCTTTTTTCTCTCTCTCTCTCTCTCTCTCTCTCTCTCTCTCTCTCTCTCTCTCTCTCTCTCTCTCTCTCTCTCTCTCCAATTTTTCTCTCTTTCTTTTCTGTTTCCTCTTTTTCTTTCATTTCTTCTGGGATGTGGGAAGTTAAAACAGAACAAAGTATATAAATATATTTCTATTTATTTCGATCTGAAAAGTATGCTTTGGATGAATGAATATCCAATTCCCTGAAAGATTGTAAATCCCCTCCGAGAATATGCTTACTATATAGGATTCTACGATGGTGAAGTTATGATGTAGCCTAAAAGATAACTAGGGGTAGTTAAAGAAAGTGATGGATACATAGTTCAATAATGTTAATATCGAATATAGAGAATTAAAAACAAAATAAAAACTGTCTTTTATTCTTTTGGCAAACGATGATATTATGCTAAGGAAATACAATTCCATAGAAATAAAAGACCATTTTGAACACGTGAAACCCTAAGAAATCTGCACAAATCTTCAGTCCTATGTCTCCTCCATTGGCAATTCAGTCTCGAAAGACTATGATAAAAGTTTTTGTGTGCCCCTGAGGTTGCAGCGCCTCCTGTGACTATAAGTCCTATGTTGAGAAACATTCTCGACCACAGATTTTGCATTTGTAGGTTGTCCCTGTAGATGATGATGTTCCGATGCTTTTTGCCGTTGCTTTCTTATGGACCTCTTAGCTTCATGATGTTATCAGGGTGACTTCTGACATGTACAGTCCTCTATGGAGATTCTGCCGCCACCGAGGGCGGTCTGGAGCCAAATTTTCCCAGCTGGAAGGGACAATGCCAAAGCACCTGAGATCATTTTGCAGACATCCTTGAATCGCAGTAGGGGGCGACCAATCTGTCTTTACCAGATGTAGCTCTCCATTACAGTCCTCTGTCTCCTACCATCTGTTTATTACCCCAATACCAATCTGAGGGATTTGATTTTCGAGGGCACTAATTAGAAAGCTTATAACACTTGAGTGTTAGGATATGTGTGTGTGTGTATGTGTGTGTGTGTGTGTGTGTGTGAGAGAGAGAGGGAGAGAGAGAGAGAGGGAGAGAGAGAGAGAGAGGGGGGGAGATCTGGGAAGAGTGCAAATAAAATAAAAATAAAAACTCGTAGTAGAGGAAGTAATCATAGCGAGCAATGCTATTGGGAACCAAAATGTCAATTTCACCAATCTACCGTGGGTCTACGTTGTCTACGGTTTAGGAGAGGTTACTGAGTACAATATCTTGTTTTAAATGTCAAACTTCCTTAAATCAATATGCAAACAATTGCCTGTATACATTGATGTGTAATGTTTAACGTATTTAAGAAAAAAGCAAAGAAGGGGGAAAAGAAAGAAGCAAAGAAAGAGGGAAAATACAGTACAGATACGCTAAAAGTACCCGTTCCCGATAAATCTCCGAAGTTAAGCAGTGATGAGCCTGTTCAACATTTAATGGGGTTACCATTTTTGAAAATATTTAATGGGGTTACCATTTTTGACAATATTTAATGGTGTTACCATTTTTTAATGGGGTTACCATTTTTGACAATATTTAATGGGGGTACCATTCTTTTAATGGGGTTACCATTTTTTGACAATATTTAATGGGGTTACCATTTTTGACAATATTTAATGGGGTAACCATTTTTGAAAATATTTAATGGGGTTACCATTGTTTTAATGGGATTACCATTTTTGACAATATTTAATGGGGTTACCATTTTTAATGGGGTTACCATTTTTGACAATATTTAATGGGGTTACCATTTTTGACAATATTTAATGGGGTTACCATTGTTTTAATGGGGTTAACATTTTTGACAATATTTAATGAGGTTACCATTTAATCAGCAGTAGGTACCGTAATCAACCCGAGTCCTTTCTTTATCAAACAATCTCTATCATCTCTTCAGCCCCATGAAAGAGGGTTTGAGGGGCAAACATTATTCAAGTGTAATGGTAGACGATTGCAAATCCAAGAAAATATTGTTTTTTTGCAAAAATAATTCCGTAAATTAATATGATGTGAAAATCGATTTCTTCAACAAATCATCAGATTGGATTGAGTTTTGGTCACAAATTTGAGATTTTTGTCTAACAAAGCTTTTATCGTGTTTTAACGAATCCCACCACCCCGACATCTCCACTTACCAATCCTTCCCCTCCCCCCGCCCAAGAGAACAACCACCCGTTCCACCGACACCAAAACCGACCCACCCGTCTACCCAACCCCAACCCCGTATTCTAAACGATTTCTCTTTGACACTTTTGATTTACACAAGTGAATTTTCATCCATCACGCTTCGTTAAAACCAAAATGATTGGTCTTGCAGACATGGATCAATGGTTGATGAAATGGCCTTTAAGTGTAGAGGATTTTGGGCTGGTTGGATTTTACGGCATGACAACTCTGGTTGGGTTATTTTATACGCACAAATACTCTCTCTCTCTCTTTATCTCTCCTTCTCTCTCTCTCTCCCTCTCTCTCTCTCACACACACACACACACACACACACACACACATACACACAAAAACACACCGTCAGTCGCCATTTTCTTTGGACTGACTTCCATTAAAGGGCTGGTTTTCCTCTTCTTCAATTCTTGTTGGTACTTCTTTGGGCTTGGCTAGTCATTGTTCTTACATTTAATTAATACAACAACAAGGTTTTGTTGTAACAAGAGAGCACAGGTTATGCTTATGCAAGAACTTCTAGTGGAAGGATTTCACTTGTAGATTACAAAGTGATCCACTTGAAAATAGATTTTCCCAATATCGACAGATGAGCGCTGGTGAGCCTGTGTGAAGTGTTGAGTTCTGAAAGAATACTGACCTGTTGGTCTCTTTTAAAAGAAAACATTAACGTTTGGGAGGAAGGCCTGAAAACAATTCTCAAAAATGATCACTCAATACTTCTTGATATTTTGGCCCAGCACAAATTGGAAATTTGTTTGTTACCAGACAGCATAGAAGTCGCATACACAATTTCAGGCTATATTACAAAAAAATTAATTAAACATTTTCAATTGGAAAATGTGTTCCCTGGTCATGGTAGGCAATGATGATGATGATGCTATAGAGAAGCAGTATTTCGATTAATTTTCTCGAGGAGGATTTGTGGTTCCATCTAGCCAAATGGCAGAATTGATTTAATCCAACGTTAATTACGCTGGGAGGGGGTTAAGAAAAAATTTTAAAAAGTAAGAAAAAAAACTTAGAGTCTTAAATTGTCTGAATTGCCTCTAAAGTATTTTGTCGTCACTTAGTAATCCCGAGTTTATACAATTAATCTTAATCTTTAAGTAAAGTCCATGGGGTGGCCAAAAATAAGTATCATCCAGACAGCGAGGGAGTCTATCCCCTTTTCCTTAGTGCTAGACCAAGGAGATTGTTTTTGCGTCTGAGGTGGAGTACCACACCTACCATCAGCTCCTTATTTAATGTACAGAGTTTCTACTAAAGGATGATCCATTAGATGTGCCTATATCTATTTAGTCTAAAATGAAATGGTCATTCTGATTGTTTAGTATATTGTGTATGGTATCGTGTGCAGCCAGTAAATTACTTTTTTTGTCCAACCCCTCCGCACGAGCAGGATGTGACACAAGGTCAATTTCTTAAGCGGAGTTTAACGGGTTTGAATTCAGAGTTTTCCTTCTCCTAGACCGGTTGCCTAACCAAGGTTAAAGAACCCAGTCTGCCCTACTATTTACCCATAGCTGGAGAGAGAGTAGAATTCATACTTTCCCAAGGGTATTAGCGCTAAGTGAAATGCAGTTACCACGTCCAGAATTTGAACTCGGGGCGACGTGTCCATTTCCCATGACTTTATCCATTACACCACGCGCTTCCTACAAATGTAAATTACATATTGGCTTCTGCAATTTGATTTGTGATAAATATAAAAAAGTGTTTTACTTGTTTGCAGCATAGGTTATTCTGAAAATACTAATTTCCGACACCGCCCTGTCGGCTGGGGCGTTAGAATGCACCGACTGCACCTCTGCAGAGGGGTAAGACTCCCCCAATGAGACCACCTGTTGGCTGTGGGTGGCGACCCGTGATGCTTAACGATAGAGCCCAGGTGGATGAGCAGTTCATGACTTGCAATACTCCACTTTGGCCCTATCTTGGGCTAGACGGGCGGGCGGAGAGGCCCCCTCCGATCAATCGGCAGGTCACGTCAAGCCCTAGCACCTACATGATTTTCCCAACTCTATTGCCTTTATAGCAAGCCCCAACCCCCTTTTTATCATATGGGTGCTAGAAGGCGGTGGCTGCGGGTCTACATGTCCTGGGAATGACGTTAAACTCTATCTGATGGTGAGGTTCCAGTTTTGGAGGTTTGGGGAATGTGGAGCACCCGTTCATCACCATTGCTCCCTGGTCCATTCTGACCCGGAGTGGTAGTACCTGTTAGGGTCCCATCTATGGGTTAAATAGAAAAACATGAGTTTATAAACAAAATTTATTATGCATTAAGAATTGATTTATTTCACAACTTTGTCGGCATTAAATGACCCACCGAGGTTGATATGCCGTAAAACAAAAAAAGGAAAAAAAAAAAATAAAAAATAATTTCCGACAATTGTCTTGCGATAAATGTGCTTTTTATAACAGGTGTGTCATTAAATATCCTTGTTTGAATGAATAATTCGTCTTAAATTAGGGTGTTGTTCGGAAGCCCAACAGGGAGGCAACTTTTCGATTCCACGTTTAAAGTTTGTGTGTAAATATAAGATGAAGATTTTACGTCTGAAAAAAAAACGGTACTCCTTAGTAAGAGGGAATGTGTGTGGAGTAATATATATATATATATATATTACTCCACACACACTCCAAGATGAGATACAAGGATTGCTTGAGGTCGACCTTGAAAAAATGTGACATCGATGTGAAGACCTGGGAGAGTAAGTCTTTGGACCGTGGACAGTGGAGAAGAGCTGTGCAGGAGGGCACGGAAAGGTTTGAGACCGGCCGTATACAGCATGAGCTGTTGAAGAGAGATATTCGCAATAATAAAGAAGTAGACAATCAAGGGCTTCAAATCGGTCTACTATGTGACCAGTGTTTTATTTTAGGAGTTATTTAAAAAAATGAACCGAAATATCTCTTATTTTCTCGCCACTCACTCTTTGATGTTCCTACTTTTTTCTTTAGTCCGTATGAATGTCGCGGTCCCACAATAATGGTTAAACAACCAATTAGTTTGAAAGATCTTTTACAACTTCTTTGTTTGGGAATGTTCTGCCACTTATGAAATATTCTACGGATTGAAACAAATGAAAATCAGCTGGTACTGAATCGGATGAGTCTGGAGAGGATGTGGATGAACCTCTCATTCTAACGATCTTCTTTTCTTGTGTAGGGCTGCAGTCGTTGAAAATGAAAATACATTTTTTATATTGATATTTGAATAAATCTAACTTTTTATTGTTTTAATAACCTTTAGCTCAGTCGTAGAGTGTTCGGCTAGGAGCCACAAGATACCGGCCCTCGTCAACTCAGCGTATGAGTAGCACAGGGATCTATAACTATGTAACCTCAGACGCTAAGGTCTAGCGCTATTGCATACCGACATTAGTACTGTACTTCTGAATAACATCTAGGCAAAATTTATATATTTACCGTGTAGAACTAAATACGAATTTACTAGAGTACATTATTTTACAGACTCACTATTCAGAATTCGTTTTGCGATGATTAAATAATAGACTCGTCGCCCCGAAATAGCATTGCGCTAATGAAATGGAACTCTGCTACAGACTAACCTTGGTTATGTAACCAGTCTAGGAGAAGGAAAACTCTGAATTCAAACCTGTTGAACTCCATTTAAGAAATTGACTCACATCCTCTCGTGCGGAATATATATCGTCTAGCCTAAGTAAGGGTCATCATATCATTAACTGCTCAGCCACCAGGATTCTGTCCTTAAGCATTCACCATCTATGGCAAACTAAAAAGGAGTCTTACCCTAGGCCGAGATGAAGTCAGTGTATTCTACTGCACCAGTCGACTCGGCGGCAAAAACCATTTGATTTCGCCATAATAATTTGCCTACAGTAATAAGGTATCAAATATTCCTACCCAGTACTAATACTTTTCAAAGGGATCTCCCTAATAAGTATTACGTACCACTCTGGATCATAGTGGATCTGGGAATAATGGCAGTGAAAGTGTACTCCACGCTTGGGCTTTTTACTATGACACTAGGAAATGGTTTTTACTATAAAAATATCTATAAAATGCATCGGAAATGACTATAAAAATGCACTATAAAATGCATTGAAAATGAGACATTGCACTACACTATAAAATGCACGCACCACTACACTATAAAAATGCATTGGAAATGGCACCACATTGAAAAAAACAAGTGAAATAAAATAAAAAGAGACATATAATTGGAAGGAAATACTTTACGTTACATCATAAAAGAAGCACTCTCCCCTTTTAACAGATACAATGACTGAGAGAGAGAGAGAGACAGACAGGACAGACAGACAGAGACAGAGAGAGACAGACAGACAGACAAAGACACACACAGACAGAGACACACGCATACACAGACACACGCACAGACAGATATAAACACACAAAGACACAAGAGAGTAAGAGTGTGGAATAAGCGGAAAGAAGAGTTGCCGTTATTTAGTTGAATGGAGGACCTACTGGTTACATGCATATAATATTCCGGTGTCGAATATTGATTAAAAAGAGACAAATAATTCGATAAAAATATTTTCTTTATTTAATATTTTGAATTCGTAACATCATATAAATAAAAAGAAGAAACCGATGGTATATTTCTTGATGAAACAGGTTTTTGAAAACACATCTTTTTTCCAGAGATCACGAAGATAATTTTCTTTTATTTGCGGAAGATGAAACGAATGTCTGAGCACACCCATTTACCAGGGGGTGTTGCAACGGCTCTTCAGGTAAGAAGCGATCTTGGGGTAGGAACCGAACACGGTTGTAGAGACCCATCATCTTGGGGTAGTTGCTGAACATAGATTGGTTCTCCCTGAACATATTCTCCATACAACAATACATCATCATATCACACCACATCATCTGAAAATTCAAAGAAATAAGATAAGATTCGAGATAATTAAAGATTTATGATTTTCAGAAAATATTATTAAATAAATTCATATAGATATAAATATTTAACAAGTTTAATTTAAACATATTAGTCTCGGCTAAGTAAAAATAATAAGATTTATTTTCCTATAAATTTGTTTTAACATATTTTATTCTAAATATATACTTGTATTTAAGTTTGGAATTAAAAAAGTTTTTAAATAAAATAAAATAAAATAAATAAAAATACTGAATGAGAACAGCTTCCAAAGAAGATTTTATACGGCAATTACCTAATGCTAATCGTTCAATTGAACGTCGTCTCCTACGCTTTAAAGACAAATTGAAGGACAATTTGAAACGCCTCAATATTAACCTGGGTGTTTCGGAAAATCTAGCATCAAATCGGAAGGAATGGCGTAAGACATGTTTCGCTAAACTAAAGAGCTTTGAAGAAAATAGACTGAAGCATCGAGATCAGCTCCACCTAAGTTTGAAACAAAACCGTCTGACTCCCGCCTTAGAACATTTCATTTGTCAGTGTGGCCTCATAGCTTGCCTCAAGGCTGGGCTGCTATCACACTCAAAGAAACACAAAATGTCTTCTTGATAGTATGCACAACATGGGAGGAAACAAATCACTCACTGCTGACCTTTATATATCGTTCACGATATGTGTGTGTGTGTCTTTATATATATATAATATATATATATATATATATATATATATATACAAATTAAGAGAAAGGAAATGAATCCGACGGTATGAGTATAAATGACTGTCGCTGACCGAGAAAAGCGTTGGCGGATGTGCTTATATTTGAAACTACTGCATAACTTTTTTGCAACATCAATGTTTTCGTTTGGAATTCATATTATTTTCGTCTCCGCTATTGATAAGTCCGGAGTATAAACAAGCTCTGAAGATGATTTTTATAAATCGAAATATTGTTCAATATTAGCTTGAATATGATATAAAATCTTTTCACTTTAACAGCATATTGTGTTGTTTTCCTATACTTTTATTTATACTCATATATATATATATATATATATATATATATATGTTTTTAAGTTGTTTGTGTTTATTTTTCTTCTTGTTTGCATATTTTCTTTTAATTGTATTTTAAGAACTGTCAGCAAGAGCTAGCTTAAATGCAGCCCGATATGGCGGTGTTTGCTCACTAAAACCCAGGAAATTATCTTTGCGTTCTATACTGATGACATTCATAATCCTAGACTATACAGTTGTGGGTTTTTCTGTCCGTATTTGGCTGGAAGAGTTATCTTCCCTCATGTTTTTGTTTTTCCTCACCAGGCGGCTTGACTATTTAAGCGCAAAGTTTGAATTCTCTTGCTTCTCGGTAACTCAACGAACACACATGGGTTAGACCTTTTGGTCGACACCCTTCTTGTGTGGGGGTTTTCATCCCCCCGACACTACGTCAGTAAGTGACTTTATCTTATGAACTCTTCGTATCTTTTGCATGTACATTTAGATATCTCCTTTATAGTTCATTATTGTATCGCATCGTATGTGTTTATTATGTATCTTGTATACGTATTTCTTGTTATATGTATCTTCTCTACGTGTTCCGTATATTAAAATCCATTGTGAATTTAATAACCTTTAGTCGGAGTTGTCTGTTCAACCAATTGTAATTAACATTGTTGGATTTTGTGTAAAGTATTCAACTCTGTTACAAGATGAATGTCAAAACTAAAACTAGAGTTTGGTAGGTGGCTTATATGGAGCTTTGGACTGTTCCATTATGAACTCAGGCAAGTTCACTTCCTGAGTTCTGATTGGCTGTTGGATTTCAGGGTGAGTAAGAACATGGATAAGTACCCACTCTTCAGCTATCACTTTGCATTATGCCAGCAGCATGCAAGGACTGTATTAAGTTACAGCTTGTCTGTTGTTTTCGTCTACTAACTCGACGGTAGTTAGGACCCCACTGCGACGGTGAGTATCATATTGTTTCTATATCTGAAGGATAACTTCTACAAACATTATATTTTAACTTTGAACCGAACACAGTTATTTTAGATATCGTAAACTTACATTGTCTCCCACGAAGAACTGGCTATATATATATTAGAGATACCCAAATTTGTCGGCTGCTAGCTTTTTAAAAACTAATTAAAATTAATTAAATCTATTATTTAAGGTCAAACTTTTGTCTAAATCGATAAGTAGTAACATAATGACCATCATTAAAAAAAAGAAAAATATCATTACATATGCAGTTTATTTTTAATAGATTTAAAATAATTTGTTTTGGTCAATTTCGACGCGATCCGCCATTCTGCCTCTTTTTTAATGGTTTTAGGCGCTTGTTTACAATTTTAAAATAACATTTGGGATGGAAAAAAATTTACCAAAAATCAGGTAATTATCCGATTTTAATGAAATTTTCAGTATTGATTTATCAATTAATGAATTTTATAATGCATTAGTTATTTATTTAAAAAAAGTTAGTATTTTTGCTTCGGTCTTTTTTCTCTTTATTTACTGTAATTAGAAAACGGAAAGACCAACTTGAAAAAAAAGTTACGCCCCCAACATAAGGGGGGGGGTCAAAATTAAGTGACCTGAAAAAATTAGAAAGTTTTGAAATAAAATAAGTAATGCATTATAAAGATCATTATTGATACATAAACACTGAAAATTTCATTAAAATCCGATAATTCTCTGATTTTGGTAAATTATTTTCCCGGGGGGGGGGGCTAAAGTCATTTTGTCAAAAATGCAATTTAGTCTCATTTTGGGTATCCCTAATATATACAGTAATAAATATTATAATTATGATTATAATAAAATCTATAGAAAACGTAAAAAAAAATAATGATAAAATATCTTTGATCTTCCTCCTGCCTTTTAAGAATAGAAACTTACATTATCTCCCATGAAGTACTGGCTTCCACCATTGCGCATGCACAGTGACCTCTCCATGAAGGGCATAATCCTGTTGAAGGTGTTCATGTATCTCCAATACATGTAGTTCTGAAAAAGAAGAAAAAAAACATGGATGGTTGGTTGATGGATTTTTAACGGCATATAAAGCCGAATAAATTGTTTAAACACATTTTTATATAGTACTAGAAGCGGCTAACCGGCGACCTCTGAGTAGAGGAGAAAAAACATGGTTTAATAATCGTTTGCAGATCTATTACTACTGAATAATGAGTTCGATCCTCGCAGGATGACCCATGAAAATCACCATGTAAAAAATATCTTATTTTAATCCGGCATGGTGGAAGGTCAAGGGATTTTTTGTCGTCAGAGTAGAGGAAATGACATCACATAATGATATGGTAAAAATATTGAATTTAATGATAAACTATATTTTTTTAAATAAGATATAAATGACGCGATTTGCCAAATTTCAAATTAATATTTCAAAGAAAAAAAAAGTTATCAAATTAAAGTAAAACGATAAATATTTTCAAATTATTAGTGTTTTTCTTGATGAGAGAGAAACATCCACTTTCTATGAGGAAATGTTCAACAAAGCAGGGGTTTCCCATGTTTCACACTGTGGTGGTTGTTCAAGTTCGGTTAATACATGTAGTATTATCTGACAAGGTAATGTTCCCAATGGTGAGAGTCGGCTAAGTTCAACTGAGACAAATTCATCTGAAATTAAAAAAGAGACTTACGTCGTAGTTGCTGCAGGTGCTGTCACCTCCGAATCCCCAGTCGTTCATGTTGTACTGTGAAAGAAAAAAGAGAAATAAATATAAATAACGGATTATTTTTGTATATATATATTTACCAACTCCTCCGCACGAGCAGGATGTTACACAAGGTCAATTTCTTAAGCGGAGTTCAACAGGTTTGAATTCAAAGTTTTCCTTCTCCTAGACCGGTTACCTAACCAAGTTTAAAGTGTCCTGTCTGCCCAACTATTTATCCATAGCTGGAGGGAGAGTAGGTTTCATACCTTTCCCAGAGGTGTTAGCGCTAAGTGAAATGCAATTACCACATCCAGGATTTGAACTCGTGGCGATGAGTCCATTCCCCATGACTTTAACCATTACACCACACACTTCCCTGTGTATTATTTTCTGTATATAAGGCGTGCTGTAATTCATCACTTAAATTTGTAGACTCGGCTGGGTCACATGGTTTAAACCCCAGCCAACCAACAGCCCGAATACGGGAATTAGTTGAATATCTAATCGCTGATATTGACAGTCGTTCATTTGCAGTTTATTCGACATTGACGATCAGACATGCAACGAGGAACTTTTTCTGAACGCAAGGATCATACCCAACACTAAAGGACACCAA
The DNA here is from genome assembly GCA_023376005.1 of Doryteuthis pealeii. Classification (NCBI taxonomy): domain Eukaryota; kingdom Metazoa; phylum Mollusca; class Cephalopoda; order Myopsida; family Loliginidae; genus Doryteuthis; species Doryteuthis pealeii. Next base: position 8,024,513 of record CM042175.1, read on the forward strand.
GGAACAACAAAAGGTTTCTTCACCTTTTGGCATTCACGGTGATTTTACGTGACACCTCTTTTACTACATCAATTCTTATATTAAACGCATATCTTTTAATCTTATAATGGACCTACAATAATGATATTTATCTTTACATAATGTTAATTCTTTAAACCGTAATACCCTCTTAAAATTACGGTCAGTCTAGAGCTGTTAATATAAAAAAAAAACACTTTGTATTTTGTAATTTAAATAATTAATTTATAATATTTAATCTATTTGAAATTTAAAAATACTCATAAAAATATAGATTTCTAAAATTATTCATCAATCTTTCTAATATATATTTAAAGATAATCTTTTTATTTATTTACTGATCTATCTAATTAATGGAGATTATATGTCTTCCTGAAAAAGAAACTAAGTCACTGCTTACATCAGAATACTCCCAGGGATTGCGTAAGTTTATCAATAAATGTTTAATTTGTAATCAAAATCATTAATACATAGAATATATCTTAATTAGCGATGTCTGAGTTAGATTTGCCTCAAAACAACCCATGATATTAATGTGTTTAAAATCCTGCAAATGTGTCTTACATATCACGACGAAATAAACATTCACATAATTGTTTTTACGGAATATTCCAAAATCTCTCTCTCTCTCTCTCTCTCTCTCTCTCTCTCTCTCTCTCTCTCTCCCTCACCCATATGGTGTGACTATATAAATAGTGAGGACGGCATTATGCTGGTCTGGCTTCGAGGATTAGTAGCGTACCTCACAATTACTTGTCCGTCTTATTGTATCTCTCTGGAATAAATCCCTCTAAATCTAGAAACATGTTGACTCGTCTACAAATTTGTCTGACTGTATCCTTTTTAAGGACACCATAATAATATATGGTGTGGTTAATTTGCATAGTGGTTTTAACAAAACTGGGTTTAATAAATAATTCCTTGATATTATTGATATCTGATATTATTGTTTTATTCTCAAACGTATTAAAATAAATCCTATGAATGATTCTAAATAGAAACCAACTAAAATATGGGACCAAATGACCCTTAGGCACCCCTTTTTGATCTCGATTAAGAAAGGACATGTTTTTCATTTACACCATCAATATCCGGTTGTTTTAACAGACGATTTTTAGATATTTTTTCAAAATTATAAAACTACCCCCTAACCCCTAACCCCTAACAAACAACCGGATATTGACAGTGTAAATGAAAAACATGTCCTTTCTTAATCAAGATCAAAAAGGGGTGCCTGAAAGTTATATGGTCCAAAATATGATTAGAATAAGTATAATGTTTTAACCACGAATGGTGACAGACAGGTCAAGAGTTCAGAATAAAACGAACAACTTGAAATAGGAATAAAAGACGCGTATTACAGAATATATATAACAATAAGGTTGCAAACTTTTAGATTGTCTGCACAAATATTTATAATTTGTAAAAACTTAGCTGAAATCCTGAGGTAGGGTGAATTATCGGAATCCCCTGCTACGGCTTTATCTGTACGTAATGCTGGATATGAGAGACGTTCAATTTTGTGGTCCGTCTTCGATGCTGGTCGAGCAGAAAAGGAAGAATTTCTCACTTTGGGTTTGCCGCCAAAGTATTCTAGCCTGTGATTGGTTGGTTCGAAACAGAGGCTCGTAGACAATGACGATAACCCCCATACCTCAGAATTCTCAATATAAGCGTAATTTTTTGTATGCTTTCTTATTTAATTTCGTTGGTCCTTCTAATTTATAATATTTCATTACTTTGAAATTAAATACTTATGCCGGTAGTGCGCATATTCTTGCGAGTACTAATATTTTATCTTTAGAGCAAATGTCTTGAAAAATGTCGATATGATATATGCAGCAATTTCGAAATAATTGACTCACCCTGAAGTGTCCGTTCTTCCAGTGGAACCACCTCATGTAATCGTGCATGATTTCATAGAAGCAGTCGCAGATGTAGTCACACCTCATCATGTCCATAGGGCTCTTGGGGTAGAAATCTACAAAAGGAATTAATATTAATAAACCATTTTTTATGTCCAGTCACTTACCATATATATAATATATGAATTTTTACGTTTCCTGTGTTGCAGATTAACTATTGTTTCAATTCTTTTGCGGCGGAAAGAAATTCAACAAGACAAGGGAGTTGGGAAACAAAGGATGTTCCAGACAGAAGTCTGGATCGAATAAAGAGGAAGGGTGATTAAGATCTGACGCTTACTGCTGACCGGGTCAAACGAACTGTCTGGAAAAACAACAATAGCAGGATGACAAAGGACTTCCTATTGACTGGTGACAAATCTAGTACAGTTCAGGTGTAATTTGAATAGACCAGGGCATGCTGGGTAAAATTGAAAAAGTGACGGTTAGACGGAGAGTTCAGCAGTTGAGCTTTGGTAGCCACGAACTTCAGTCACTCCCGTCGACTCTCGAAGAAATACTTCTAAGAACTACTGTTCATTTCACCACTCATCCAAGCCGGCGCACACCTCCTTTCATCCACGCCAACCGAGGAAGAAAATAAAGTCCAGCTTTCTTTGTATACCTGCGTTGGTTTTAATCCAGTGTACTACACACCAGCGCTGTCAACTGATACAGTATATAACACCTGTAGAATTTTCCCTATCACAAATTAAACCTATTAACAATTAACTATTTGCATATTTTTACTTGTTCCCTCAAGATATAAATCCAAGTTGGACGCTTGAGATAACGGATTTAAATTATGTAATAATCTATAATAAATATGTCTCGGTTTGTAATTTACGATTCTACGGTAAGAGTTACGTCCCTTAGACCAACTGTTTTTTTTCCTAAACGGGGCCGTTCTTGCATTTTCACCGCCCTTTTCCGGTTACCATTATTCAGTGGTAAATTCAAGGCTTATCCACACGCGTTCAATTCCTTTCTGTGTTCTTCCTTAAAGAGAACAGGTACGTCACTTGACTCTCAGTAACCTTTTTATTAAATTTTGTAATAAACTTTTACCTTGTGTATCTGACTATATTATTTGACGTTTCGCTGAACCTTGTACACTAAGAAATATTTTGTAATGTTCACTCCCTTGTCGCTCGATTGACTTTCTCTCATAGACTCTGCCCCCTCGTCTGTACCTTTCTTAACTTCTAAGCCTGTTTGGTGGTGTTATTGTATGTCATTATTGTTTCACTGTCTTTATCTATGAACTGCCTCCGAGTTTTTCTATTAACACCCATCCATTGCCTTCTTCAGACATTGTACCATCCCATGTGTTGCGGCTTGTTTCTTAAACATGTTTTCTTTCCTATTTCAGTTTTTTACACTTTCTGGTGAAAGGAATAAAGAGATTACCCCATCCACGGTGTTTATTATTCTATGCCAGAGGGAGTCGTTCATAGACTTTGGAAAAGATATGAGCGACGAAGTAGGAATCGCGATAAATATCTATTAGTACATACAATTGATTCTTACAATTCCATGCACTCAAAAAATTACGGTTAATTTAATATTATTGACAAAGGAAAATAACTTATTACCTTCTATAATTTTAAATAATTTATTTTATTACATGGTATCTGTTTTAAATTTAAGATATCACAAACAAACCCCTTCACTAGCTAACTGAGTTCATATTTTTACTTTGTTTCCAGGAGGAATAAGTTCAAGGTGAGCACTTTTATGGTAACAAGTTTAAATATTGTAATATGCCTATAATAATTATATTTATATTTACATAATGTTAATTCTTTAAACCGTAATACCCTCTTAAAATCACGGTCAGTCTAGAGCTGTTAATATAAAAAACTCTTTGTCTTTTGTAATTTAAATATTTAATTTATAATATTTAATCTATTTGAAATTTTAAAAATACTCATAAAATATAGTTTTCTAAAATAATTCATCAATCTTTCTAATATATAATTATTATTTTATTTATTTACTGATCTATCTAATTAAATTAATACATTTTATTTTATTTTATAACTGAAAAAAAAGCTAAGTAAATAAATTCTTCTATTTAACCGTTTTTATTTTGAATCCGAGATAGTTACAATGTAGCAATATTCACTGGAATTTAACCAGACAAGATTATATATATATACATATAAAATTCAAACCCATTCTCAACAGATATTTCAAAGGTAAAGAAAATTTATCTTCTCTAATAACTTATAAAAATTATATTAACTTGATGCTTCAAAGGAGTCTAATAATAGATGAGAAAAACTTTCTATCAGGGACCCCACTCTCAAAAAGTGTTTTAATACTTTTAAGAGGGGTCCCTTGGAAAGGATTTTCATTTATCCCCTTCATTTCATTCATTCTTGTTCATCCATTCATTCATTTTGCCATTAATTTTTAACTATATATATATATATATATAATATATATATATATATATATATATATATATAGGTGTGTGTGTGTGTGTGTGTGAATAAGAAAAAACAAAGTATTCAATATTCGATAAATTGATGCGTTAATCATGTATTACAAAGTTTGTTAAACCCATTAAAATTTTAAAAACAAAAGTAAATTCTAATTGTATATTTGACTTACTGTATTCCCTGGCCAAATACCTGCAGATGGCCATGGTCTCGGGCATCATGTCACCATTGTCCATTTGCAGACAGGGGAGGTAATTACAGGGGAAATCTGGAATAAAAAATATGATAAATTCTCAGTAACTACGTGTAAATAACATTCAATGAAGATATATTTTTATGAGTTAAATACTTAAATAATAATTTTATTAGTTTAATAGATTAAATAGTTTATTAGGTAACCTAGCAAATAAAAACACCCTCTGGGCGGTATAAAGATTATTTTTGAAAGATATTGCCTTCATGAAGTGGAGTTAAAATTCAATGTCAAAGAATTTGTAAAAGTTAGTAAAATCATCAAATTTATTAAATGAGTTCAAAAAATAAAACAATTTGAAATGTCCTCCTTAAATTAAATATTGTGCGCTTCTATCAATTATTAATTAGATAATTATTTTGAATATTTTACACAAATTTTACTTAAAATCATAAGTATTCATTTTTGTAAACTTTTAGTCAAGTCCTTGTTAGTCAAAAGAAGTAAAACATATTTTTTTAAATTGATTTCAAATTTGGCAAATATTTTAAAAGTTATTTAAGTAATTCATTTTTTTTAATTAATTTCATAGTTTATATTGTTTATTTCTTTAATTAATACATAGTTTATTTATTACAACTGAAATGATTCAAACGTTGAATTCTAAGGAACATCTTTTATTTATTTTATTAACATTAATTCGGCCATGTAAAACAAAAATGCGTGTGTCCTCAGTACACTCCTCTACAGTAGCGAAGCGTGGACAATATATACAAGCCACGAAAGGAAACTCAATTGTTTCCATCTCTGTTGTGTACGACGTATTCTACAGATTCGTTGGCAGGATAACACAGTGCCCAACACAGTCGTGCTGGATTGCACCGACATGAACAGCATGTTCTCCATTCTCTGTGAGAGGCGCCTTCGTTGGTTGGACATGTCAGGAGAATGGAAAATGGACGCACCCAAAAGATCTTTTGTACGGCGAATTAGTAAAAGGCTCCCGATCGGTTGGTAGACCACGCCTACGATTTAAAGATGTCAGCAGGAGAGTTATGAGGATATGCCATATTGACACAAACACGTGGGAGGTAGATGCAAAAAATAGACTGGCATTGGCGCCTCAACATTAAGCAAGGCACGGAGAGGGGTGAGGCAGAGAGGAGAGTAGCCTCGACAGAAAAGAGAGCCAGAAAGAGAGAGAAAAGCCAGCAGCCCCAGAAAGCATCACAATTTGTGTGCATTCAGTGCACCAAAGACTGTCACTCAAGAATTGGCCAGCAGAGTCACTTACACCGATGAAGATAACATTTTTATTTTTATATTGTACTCTACGCCATCGTCCTTAGTGGAAGGAAAGGATCCAATTCATAATAACATTAATTGTTCTTATTCTATGGATGGACGAATTTAGTAATTGTGACGTAGGCAGTGACGTAGTTTTTGTTACAGACAAATGGAGATCAAATCTCCATGACTAATAGATGTTTGTGTTGGTAGATAGGATACATATTAAACGACCATACAGAGAATTCACTTTTAATAACTGTTTAGTTAACTCACAAATGATTTGCATCATGTCTGGAGTCAATAAGTATTACTAGAAAAACATGCACCCTCTGGGTGCAAGTATTTCATTTTAACGCTATAAATATTATATTTGATTAAAAAGTCTGACGAACTTAAATATCAACGCATGTAAAGAGATTATACTTATTCTTCTTTTATTCTAATTTATTTCTCTCTCTCTCTCTCTCTCTCTCTCTCTCTCTATCTATCTCTCTCTCTCTCTATATAATATATATATATATATATATATATATTTACCAGCCCCTCCGCACGAGCAGGATGCGACACAAGGTCAATTTCTTAAGCGGAGTTTAACAGGTTTGAATTCAGAGTTTTCCTTCTCCTAGACTGGTTACCTAGCCATGGTTAAAGAGTCCAGTCTGCTCTGCTATTTACCCATAGCTGGAGAGAGAATTGGATTTCTACCTTTTTCCAAGGGTATTAGCGCCATGTGAAATGCCAACAGCTTCGTCCAGGAATTGAACTCGCGTTGACGAGTCCATTTCCTACGACTCTAACCATTAAACCATGCGCCTCCAAATTTATTTCTATATAGAATTATACGTAGAATATATTTTAGAATGAAACACTATCAGAAATCAATTTATTTAGCACGGATTTTTTTCTAAATTATTTTGATTGTTAATTTTTTTCTTTACATTTGAACTAGCTAAATCACTAAACGAAAGTAAAGTGACACTATGAAATGTTTTGGAAAATGACACAATTTTCGCTTTTATCTATGTGATGCAACGGTCTTTAGCATAGATAATGCATTGGACAATCATTTCACTATAAAAATGAATTGAACAATGATTTTACTATAAAATGCACTGGACAATGATTTTTACTATAAAAATGAATAGGACAATGATTTTTACTATAAAAATGCATTGGAAATTATTTTTACTATAAAAATGCATTGGAAATTATTTTTACTATAAAAATGCATGGGAAATTATTTTTACTATAAAAATGCATTGGAAATGATTTTTACTATGAAAAATGCATTGGAAATGATTTTTTACTATAAAAATGCATTGGACAATGATTTTTACAATAAAAATCCATTGGAAATGATTTTTACTATAAAAATGCATTGGACAATGATTTTTACTATAAAATCGATTTGGAAATGATTGTTTACTATAAAATGCATTGGAAATGATTGGAAATGATTCTTACTATAAAATGCATTGAAAATGATTTTTACTATAAAAATTAATTGGAAATGATTTTTACTAGAAAAATGCATTGGACAATGATTTTACTATAAAAATTCATTGGACAATGATTTTACTATAAAAATCCATTGGAAATTATTCTTACTATAAAAATCCATTGGAAATGAGTTTTACTATAAAAATGCATGGGACAATAATTTTACTTTAAAAATGCATTCGGAATATTTACTTCAATTAATTGATCAGTATGTAGCAGATATTTTCTACCCGGACAATATGTCTTAATGGTTTATGTTGTAAAATAATCTAAAATTTGGTTACTTGGTAGATTCGATTTTACGGTTGGCTAATTCTTGTTGGATTATTTTATGCCGAAGACAATTCCTGCAACGATCCCAGTTGAAGAATTCGTATCTCTTGTCCATGTATTTGACACCAGCCATATGGAACATCATACGCATAATTTCGGCACGGCCACGGCCATTGAAGTAATGGAGAGTGTAGTTAGGCATGGTGAGCTCTGCTTTTTGCATTGTCGACTACCAAAGAGAACAGAGGTCTGTGGGTCGAGTGACTGAAAGTCTTCTCAACCAAACAATTAATTAAAGCAACCAAACAATTAATGCAAATGAACCTATTGACATAAACTTATTCAAGACAGAATAATATTTAACGTTGATTTGGAAACCACTCTAGGAGAAGGAAAGCTCTGAAATCAAACCAGTTAAACTCTGCTTAAGAAATCGACCATGTGTCACATCCTGCTCGTTGTAAGGGTTGATACATACGTATATTGTGTAAGGAGGTGCATGGTGTTACACATAGGAAATGGACTCGTCGTCCAGAGTTCAAAACAATTGAATCCAACTACTCTCCCGCCCAGCTATGGGTAGATAGTAGGGCACACTGAGTTCTTTAACCTTGGCTAGGAAACCAGTCTAGGAGAAGGAAAATTCTGAATTCAAACCTGTTTAACGCCGCTTATGAAATTGATATTGTGCCGCATTCTGCACGTGCGGGGGGGGTGTATATATATATATATATATATATATATATATATATATATATATATATATGAAAGAATATGAAGAAGAGATGAAATACTCATGTGTATGTATATATATACACATGCATGTAAAAATTCATTTTTATATTATCAATCAAAGCCTGAAGAAGATACCAGAAGACCTGAAACACGTGTTGCACATGTAAAACAAAAAGAATTAAAAAAATATTTCTGAGAACAAAATACATTTTGCGGACCTTCTTTTTTCATAAAATATTGAATTTTCTCCCTTTTATATATGTATATATGTATATATACGAATTTCTGATACGAACCTCTGATGATGAAGTTTATGCTTCAAAATCGATAAGAGAAAAATAACATCTTTTTGTTTTTATTTTTCATACGCATTGTATTTGCCTTCAATTATTAATATATATATATATATATATATATATATATATGTGTGTGTGTGTGTGTGTGTGTGTGTGTGTGTGTGTTGACAATGCATTTACTTCTCTGAATATCAAGGAAGAAAAAAAGGCCAACGTGCTCACCGACAGGCAACGCCAACGATAATAAGAATACTAAAATAAGTAAAAGCAGATTATTCCTTACCAACGATCCCAATCGGATAATTTGTATCTCTTGTATTTGACACCAGCCATATGGAACATCATACGCATAATTTCGGCACGGCCACGGCCATTGAAGTAATGGAGAGTGTAGTTAGGCATGGTGAATTTGCTTTATACTGCTTTATACTACGGCCAAGACAATTGAAGTAAAGATATTCTAAGATATTATACCTCCAAGGCTAGAGAGCTCAGTTTGACCTACTGTTTACCATGTGAATACATCATGTCATGCGACCGCTCAGAAATGTAAGAGATAAACTTAAGATTTTTTTGTGTCGTAAATACAAGTCTAGGACAAAAAGTCTTTGTACAATAACTAAAAATTAAAAGAGTTAAACGGTTCCTTACCATTCCTGCAACGATCCCAGTCAGAGAATTCATATCTCTTGTCCATGTATTTGAACACCAGCCATGGCCATCATCATACGCATAATCTCGGCACGGCCACGGCCATTGAAGTAATGGAGAGTGTAGTTAGGCATGGTGAGGTTTGTTTTCTGCTACCAAAAGAGAACGGAGTGTTGTGGTTTGAGTGACTGTAAGTCTTCTCTGACGACCAAGCACAGATCTGTTTGGTATTTATACTGTCAGGGTAATCAAGTTGTTAGCGCCAATTAATAGGTAGACGCTAACCTATTCAAGGACGACTATTCAATATTCCACACTTGATTGTGGTTTAATTTTAGTTGTACTTTAACAGATGCCAAAATTCAAATCACAAAAACCCCAAAAACAAAAGTGCTTTTTTAAGATACTAGACACATAGATTAGAGCAAAATACATAATTGTTTGTGGTAAAAGTGCTTACATTTTCAAAGAAAAAATATGTTAAACTTTTGACTGCTTAAAACAATTATGGAAAGGGGGGGGGTCTTGAACTGTGAAAAGGTTAAACAATATTTAAAATCTTAATTACAATTCTTTCCTAACTTTTATGAATCAATCAAACTGCATCTGTTTCGGTTAAATTTCAGTGGAAAAAAATGCCAAAATAAAAGAAATTCTGAGAACCTAATAGTTAATTATAGTTACTAGCAAATATATGCACCCTCCGGGTGCAAGTATTTAAGTTTTAATGTAATAAAATATTGTATTAAATTAGAAAGACTAATGAAACTAAATAAGAATACAGATAAAAAGATTTGAAACAGAGGGAGTATAATAAAAGATTTGAAACAGTGGGAGTATAATAAAAAAATGGAACAACTGAAACTTACTCTTCCATCACTCTCGTCTTTCATTGTTATTTTTTCTAATTTAAGTATTTAGTTATAAGAGGAAGTAAAGAATAAAATGACAGTTATTTTATCTTGTTAATGGATTTCATTTAAGATTCATTGAACAGATTTTTGCTTATATTCATTAAAATAAAACCAAACAGTTAGAATCAATAATACTAAGCATATATTTATTAAATTCGATTTTTTAATATTAATATGTAAATTAGCCTTCCCGTTCACACTGTAAACCGCTATTTTGTTGTATATATAAATATAATTGCATGTTATCAGTACGTAGACATAGTTAACAGTATTAATAATGTAAGACAATTTTATCAATAATTGAGATTTAGATAAAAATAAAATCATGGAGAATGTGATGTAAATAACTAGGGGAATTGTGACTTGAGTAGGAATATAGTTTCGGTTATAGACAGAAAAACACACAATCTCCATTATAATAAGATTACATATGTTAAATTTCATTTTATTCCATCAATTTTTCTCCAAAAAGACAGAAATCCAATAAGTAAGCATTATCTTCTATACATTTGGTGTGTGTGTATGTATACATGGGGTATGTCCCGATGAAACTACAAAAGTAAAACAATGATAAAGTAAATAATATATATACACACATTCACTATCACCGGATCTTGCTTTTTGAGCAAAAATAATGAAGATTTGATTTATATTCTTAAAGATAATTTAAAAATTAAATAGGAGACATCAATTTTTCTCTTCTTTTCTTTTATGATGCCCATTAGGCTGGATCAACACAAAGTCTTTTTAACATAGGGATTTTAATGGGGCATTCTGTGAGGACCCAACTCGCATTTTCAAAGAATTAAAAAACATTTGACTGTTTAAAACTTATTCATAGAAGGTAGGGTTTTTGTTCACATCAGAATCCTGTGGGGATTAAAAATATACAAAAATAAAAGCAAAATAAAAAAGAACAAACTTCATTGGGGCCTTGACCGGAAATCCCATCTGCGCAGGCCCGACAGAAAGGCCTGACTCCCTTCCCCAAAAAGAATCGCTCGGTCATTCTATCGAGGGTCGCAGCTGTGTGTAGTTCGTTTCCTTAGCTAAGGCCATGTGCCCTCGTTGTTATATACTGGCATCAAATTCTATATATGTTATATAGCGGCTTCTTCAAATTCACGCTGCTAAATCGGCGTACGTATCGTAGCGGGTATCGCCACTAACCCAAAGCGATGTATGTTAGTAGTCAGCTACGACCGACTACTGGACTTCAATAATAACAGATACGTATGTACAAAGAGAGGACCCTTCTTTATTTTCTTCGGTGTGTGGGTGGTGAAGGCACGGAGCTTACAATGAGTGCACGAGGGGTGGTTGCTGACGGGAGACGTGAAGTGTCCTTTCCGCTGCCGGTTCGGCGTCTGATTCTGTCGGCTTGACCCTCTGGCTTTTTGTATTGACGACACGCCTACACATTTTTATCTTTTTGATCTGATAACGGACCTTTGTTATATATTTCTTTTATCTTCACCCTGCTTCCTTGACCGGAAACCATCTCTCTCGCTTTCTCTTTCTATTCAAATATATATTTTTATCTTTCTCTTCGTCCGTCAGCCGGAAGTTCCATCTTCCGGGCGAGGACAATACAACATCGTTACCAACCACTATGACTCCGTTCAATAAAACCTGAGTTATGAAACCATCTTCCTTCTTTTTGCTCTTTCATGCCTTTCGTTCCTTGAGTTCCATTAACAGGAATTAGGGGTTTAAAGGGGGGGGGAGGCCCTTAAATCTCCCAGTTGTAGGCAAATTGTTCGGACGAAAGAAGACAAACACACAATGGAAATTTAATACATTTATTGAGAAATAATACAAGAACTTGTTGCAAATTTTATTGGCATTTGCTCGTCCGATAAGTAAAAGTAGGGGATGCTCTTTTAGAAGCTTCTCGCCTGGGTAACTGTTCTTTTAAATGATGGTGGATGAGACCCTTCTTAAGTTGACTATTTAGCTCCTCAGCCTTCTGATAAGTATGCTGTCGAAATGGCCTTCAGAAAGTATGCTGTTAAAAACGTCTTCGTCCAGGTCGACAGCCTACAGACAAGTTCAGCCCTTTTTTGGGGCAAGGTGGTGAGAGCATTTATTTTAGCATCTCCTCGGTAACTGCTCCCTGATAAGAGAAGGTTTTGATTCTGGAGCCAACATCGTATGTTGGCGATTCTCTCCCTAGCGGCAGGCGAAGATAATTCTTTATCAGATTTCCGATACCCTTTCAGGTGACCAGCCAAGAAGAACTAAGAACCAAGCTTTATATATATATATATATATATATATAATAACTATAGGTATTATTAATTAAAACATTAAAATTTCAAGAAACTATTTTCTTTTTTTCCATTTCATGTTGAGCAATAAAAATGGAGAAAGGAAAAGAAAACGATCTAAAAAATCTTAGGCTTGAATTACAGACATTAAAGAAACTAGTACAAGATAAAAAAAAAAACACTCTCCGGGCGATATAAAAATAGATTTTTGAAACATATTGCCTGAGGGGTGGGAGTTAAAAATTCAATGTCAGCGAGTTTGTACCCTAAGTAAGTAAAATCATTTAATTCATTAAAGGATTAAAAAATAAAACAATTTGAAATGTAAACTTTAAATATGTATTAAAATAAAACAAACTATATATAGATATATAATACCAGTCATGTATTTATTAAAACTTGTTTTAAAAAACAATGAGGACTGTCTAATGTTGCATGTTCAAATTTTGAGTTTATCTATTCTATGTTATGACGATTTTGGGTAATGTGACGCAAGCAGTGACGTAATTTTTGTTACAGAGAAAAACCGGAAGCGAATCTCCATTATTAATAGATGACGTTTATATGAAATAAAATCTTTATTTTCTAATCTTTTTTTCTCCCTTATTATCATTTGACACTTAATATATCTTCAGTTTATTAAATTATCATCGATATTTATTTATGATCTTCAATTTGAAATCTTTTCTTTATATACGCACTTATTTTTCCATATTTTTGTAGGTGACTCACCTATGACACGAAGATGGACTTACCTAAAGGGTATATATTTAACAGAGTAAAGCTCCTCAAACGAGTAGTCCCAGCTGCTACAGCTGCCACCCACCCGTCCTTCGGGACGGGGGTCCAGTGAGCTTCGGCCTCTGGACCGGTTGGATGCTAAATTAATAGCGTCGATACCAGAGGGCCGTCCCTCCAGGCAATACCTGCCTCATTGTACTTAAAGGCGCAGGACTGGGTTTATTGCCCAGCGCCTGAGGCGCCCCCTTGAGGGGGAATGCCGAAGGGATCGACGCAATTTTTCTACTTACCACCCGAATTGTGGGTGGTCCCCACATAAAACGGCCTTGTGCCATATCGTGTGAAGGTGGGACACATGTAAAATCCAGTAGTACCAGATACAGCTCTTCGGGTATGCTGAAACAAGGAAACCCTTTCATTGTACGTTGATATATATTGCTGAATACAATCTGTTCCCTACATTTTATACCCGTGTTCAATTATTATTTATTGACCCTTAAACGGGTCATAACACATACCATGTTTTTTATATTGTTTTCTTGTTTATTTTATTTAGAATAACGGTTAATTTTAATTCCTACATGACCGTACATAATTTATAGGCAACCTATCAATTATAAAAACAGCCCATGTTATTAGGGTATTTGCCATGCACCCAACTTATACAGGTGTGAAACAAGGACAATTTTATGTGGGCCCACCCACAAGCCGGGACTCATGGGTGGTAGGTGCAAAACATGCGTTGATCCCGTCTGCATTCACCTTTAAGGGGGCGCCTCAGGCACTGGGTAATAAAACCAGTCATGTCCCTTTAAATGTGAGCAAGAACCCTGCATTCTATTAGTAAGTTTAAACAGTCAAGTGTTTAACATTTTTTTATTTGAAAATGTAAGCAATTTTACTACTGTTGGGTTCGAAAGGTAATACATTTAATTATTGTTAGTTGGTTCGCTTTGAGGCCTCCCAACGTGGGTACACATATGAACAAACAATATTCCGACAAGGGTGTTAAAGATAACAAAGGACTTTAATATATGGGAACGTGGAGAAGATACATATAACAGTAATACGAAGAAGATATAATAAAGAACACATTCATGAATAGAGATACAATAAGGAAGTATACAAGAGATACATAAATGTACAATAGAGAAGTTATGGACAGTCCATAAAGCAATGTCACTTACTAACATTGTGTTGGGGAGTAAATACCATAATAATACCATACAACATTATCCACAATATAGCTTATACATTGTTAAAACCAATTACTACAAAAGTGTAAATATAGATACGCAACATATATTACATCCTAACAACTAGGCATGGTATAACCCCAGGAGGGGTGGTATGCCGTTAAAAATCAATCAATCAACCACCTAACAAGAAGAAAAATGTATTCAATATCGGTGTTTTTTTTCTTCTTCTTCCCAGACCTCCTAACCTTATCTCCTTAGCAGTTAGTACGCATCAAACTACTCGAGTTAATTGTTGGTTTTAAAAAAAGACAGATAGTACACTGTGTTGCATACCCTTCTTTACTTGCTTCTAATTTTCTTCTGGCATCTTTGATATCTTAAGTTCTTCTAGCGTCTCAACTAACATCTCTTCTAGCGTCTGGACTTCGTCTTGGTGGTCGGTCGCACTTAACTCATTTCTCCTTCTAGATCAGTCTTGTTACCAAGACATTCACCAACCACAAAACTGTGTTATTCTCTTAAGCTTTTATTTACTTAACTATACATTTCATGTAACTAAACATCTGACTAACATAGCGAGCGTATGCAGTGAGTTCCAGTTAAGGCAGCACATCTTCTCTGTCCGACGTCCAAACTGAAACTGAGGGCCCAACCAGGTCCCACGTGACTTCACGTATTTCGCGGGCTTTCTGTACTATTCCATGGAAATAGTCCCGCCCGTGATATGAAAAGGGCCATCCCTTTAGAATTACAGGGGATTGACAATAATCTTATGCAACCGCATAGATTGTGTAACATTTGATCCTAACATAAATTCAGATATAACTACATACTGAGATGAACCTACTTAAACACAATTCCAATGGCCGCCTGTGCCCGTGCGTGTGTGTGTCGGTGTGTGTGTGTGTCAGTGTATGTGTGTGTATGTCTGCCTGTCTGTGTATCTATGTGCGTGCGTGCCTGTACATGTTCATATATCTATTGCTTTATTAATTGCACACACACACACACACACACACACACACACACACACATATATATATATATATATATATATATATATATATATATATATATATATATATAATTTAATATACCAAACTTATTGGTAAATCCTCGCGGTGAGAAAAAAACCGAGCAAATAGTTTGATTGCCAAAATATACTACCAAACATCAACCGGGGAGAAAAAAAATTTTGGAAAAAAGTAAAGACCAAAAATAATCTACTAGTACAATATTTTGACCAAAAGAAAAAACAATATATATATATATATATATATATATATATATATATATACAAAATTTAAAAATTCTCTGTATTTTTACCATTTTAACCCTAAAGAAGGCCGTTTTTCTTTATGTGCTTAAATATTTAATAATTGTCTATTATTATTATTATTATTATTATTATTATTATTATTTTATTATATATTTAAAATAACAATACATGTGTACATGAACAAACTCCCGTCTGAAACACGTGTTGGTAATTCAAATTAAATCAATTTTATCCATTCAACATTTTCTTATATATATATATATATATATATATATATATATATAGGTCCGCAAAATGTATTGTTCTCAGAAAAAATGTTTTATTCTTTTTATTTCACATACGCAATACGTGTTTCAGATATTCTGGTATCTTCTTCGGGCTTTGATCAATACATATATTGATATACATATATATATATATATATACACATATACACATATATATATACACATAGGTTGTGCGTGTTTCTGTAATTTTTCTGTTATGTTTGTTTAATAACGGTTGAACGCTACGTTATTCTTTTCAATATTTGCGTGCGATTTGTGCGTGACCCGCATGTGACCTATATATATATATATATATATATATATATATATAATATATATATATATATATATATATATATATATATATATATATATATATATATGCAAATTTGGCCTACCGATGGGATCACTCCTAAGCGGCGTCCTAGCATGCTTATATATTGAATTCCTAGAAACTTTAAAGATACATAATTCCTAACAACTCCCAATACTTCCGATATATAGATAATGCACTGATTATTTACCCGAACATATTAATGAAATTGTTAACAAACTAAATAGAGTTGAACCCACCATACAGTTTACACACGAACTTGAATTGAATAACTCCCTAACTTTTTTTAGACATCTTATTTACAAGAAACATACATACGAGGGACGTTCAATTAAGCGGCAAATTACAGCTCTTAACTAATTGTGGTTTCTGATTTACAGGTATTTGAACTGCGTCAAGTATGAAATGTAGCCTGTTGAGTGTCGACAACTTGTGTGTCGCCGGATCAGAAGCACAGGCGGGCGGCTATAAACTACTCCCCCATCCCCCTACTCTCCTGACCTTGTACCTTCTGACTTTCACCTCTTCCCAGCCATGAAGTTGTTTTTTGAAAGGAAAGCGTTTCCTAGATGATGCAGCCTTGATTTCTGAAGTCACGTCGTGGTTGGAGTACCAACCTGGGGTGTTCTACAAAAACAGTATCCAGAGCTGCATCAAACGATGGGAGAAATGCGTAACTCTGGGTGGTCCCTATGCAGAAAAGAATAATAATAGGATGTTTCGTTGCTCTACTGCTATGGGAAGTGCGTCAGGAGCATTACTTATTGAACGCCCCTCGTACATGTATAAATCTTTCTCATTTTTATTATTACATAATTTTTTCCCGTTCTCACATATGCTTCTCGATTGTCTTATCACTGGATGATTTTTGTGTTGTGTTGACAGCTAAAATTTTGAGGTATGGGTGAGTTTCAGATATGCTTATGGTAATAAGTTCACTAAAACAAACTTGGTAGCCTTCATGTCATAATTGCGAGCCTTCAAGGAACTTCGAGCTGAACCCTTTATTTAATCCATTGGGGTAGATTGTTCTCATTCCATTAACCATGGCCAGGTACAAGTGTTAAGCTATGTTAAGTATTCTAGGTTATTACTGCCTGTGCTCAGAATTGAACCTACAACCTACCGATGATTGTCACTTAGAACTGTATTAACTCAATCCTTATATCCATTGTACCATGAAGAATCTAAATAATATAAATTATCAAGTCTCATCTCAAAAATTCAGACAAATGAAATGATAAAGTTTGTATAGATTTACTGCATCACCACACATATACACATGTACAGTGTCCTCTTTTTCTTGCCCTCACTCACTCTCTGTCCATATATATTGATGTGTATTAGGTATGTCTGTCTCCATTAAGTAAGTTTATATAACAGTCTGTATCTTTAAATTGAATCTTTCTCCAGTTGAATACATTTATAGTGTTCCATATAAATATGTCTTTCAAAAAGAAAGAAGTAAGGACAACCTGTTTATTGATATTTATGAAAGGGGTAGGTTGGAAAATTCCTGGTAACTGACACGTTGAGAAGGCTGGATATTTCAATGGCCGAAACCTTTTGCTTATAATAATATGCTGTAATTCATTGATGAATTGATTTTATGACACGTCAAACCCTCTTGGCTTATTTTATGTATACATTACCTCTCCGCGCGAATAGGATGAGACACAAGTTCAATTTATTAAATTGAGTTTAACAGGTTTTAATTCAGAGTGTTCCTTCTAGAATGGTTGCCTGATCAAGGTTAAACAGCACAGTCTGCCCTACTATTTACCTATAGCTGGAGAGTGAATTGCTTAATGTATTCGTATGTGAAATGAAAACAGCTTTGTCTAGAATTTCCTGTGACGATACCCATTGCAACACAAAGTAAAAAATCGACCGAAAAAATCATAAGTTGATGCACTCGAAAGTCAAGGTGCCATTGATGATTAGATACATTCATGAATTTATTCATTTAGGTTTGTGCGTGTTGATTGAATTAATACAATAATAATAATATTCTTTCTAGTGTGCCATTACTATTTTTGCAAAATAGCCTTGTCATCGAGGTGTAATGTTTATTATGACCCTTTACAACTGAATAGCGAATTCGATCATCGTTGTCATATCGAAATTGTTTCAGTTTTAACCCAACCATTCAACTCTTTCGTATTGGTGACAATTCTTTCTCTTTTCAGTAAATTATCTAAAATAGTATGTAGCAAGTTGTGAGTTATATATATTTTATATATACGTTGTACACAACTTACTAACTTTAAACAAACTCAACACAAAATGTAAAAATAACGGAGTCGTATTGAAAATAAACAATCTGTATTAGATATAGTTACAGAAATGTATGTGAACAGATCCTGAGTCGCACTGCAGCAACTATAAGACCGTGCCGTATTGTATTAGGCCCCGGGGATAGTATGCTGTTACTGTATCGGTAGCGGTATGAATTATGACAAGTATTTCTGTGCACGGGACTACCAGATGAGCCTCTGGTCAGCTGCCCTTTCAATACCCTCTGTAGAACTGGGATCGACGCAACTCAGTCGGAGTGTCTTTGTGATGGGTTGAGAAATTAGTAGATATAAACTGCCGGGTTAGCTGGCAACTCTAAAAAAAATCAGTCAACACACCATTGACAATAACAACTGTTTTTATTCATATATAATGAATAGGAATAATATATGAGTATGTTTTGCACACTTGTTTGGATAAATAAAAACACGATGAGCTTCTTTTGGCGTTTTGTTTTATGCGAAATTCTGGAATCGATTTTAGCAGCAAAAGTCAATTTTTCTAGTTGCAATCTTCTTAATTAATAAATTTCCGTAGCCAGTGACAAATTTCGTTTTTCGGTCCAAACTCGGACATCCCCGGGGCCCGACTGCTTGTATCGGTTTTAAAACGAGAATTATTTTGATATAAACAATTGTATCTATCTCTGTGTCATCGGACTGAGGTGAAATAAGTGTGAACCCCAAGGTCACCCTTTTGATCTGACTGCCATGTCAAATCTTTTAATATTAACACTGCAATCTTTCCTGTATACATAAACAATATGCAAAGCCAAAAGTGTACTTGATATTTTTTTTCATTTTGCACCTAAACAAACCCAATGACACTAACACAAAAAGTATTCTACACTTTTCCTTTTTCGTTAAAAATTAGTTAACGCCAACAACAGAAGCCGTCTTGTTACATGTAGAACAACATACCGGGCATAGTCCTTTGTTTTATATTGTGGTATTAATAGTTCATATTTTATCTTCTTTCATTTTCTTATAATGGGGCTGACTTGTTGCGTGACGACTCTTGCTTGTCATCCTCAGAACTACTGAAAATTACCGCTTTTCCTTTTTGGCGCTCGATTTTTGAATTCGGCGTCTGTTAGTTTCTGTTACTGCATTTTTGGGATTCTTACTCCCCCCTTTTTAAAACAATCGGCAACTACCATTTTCTTAACCATTACAAGTACATAACCTTTCTCTCTTTATCTTGTTTAATATATTTCTTTCTAAGCATCATGCAACTTCTTGACTCTAATAGAAACAACACTTACCAATACACACCATCAAAATGAAAGAATCGTTTTTCTGTAGTTAGAACTAGTGTTACGTAGCGGCCTTCTTCGTCACTCTAAATCGTGTACGTTAGTACTGGGGTTTCCACTGTACCCAAAGCGATATATGTTAGTAGTCAGCTACGACCAACTACTGGACTTCAATAACAGATACGTATGTACAAAAGAGGACCCTTCTTTATTTTCTTCGGTGTGTGGGTGGTGAAGGCACAGAGCTTACAATGCGTGCCCGAGGGGTGGTTGCTGACGGGAGACGTGAAGTGTCCTTTTAGCAGCTGGCTGGCGTCTCTGTGGTCTGACTGCTGTCGGCTCGACCCTCTGGCTTTTATATTGACGACACGCCTACGCATCTATCTTTTGATCTGATAACGGACGTTTGTTATATATTTCTTTATCTTCTCCCTGCTTCCTCCACCGGAAAGCCTCACCACCGTGAAATGGGACCACTTGATGATGATATCTTAAGCATCTAGGTACTAAAAGCAAAAAGGATTTTTTTAATGAGAAAATCTCTTTTGAAAAAAATTAATGTTCGAGGTATTGAAGACATTGAGTCTGGAAAAATATTTTATATTTTTCTTTGTCTTTTTGCCGGAAGCTTCGTTTTCCGGCCGAAGAAAATAAAACACTAGCTGCAATGTAAATCTTAACATCTTAATGTTATCTGGTGAAGACGAGTACTTAGTTAGTTAAACATATTTTATTCCGATAATCTATGAAATAAAATAATTACTAAGTCGTTCGTGAATTTGATTATCCATTCCAGAAAGTTGAGTCACATATATAGAGAAGGATATCTCAGAATCCCCAGTTTAATCCTATCTTAAGATGTGGCCCTTGTTGCTGGGTGTCTAATTGTTATATATTGTACAAAGGGAAATATGAATTCCCGGTTTTATTAAACAAAGAAGTTTTTAACACCTGCCTGTTATCAGATCAAGAGATAAAAATACGTGGGTGTAGCTATGAAGATAAAAGAACCGAGAGGGCTTCAGACAGGTCAGTCGTCAGAGTCCCGGAGGAGAGAGTGAGGGATCGGAGTCAGTAGTCGGCCGAGCGGGATCTCGTGTAGTTGGTGTCGGAAAAGCTAGCGTTAATATTTACCAACTGAAAAAGCTTGTCACCCAGAAATTTAATCGAAGGACCGAAAGTCTAAAGAGTGAATATATTAATTAAACTGACCCTCTCTCTCGAAGTTAAGAAGCTTGAATTTATTTCAATAAACTTCTGGAGGATAACTTTGGTGTTATTGTCATTCCTTACAACGAAGATAAAACTATTGCAATTTAATACAGTGACGACGCGCTATGCAACATAATAATCTGATCCCCATAGAAAACATTATCAACTGAAACTTGTATGAGCTCTTATAATATTTTTGATTGTTACTTAATACACACACACACACACACACACATATATATATATATATATATATATATATATATGAACCCGGCCAGAGGTAGCTGCTAAAATGATATAACTGCTCTGATGAGAGGTGATACCTCGAAACACGTGTCTGTAGTTTACTCTATTATACTTTCCCAATTTCGGTTCAGCACTTTATTTAGAAGGGATTTAATTGCAAAATTCACCGTATTCGGCGTTCAGCTAAGACTCACTTTGTTTACAAAGTTTGAGAACTCTAGGCGAGTTCATTTCCGCTTAGAAATGTAACGATTAAATAGCCAGCTATACTTGGCAGCTGACTGTCGCCGTATGGGTAAGAGGATTGGCGAGCGTAAGTTCGTTCGGGTCTCGAAACCAACCAGAGGTAGCTGCTAAAATTATATAACTGCACTGATGAGAGGTGATACCTCGAAACACGTGTCTGTAGTTTACTATATATATATATATATATATATATATATATATATATATATATATGATAAGCAAGGTCTATCTAACTTCGTTCTATTCTATCTATCTATCTATCTATCTATCTATCTATCTGTTTGTCTATGATAAAGCAAGATATATCTATCTATCTATCTATCTGTCTGTCTTCATATATATCAATCTACCTATCTATGTTGAAACACAAACACACGTATATATATATATATATATATATATATATATATATATATATATGTGTGTGTGTGTGTGCGTGTCTAAGTATGTACGTGTGTGCATAAATGTAAGATTTTCATACACAAATTTACACATTTATACATACTAGCAAATATGTGCACCCTCCGGGTGCAAGTATTTAAGTTTTAATGTAATAAAATATTGTATTAAATTTGAAAGGCTAATGAAACTAAATAAGAATACAGATAAAAAGATTTGAAACAGAGGGAGTATAATAAAAGATTTGAAACAGAGGGAGTATAATAAAAAATGGAACCACTGAAACTTACTCTTCCATCACTCTCGTCTTTCATTGTTATTTTTTCTAATTTAAGTATTTAGTTATAAGAGGCAGTAAAGAATAAAATGACAGTTATTTTATCTTGTTAATAGATTTCATTTAAGATTCATTGAAGAGATTTTTGCTTATATTCATTAAAATAAAACCAAACAGTTAGAAATCAATAATACTAAGCACATATTTATTAAATTCGATTTTTTAATATTAATATGCAAATTAGCTTTCCCGTTCACACTGTAAACCGCTATTTTGTTGTATATATAAATATAATTGCATGTTTTCAGTATGTAGACATAGTTAACAGTATTAATAATGTAAGACAATTTTATTAATAATTGAGGTTTAGATAAAAATAAAACCATGGAGAATGTGATGTCAATAACTAAGAGAATTGTGACTTAAGTAGGAATATAGTTTCGGTTACAGACAGAAAAACACACAATCTCCATTATAATAAGATGTCTTTATTCAATTTCTTCTTGTATTTTTCCTCCAACAAAACCTTTTTCCTTTTCTTCAACGACGCAGTTACAAAAAACTGGCGTTAAAAAATGGTCAGACATAAGTAGGTTACAGGCCCAAAGGCCAAAATCGCTCTAGTTTTTTTTAATTTAATTTGTAATTTTGATGGTGGAAAAAAAGCGGCCAAATGAATGCCTATAGACTCCTGAATATCATACTTTTTTCCTGATGCGTAAATGTTGTCTATTTTGAAGTTTTCCGTGGTACCACCAATTTTCCCCGTGAAATTTACCCCCCCACACACACACACTATATTTAACATAATAAAACTTGCATAAAGGTTAATATTATCTTGAAATTTTTCATTCATTCGAAAGAAGAAGCATTAAACAAACTCCTAATGATTTTTTTAAAAAATTTCGGCTTACAAAAATAATGAAAACTATAAACGAAAAACAATGTTTACATTTTTGCACCGTTAAATCAATTGAAATTTAACGTAGCCAAAAACAAGTTATAACTAAGGGTTTTTTTTATAATTCTATGAAAAATAAATTAATGGTCCAATTTTCACGAAAACTTCCATAATTACTTACCTTTGGATGAATATATGTCTGAAATATTTTTTTTTTCTAAGATATATTAGGGGAAATATTTTTTTATGAGGTCTACTACCCCCTATATTATTTTATGTAATATGAAAAAATGAACCGGCAAAAACGATTTTTACTTTTTTTCAATAAAGATAAGAGTCTAGATAATTATATCAGAAGATTTTTATAAGTCTCAATGGCAAGGATTTTTAATAAAAGAACCATAAATACAGACTTCTGTTAAAAAAATGATATCAATAAAGAAACTGGCCGTGTTGTAAATAAACCGACTGTTTTTCTTATTGTTCACGATAATGATGAGTAATTTTTCCCCAACTGGATAATTTGATCTTTGAATGAAATTTTTTTTTGTTATTGGTGGTCGGTTTGATTATTTATGGGTGTGTGTGTGTGTGTGTGTGTGTGTGTGTGTGTGTGTGTGTGTGTGTGTGTAATTTCCATGTCCATCAAATCACCTGAACCAAATGGACAACCACTAGCATCAACTTCAGTTCCGGAGATCTTCTGTAGAAGAGATTTTTATCTCGAAATATTAAGAATAAATTACAGGTTAACAAACAACACTATAGTTACCTTATTTTCTTTTACACTTGCATTGTGATAGCCTTCAAAACAACCACCAAACCAGAATTTGGGCAACCCCCTTTTTTATTGGTGGTCTCTTTGATTATTTATGGGTGGGTGGGTGTGTGTAATTTTCATGTTTATCAAAATCGCCTGTTGTTCTGTTGTGTGTATGTGTGTGTGTGTGTGTGTGCGTGTGTGTGTGTGTGTGTGTGTGTGTGTGTGTGTTTATTACCTTTGGTTTTATCTCTTTACATTTTTTTTGTTTATTTGTTTATTTTACTTACTTTTCAATTTCTCTAATAACCAATTTTCAAAGTGAAATTTACCCCCCACTATATTTAACATAATAAAACTTGCATAACGGTTAATATTATCTTGAATTTTTTTTATTCACTCGAACGAAGAAGCATTAAACAAACTCCTAATGATTTTTTTTTTAAATTTCGGCTTACAAAAATAATGAAAATTATAAACGAAAAACATGTTTACATTTTTGCACCGTTAAATCAATTGAAATTTAACGTAGCCCAAAACAAGTTTTATGTTTTTTTTTTAATTCTATGAAAAATAGATTAATGGTCCGATTTTCACGAAAATTTATAATTACTTACCTTTAGAATAAAAGGTGTTTAAACGTTTGTTTACTTTACCCTCTCCTTGTCAGAATGGCTGAAAAATACTTTGCCACATCAGAGAGATCAGATTTATATTTGGACAATAATCTCTATATAGCAGTCCATTCCATGACGCCTGACTCCTGATTTAGGTCGGAAAATTAAAATGGAAAGTTTTTTGGTGATACCCAATGACAGTTTAACTACAGTCTATGAATTAACATTTTGAGAATTGGGTTAGGGTTTTAGGGGATTAAGGTTGTTTTTAACCCTAATACGCAAAATCCATCTAATCAAAACGCTAGTTCACAGTGCCTTGATGATCTGTTTCAAGGTTAAACTCACAACCGGGCCCGACTACATTAGAACTTCTTTATTGAAAAATTGATATCCTGAGGACCTAATCATCTATATAATTAGATACAAGTGCATACAGTTAGCCACCAATCCTAGACTTGGATCTGAAAAGTATCCTATGTATCTAAAATTATCTTGAATTGGCAACACATCTCTACAATTAATTGAACGCATCAAACGGTCTGTCCACCATTGTTTCAATTCAGTTAAGTTGCGAGTTGTTCTCAGATTCAACATGCTCTTTTCCCCCACCAAAAAAAAAGTTGTCTAATTTATAAATTTAAATGTAAATGCGATGTTTTCTACCTTAGGCGCACTACCCACAGGTCACCCAAAAACCTTCAGGAATTAGAACGAGCAACCATTGAATACTGGAAGTAAATCACTGAAACAAAAATCTTTAGAAAAAGATCGATGTTCTAGTTGAGCGCACCCAATCCGGCATACAAACCTCGGTTTATTGTAAACCACTATTTTTGAGTTCGTAGCTTCTTTTGAAAGCGTCCAAAAATTCAAGGTAATATCAATCCTTTGCAAGTCTATCCTGCAAACGAAATGCAATTCCTTTCCCAACTGAACACGCCACTCTCACATCAAATAGCAGTCGTCAGATTTCACTTGCCGTCCAAACGCTTTCTTCCTCACTCGTCCTGTCAGTGACAGTCCATCTTTATTTCTGCTCGTTCAGAAGCGCTTCTGCAAATACGGATATTTTATTTGGGTCTCTACTAACAACACCTCAGCTACTAGGAGGTAGCGAGTTCGAGTATCCGTAGCCGCTCGCCACACTCTTCCCCCTCCACAGGCCAAACATATCCTGACGCGCTTTGTCTGTGGGGGCTGGGAATCCGCTTGTTCATAGGTCTGCCTTTCAGTTTCGTAACATATACGCGCTGGGGGTTCATTTCGACCCCCTAAGACGCAAAATCAATCTAATTAAAACGCTAGTTCACCGTGCCTTGATGATCTGTTCCAAGGTTAAACTCACGGACGAGTTCGACTGCATTAGAACCACTTTATTGATAAATGGATATCATGAGGATCTAATCACTACTATAGTTTGATACAATTGCGTGTAGTTTGCCACAAATCCTAGACTTTGACCTGAGAAGTGTCCTTTTAATAAATAACTATTTTTATGAGTTACTTGAAATAATTGTTTGGGATTCAATAATTTAACAATGTTTTGTTATAAAGACTAAGATGAAGGAAGACAAATAACTTAATGCCACAGAATGACAAGTCGTAAAACTCACCAAAGAATTGATGTTTCAGGAAATAGAAATATATAGCAGAATATATTTACATTGCTACATCTGTTGGGCATTCGAAACATTAAATCTATGAGTGAAGACATGTTGCTACAGATGGAACAAAAATAATATATTTCCTAGTAAATGTAATGAACGTAATCTTATCAAATAGGAATATTCAAAATCCGTAAGAATTAAGAAAAACAATTCTTATGGCAAAATTTTTAACCACAAACACGTCCTCATTAATTGTATTCTGTGTAAATCTACGTGTGGTGTGATAACTAGCTCAAAGAGGATTCAAAATGATCTTTTATTTAGTAGTCAATAAAAAATACTTTAATTCATGTAAGAAAAACAAAAAGAAAGTTAAAAAATGCTACATCTATTTTTATTGGAAATATCATACATTTCACATTTCCTCTATATTCTGTTTGTTTTTAGTTTTTAGTTCTAAATTGCAACTCACTCAGCTCATGATGTCTACAACTACAAAATTATCTTGGATTGGCAACACATCTCTGCAACTACGTGAACGCATCAAACGGTCTGTTCAGCATTGCTTCAATTCAGTTAAGTTGCGAGTTGTTCTCTGATCCAACACGCTCTTTCCCCTACCAATCTTAAATGTAAATGGTTGCTTCATTGGGCGCACAACCCAAAGATTGGAAGTTAGAATAAACCAGCACATTCCATCTGTTATCCTCAACAATAACTTTGACCGCTCTTCTCCACCAAGCAATTCGTATTCACCTTCCATCATTGGGCGACACCTGTTGGACCCTTCTGATTGTGCTGCAGCATATAGGCCCTCAATGTTCACCATCCTGCCATCCTCAACCAACGAGTTACACCTAGCTGTACTCGGGGCCCTCCTCATCAACAAATTCCTTCCTGCTTTTTGTATACAGAATAAATGTTATTATTTACTCCTTTTTGGCCATTCCGTTATTGATCCCACCAACACACACACACACACACACTATATATTATATATATATATATATATATATATATATATATTAACGTGTATTAAATGTTAATACACGTATAGGAAAGGCATGGGTGGCCACAAACAGATTATCAGTAATATGGAGATCTGATCTCACTGACAAGCTAAAGCGACAATTCTTCCAGGCTGTAGTTATATCAGTACTGCTGTATGGCTGTACCACCTGGACCCTAACAAAGCGCCTTGAGAATAAGCTAGATGGGACCTGCACAAGAATGCTGCGAGCAGTCCTGAACAAGTCGTGGAAGCAGCACCCCACAAAGAAGCAACTATATGGTCACCTGCCCCCCATCTCACAAACCATACGGGTGAGACGGACTAGGCATGCAGGACACTGCTGGAGAAGCGGCGACGAGCTCATAAGCGACGTTCTCTTGTGGAGGCCAACACATGGACATACTAACGTAGGACGCCCACTTAGGACCTACATTGACCAACTATGCGAGGATTCGGGATGCTGCACGGAGGACCTCCCAGGGGCTATGAGTGATAGGGAAGGTTGGCAAAAGATAATCATGGACATGATATATATATACGCACACACACACACAAACACACACATATATATATATATTGAGAGAGAGAGAGAGAGAGAGAGAGAAGAGAGAGAGAGAGAGAGAGAAAAGAATAGAGAGAGAAAGAGAAAGAGGGAGAGGGAGAGGGAAAGAGACAGGCAGACAGACAGACAGACTGTTTAAATGAAAATACTAAGTGTAAAGAAATAATTTAAAAAGATATTTATCATTGCAAGAAAAATATTTATTCAAGATTTTGAATTCGTAACATCTTACAAATAAAATGAAACCGATGAAATATTTCTTGATGAAGCATAAACTTGGAATTGTTCTTTATATTAAACGTAAAAGAAATCATTAAAAAGTAAATTTTCCATTTTTTATTGACGTTTTAAAATATGTTAACAATTTGCGCGTGTATAAAAGGGCATATTTTTGAGCATCCCTATATATATATATATATATATATATTATATATATATATATATATGTGTGTGTGTGTGTGTGTGTGTGTGTGTGTGTGTCTGTGTCTGTGTCTGTGTGTAGAGAGAAATAGAGACAAACAGGCAGAAGAGAGACAGAAGAGAGAGAGAGAGAGACAGAAGAGAGAGAGAGACAGAAGAGAGAGAGAGAGAGAGAGATGTACACACAGAGAGAGTTAGAAAAAGAGTTGCATTCATCAAGTATGATGGACGACCGACGAGGATAAATAGAAACATTATCCAGTGTCAAAAATGATTAAAAAGAAGAGTTTTATTTTGAATGCAAGATTTTATTGATTTAATATTTTAAATTCGTTACATCATATAAATAAAAAAAAATAAACCAATGGAATATTTCTTGATGAAACAGGTTTTTGAAAACATCTTTTTCCAGAAATCACGAAGATAATATTTTTTTATTTAAGGAAGATGAAACGAATGTCTGAGCACACTCATTTACCAGGGGGTGTTGCAACGGCTCTTCAGGTAAGAAGCGATCTTGGGGTAGGAACCAACACGGTTGTAGAGACCCATCATCTTGGGGTAGTTGCTGAACATAGATTGGTTCTCCCTGAACATATTCTCCATACAACAATACATCATCATATCACACCACATCATCTGAAAGATTGAAAAAAAAGTAAGGTACGTTTAGAGATTTATTGGTTTCAGAGAAAATTATTACGTCACTTTATATATGTAGATATTTTGGGGAGAATATGTGCTTAATTGAAGTCATACCTAATTTTGAAAATTAATTAATTCCTAATTAATGAATTAGGCGGGCATACCTATTCAAATGTAAGGTATGCCCGCCTAATTCACTAATTATCAATTAATTAATTTTCAAAATTAGGTACAACTTCAATTAAGCACATATTCTCCCAAAAATTATTGGCTAAAAAAAGCCATATCAAACACATTGTTTGTTTGTTTGCTTCTCATATGTAGAAATGTTTAATGGCCCAAGTATAATAATATTTTCGGTGATACCAGTTGTAGTTAGTGCACGTGGAACGGTCGTCAGTGGTTTGGAAAAAACCCTAAGGCAGTTGGTATCATATATATCCATATGGATACGACGTGTGAATCAAAAAGTTATTTTATAATAATAATAATAATAATAATAATAATAATAATAATGCCTTAAGGACAAACTATATCAAAGCAAAAATTAATAAGACGTAACAAACAGTAAATGTAGACTGTGCGGTGACAGAGATGAGACTTTAAACCATGTACTAAGCGAATGTAGCAAACTAGCACAACGGGAATACAATACTAGGCATGACTGGGTTGGGAAGGTGATCCACTGGGAATTATGCAAAAAATTAAATTTTGACCATACAACAAAATGGTATATGCATAAACCAGAATCTGTTCTTGAGAATGAAACGCATAAAATTCGCTGGGGCTTCCAGATAAAGACGGTTCACCTTATCCCAGCTGGGAGATCAGACCTAGTGAAAACTTGTCATCTGGCAGATTGTGCAGTTCCAGCAGTTCACTGGCTGAAGAGGAAGGAAAACGAAAAGATAAACAAATACCTGGACCATGCCATAGAATTGAAAAAGCTGTGGAATATGAGGGTGAAAGGGATATCAATTGTCGTTGGTGCACTTGTAGCGGTCCCCAAAAAGCTTGGAAAAGCCTGGCGGAACTGGAAATCAGAGGAATGAAGAATTGAGAACATCCAGACTACTGCATTGCCGAAATCGGCTAGAATACTCAAAAGAGTCCTGGAAACCTGAGGAGACTTGTTTTCACTCTAGTGAAATTCCATCAGCTAACAATGGTGTGAAAAACTCATAATAATAATAATCCAGACCACGTCACGGATAAGATCAGCTAGAGTACTCAGAAGAGTTCTGTAGACTTTAGAAGACTCACTGTCACTCGGGAGTTCCGTGAAAAACTTAGTATATATAAAGATCTTATCAAGACGAATACATAATCTTAAACTATATATTTACTTTGAATATAGGAACTTACATTATCTCCCATGAAGAATTTGCTTCCACCATTGCGCATGCACAGAGACCTCTCCATGAAGGGCATAATCCTGTTGAAGGTGTTCATGTATCTCCAGTACATGTAGTTCTGAAAAGAAGAGAAATAAAACATTGAGTATTATTTGTTGAGGTAATGTCATCACTAATTAGGGTTTACTTCTTTTTACTGGGGCGTATTGAGGGTTAATTCATTTGAAATATACTTACGTCGTAGTTGCTGCAGGT
Organism: Doryteuthis pealeii; assembly: GCA_023376005.1. Taxonomy (NCBI): domain Eukaryota; kingdom Metazoa; phylum Mollusca; class Cephalopoda; order Myopsida; family Loliginidae; genus Doryteuthis; species Doryteuthis pealeii. The sequence goes on from CM042175.1 coordinate 8,054,893, forward strand.
GCTGTCACCACCGAATCCCCAATCGTTCATGTTGTACTGTGAAAATAAGAAAGAGAAATGAAAATACGTGTAAAATAACACATAATAGGAACTATACAATTAACAATACCCTGAGGACGACCAGCGATATGGTTAAAAGCGCTTGGGTAAAAAGTATGGGATATTTTCTTCATCATCTGGATCCCTCTTTCTTTCTTTCTTTCTTTCTTTCTTTCAGTATATTTTTCTTTCTGTCTTTCTTTGCCTGATTTCTTTCTTTCTTCTTTCTTTCTTCTTTCTTTCTTTCTTTCAGTCTTTCTTTCTTTCTTTCTTTCTTTCAGTCTTTCTTTCTTTCTTTCTTTCTTTCTTTCTTTCTTTTTTCTTTTCTTTCTTTCTTCTTTCTTTCTTTTCTTTTTTTTTCTTTCTTTCTTTCTTTCTTTTTTCTTTCTTCTTTCTTTCTTTAATTCTTTCTTTCTTTCAATCAGTCTCTCTGTTTTTCTTTCTTTCTATCTTTCTTTCTTTCAGTCTTCCTTTATTTCTTTCTTTCTTTCTATCTTTCTTTCTTTCTATTCACTTTTCTTCCTTTAATTTGACTCATATTCATTCGTGGAAAATTACCGGTGACGGTTATAACCTTTTGATCCCTTGAAAACGAGTCATAACATACACGTGAGAATAGTTTAGAGTTAGATACGACCTAGCTTTTGAAGGAGTGATATCGTCTCTCCCCGGGGTCCAATCTCATCCATGCGGTGGAATCAATGAATATAGGCTAATAAAACTTGATCAATGTTGTGTTAATTAAATAATTAAGACAATGTTAAGGGCCGCCCAAAAGATAAAAGAACTAACAAAAAAATCAATAAAAAGAAGAAGAAGAAGAAGAAGAAAGCAGAGTAATGAATCAAGTAAGATCATCTCCTAATAAAACTAATAAAACTTGATCAAGCAAAAACAATGGTCTTGTTGTGTTAATTAAATAATTAAAACGATGTTAAGCCCAACCCAGAAAATAGAAGAACTAACAAAGAAATCATCTCAAATAGTGATAATGAGAGGTTATGAATTGTGAACAGACCTGTAGCTAGGAATATTGAATTGAATTATATTAACTTTAGAATCTGGGAGTCTGTGGAAAAATACCGGTGACGGTTATAACCTTTTGACACATAGAGGCGCGTGATTTGGGCGCCTTGACAGACACATGATATAGTTTTAGTCAGAGTTATTCAGATGCGACCTAGATTTGAAAGGGGAGAGATTGACTCTCCCGAGGTTCAATCTCATCTCCGCGGTAGTATCAATCAATGTTGACTAGAAGACAATAAACTTGATCAAATAAAAACAATGGTCTTGTTATGTTAATTGAATAATCAAAACAATTTTAAGCCTTGCCTCGAAGATAGAAGAAATAACAAAGAAATCAACTCCAAGAAGAAGAAGAAGAAAGCAGAGTAATGAATCAAGTAAGATCATCTCCTAATAAAACTAATAAAACTTGATCAAGCAAAAACAATGGTCTTGTTGTGTTAATTAAATAATTAAAACAATGTTAAGCCCAACCCATAAAATAGAAGAACTAACAAAGAAATCATCCCCAATTGTGATAATGAGAGGTTATGAATTGTGAACAGACCTGTAGCTAGGAATATTGAATTGAAGTATATTAACTTTAGAATCAGGGAGTCTGTGAAAAAACACCGGTGACGCTTATAACCTTTTGCATCCCTTGAAAACGTGCCACGACAGACACGTGAGAATAGTTTAGAGTTAGATACGACCTAGCTTTTGAAGGAGAGGGACACAATTATCGTCTCTCCCGGGTTAGTCTCATCCCCGCGGCGGAATAATTAATATGGGCTAATAAAACTTGATTAAGAACAAACACGGACTCTTTGTGATTGTTATGTGACCCTGTACTTAGAATTTGATAGTATCCTGGGACGCGGATACCAAAATGGGGTCCTATAAGTGCGTGTCACGCTGCGTGTCACTTATATGTATATATACATATATTTACCAACCCCTCCGCACGAGCAGGATGTGACACAAGGTCAATTTCTTAAGCAGAGTTTAACAGGTTTGAATTCAGAGATTTCCTTCTCCTAGACTCGTTGCCTAACCAAAGTTCCTACATGGGAAAGAGATATCAAAAACAGCGATGGAATATTCAGCGATTTCGAAATAAATGACTTACCCTGAAGTGTCCGTTCTTCCAGTGGAACCACCTCATGTAATCGTGCATGATTTCATAGAAGCAATCACAGATGTAGTCACACCTCATCATGTCCATGGGGCTCTTGGGGTAGTAGTCTACAAAATGAATTAATATTGATTAAAGTTTTTGCACCATACATACAAAAATATATATATATATATATATATATAGAGAGAGAGAGAGAGAGAGACAGACAGACAGACAGACAGACAGAGAGACAGAGACAGAGACAGAGACAGAGATAAATAAAAGGAACTTAATCCGACAGTGTGAATTTGATATATTGAAAAAACAAATGATGTTTATAAATGCATGGGATCATCAGGAGAGAATGTGCCCCGAAACTGTTGCACATTCTCTCCTGATGATCCCATGCATTTATATATATATATATATATATATATATATATATATATATATATATATATATGAAAAGGATATGAAAACACACCTGGTTGTTAAAATGAATATATTTTTATATCATTTTCATTGCTTATATTGAAAATATTTTGATTTATAAAAAATCATCATCAGAGCATAATGATAATTAGGTCCGTTTTTAAATGTTTTTTTAATCCGGATTCATCGAGAGAGAAGTTGAAAATAATTTAAATTCAAAACGGAAACATAGTTTTTTCCCCAAAAGCGTGTAAGCCATGCGATCACTTCGTCTTTGTTCATTGACTGGTCATGTACGTTCGCTACATCGTGTTTCTTCAGTTAGTTCGTCAATATCCCACTTCTAACTTATGACTATGTCTCGTAAAAATGTTTAATACTTACTGTATTCCCTGGCCAAATATCTGCAGATGGCCATAGTCTCGGGCATCATGTCACCATTGTCCATTTGCAGACAGGGGAGGTAATTGCAAGGGAAATCTGAAATAAAAATATGATAAATTCTCAGTAACTACGTGTAAATAACATTCAATGAAGATATATTTTTCTGAGTTAAATATTTAAATAATAATGTTATTAGTTTAATAGTTAAATAGTTTATTAGGTAACCTAGCAAATAAAAAACACCCTCTGGGCGGTATAAAGATTATTTTTGAAAGATATTGCCTTGATGAAGTGGAGTTAAAAATTCAATGTCAAAGAATTTGTAAAAGTTAGTAAAATCATCAAATTTATTAAATGAGTAAAAAAAAATAAAACAATTTAAAATGAAATTCTGTCCTCCTTAAATGAAATATTGTGCGCGTCTATCAATTATTAATTAAATAATTATTTTGAATATTTTACACAAATTTTAAATAAAATCGTAAGTATTCATTTACAGACTGGGGAGGTAATTGCAGGGCAAGTCTGGAAAAGGAGCAGAATGCATTGGGAATAATTCTATGCAAATACCATTCGGTTTGACTTGGTTTGGTTTGGTTTGTTTTACGGCATACCAACCTCAGTGGGTCATTTAATGCCGATAAAGTTTTGAAACAAATTAATTCGCTGAGTCCGATCTTAGCCCTGAAGAGCATTAAGCGAAACTTTTAGTAGGTTCGTCTGACTCATTAGATTTATCTTTATTATTTGCTCTACTTAGGTATTGAGTACTTTTTACTTATTAGCTTTAGTCTCCTGGCGGGATTGTATGAATATATATATCTTATATGTATATATGCATATAAATTGTTTTTTTCTTTTGGCCAAAATATTGTACTAATAGATTATTTTTTTTTTGGTACGATTATCTTGGCCTTTTCTTTTTCTAAAAATTTTTTTTTTCCCGGTTGATGTTTGGTAGTATATTTTTACAATCAAACTATTTGCTGTTTTTTTTCTCACCGCGAGGATTTACCAATAAGTTTGGTATATTAAATATATATATATATATATATATAATATATATATATATATTATATATATATATATATATATATATATATATATATATATATATATATGTATAAATAAGAATGCTTAAAGAATATTGCAGAGAAATTCTTACCATTCCTGCAACGATCCCAATCAGAGAATTCATATCTCTTGTCCATGTATTTGACACCAGCCATGGCCATCATCATACGCATAATCTCGGCACGGCCACGGCCATTGAAGTAATGGAGAGTGTAGTTAGGCATGGTGAGCTTTGTCTTATACTGCTTTATACTACATCCAAGACAATTGATGTAAAAAAATATTCTAAGATATTCTACCTTCAAGGCTAGAGAGCACAGTATGACCTACTGTTTACCATGTGAATACATCATGTCATGTGAACGCTCAGAAATGTAAGATATAAACTTAAGAAATTATGTGTGTCGTAAATCGTACCCCATTCAAGTCTAGGACAATAAGTCTCTGTACAATAACTAAAAATGAAAATAGTTAATAAACGGTTCCTTACCATTCCTGCAACGATCCCAATCAGAGAATTCATATCTCTTGTCCATGTATTTAACGCCAGCCATGGCCATCATCATACGGAGGATCTCGGCACGGCCACGGCCATTGAAGTAATGGAGGGTGTAGTTAGGCATGGTGAGCTTTGGTTTCTGATGATCGGCTACCAAAAAGAGAATGGAGTGTTGTTCTTCGAGTGACTGTAAGTCTTCTCTGACAACCAAGCAAAGATCTGTTCGGTATTTATACTGTCAGGGTAATCAAGTTGTTAGCGCCAATGAATAGGTAAACGCTAACCTATTCAAGGACGACCATTCAATATTCCACACTTGATTGTAGTTTAATTTTAGTTGTACTTTAACAGTTGCCAAAATTCAAATCACAAAAAACAAAAGTACCTTTATATTAATTACTAAAAGCTTAGATTACGACTGTAAAGTTTATTGTTTGCGGTAAAATTGCTTCATATTATCAAAGAAAAAATGTAGCCTATACCGGTCTTCTGAAAACTCGTCACCCTATCACCAAAGTAGAAAGTACGAGTCACACTATTCGAGAGTTAATGGTACATTTTATTCATAAAAGAAAAGAAAATAGTACACTTTGATTCAACGCTGAATTCAGATATTGAATCCCAAACTAACATAGAAGCTTCAAAATCCAAAACATTTTCTTCCCCCCCACACACACATATATATATATATATATATATATATATATATATATATATATATATTAATAAGTCATCCATAGACACGTGTTTCGGTGTTTCACGCCTCTTTAGTGTGGCTAGACACAACTATCCTTGGCTAGGGTCGAATAAGATTCATACCTTTCCCAAGGATATTAACGCTAAATGAAATGCAATTACCACGTCCAGGATTTGAACTCGGGATGACGAGTCCATTTCCCGTGACTTTAACTATTGCACCACGCGCTTCCTACTTATATATATATATATGTGTGTGTTGAAAAGAGAAATAATGCAAAGAAAGTATAGAATTGATAAAATAGGATTATTCTAATTAATTAAACTTACACGTGTTTCGGTCAGGAGTTTAAAAAAATAAGGATTTACTCTGATGAAGGTCGATGTTTCTTTGTTGTGCTGAACATTTCTATATTTTTTCTATTATCATTATTTTATTTTATTTTGTTCTTTAAAAATAATAATAGATAAAATAATAAACACATGGATAAACTCCTGACCAAAACACGTGTAAGTTAAATTAATTTAAATAATCCTATTTTATCCATTCAATACTTTTTTCCTTTATGTCTCTTTTCAACATACCGGCGGATTCACTTCCATTTTCAATTTGCATATATATATATATATATATATATATATATATATATATATATATATATATATATATATGGGGTCTTTATAAATCTAAATTGATTTAACAAAGCTCCCCAAAATTATTGATGATTATCCATCTGATGAGACTTGATTTTGGGGAGCTTTGTTAAATCAACTTAGATTTATAAAGGCCTCAATTTTGGTCGAAATAAATTAATTATGAAATAACGATGTTGAGTTTTTCCTTCCTTTCAAAGATAAATATTTCTCTGTGTATAATCTAAAAAGTTTATTATACATTGAGCTCTCGATAGTGATTTAAAGATTCGCTGTATTTATACATACTGGATCATACAATAATAATACAGTGTATCTTAGAAATCACATATAGAATCATCCCTTACTACCAAGTTTTGGATACCTAACACACACACACACACACACACACACACACATCTATATATTATTATATATATATATATATATATATATATGTAAACACGGTTTGTTTTGAATGGCTTTTTGCCGATAATTTTTTTGGAGAATAGTGCTTAATTGGAGTCGTACCTAATTTTGAAAATTAATTAATTAATAATGAATTAGGCGGGAATACCTATTAAATGTATGGCTTTCAAAATTAGGTACGACTCCAATTAAGCATATATATATATATATATATATATATATATATATATATATATATTCTCAAGGCATGTGTTATTAAACAATACAGAGTATTTCTTCTTCATTTTTTGTATTAATATCTTTTCCAGTCTTCTTGTGATCTTTCTTGAGTCTGGATCCAATTGGTATATAATATTTCCCATATTTTTATCCCGAGCGCTTTTGACTGTTTCGCCAGTCTTCATCATGGGGTTACGTAATTTGGCTTTTAGTTCATTTTTTAGTTCTTTTATCTATGTTTTTATTAAATTTGGAGAGTCTATTATTTTTAAGAGGGAGGTGTTAGTTATTAAAAATATTTAATACGTTGTCTCCGACTTTAAATGCTATTTTGTTAATGTTAGTTTTTTTTATTTTTATGCATATGGCTTCTAGGATCTGTAGGTTTTTCTTATTATTATTTTTGTAGATAATTTTAGTATTTTCGTTTAAAATTTTCCTAATTTCAGGGGAGGTGGATTCTTCTGGGTGTTTTTTTAATTAAGTGTTGTTTCATTGAGCTAGTGTCGGAGAGATGGTATGTGAGACGGCGGGACAGTGTTGTTGTTGTATGGCCAATGTAGCTATTAGTTCGTTTGGCTTAGGGGATTTTTTAGGAGAGTTTGTGTTATTTTTAATGAGGAGGTTTGATGTTTTGAATTTGATGTAGTAGATAATTAGTTTTATTTTTTGTTGTTGATCAACGGGTTTGATGTGTCTATGTATGATGTTGGTTATTACATGTTCATCGGATTTGTAGTTTTTGTGCATTTGATTTCGGTAATATAGATTGATTTTGTTATTATTGTTATTTTTGTGGATGGTATGCAGGTATGGTTTTATTTGTTGATCTACGGTTTTGTTTGGGAAGTTGTTATTGACGAGGTTTTGTTTAATATTAACAAGGTCTTTATAAAATATTGTTTTGGATGAGGAAATGTAGAAAAATATATATGTGCTCAATATATATATATATATATATATATATATATATATATATATATATATATATATATATATATTCAAACAAAATTGGTTAAAAATAATTGAATCCTTATTGTTATGGATGTTTTCTTTCAATTTTTCTAACAATATTTTTTATTTTATCATTATGAAAGGAATTAAGGATTTGTCAGAAAAAGTTCACATTTTAAACTAAATACTTTCAATTATTTCTTAATTTCTTAACCATTACCAGAGATTTGTAATGTTATTATTTGTTATTAATTTTCAAAATTATTGTTTTTTTTTTGCCGCTTAGTTGACACTAAATAATTCATTTTAGGTTGTCACTAGTTTCCTAATTAATTCTGTTTGTCTAAATTTTGTCTAAATTTTGTTTCAAGAATATTTATTTTTTAATATTATTGTCGGTATTAATTATTTTTGTATTCGTCTGTTTGTTTGTTTTGTTTTACGGCATATCAACCTCAGTGGATCATTTAATGCCGATAAAGTTTTGAAATAAATCAATCCTTAATGGATAATACAGTTTTGTTTATAAACTCATGTCTTCTATTTAACCCATAGATGGGACCCTAACAGGTACTACCACTCCGGGCCAGAGTGAACCTGGGAGCAATGGTGATGAAGGGGTACTCTACATTCCCCAAACATCCAAAACTGGAACCTCACCATCAGATAGAGTTTAACGTCATTCCCAGGACATGTAGACCCGCAGCCACCGGCTTCTAGCATCCATATGATAAAAAGGGGTTGGGGCTTGCCATAAGGGAAATAGGGTTGGAAAATCATATAGGTGCTAGGGCTTTACGTGACAAGCTGATTGATCGGAGGCGGCCTCTCCGACCGCCCGTCTAGCCCAAGTAAGGGCCTAAGTGGAGTATTGCAGGTCATGGACTACTCATCCACCAAGACTCCATCCTTAAGCATCACGGGTCGCCACCCACGGCAAACAGGTGACCCCATTTGTGGGAGTCTTACCCCTCGGCAGAGGTGCAGTCGGTGCATTCTAACGCCCCAGACGATAGGGCGGTATTTTTGTATTATTAACTAAAATGTTTCTACATGTTGTAGAAGAGTGGTTATGTTTCTTTAAATGGTGAGATATGGAGCTTGAATCTGATAATTTAAAGTTAGTCTTTTTGATAATTCTGTTGTGGTATAGCCAATATAACTAATCATTTTTTTATTATTACTAGCAATAAAAAAACGCCCTCTGGGCGACGTAAAATAAATATTGCCTGAGGGGATGGGAGTTGAAAATTTAGTAACAGAGAGTTTTTATCATAAGTAAAGTAAAATCATCAAATTTATTAAAGGAGTAAAAAAATAAAATAAATTTATTAAAGGAGTAAAAAATAAAAAATATGAAATGGAAACTTCGTTCTGATAACTTTAAATATATATTAGAATAAAACAAACTATATGTGGATAGATAATGCCAGGTATGTATTTATTAAAACTTGTTTAAAAAACCAATGAGGACTGTCTAACATTGCATGCTCAAATTTTGACTGTATTTATTCTGTGTTATGACGATTTTATGTAGTGTGACGTAGGCAGTGGCGTAGTTTTTGTTACAGACAAAAATCGGAAGCGAATCTCCATTATTAATAGAATTGTCGCAGATGAATTCTCGCAATGGACATTTAAATTGATAAAAAACTTTAGTTTTTCCTCTGTCTTTTTTTAATGGAAAAATATTATTAAAAACTAAATTTAATGTTTTAACTGTAATATAGTAAAGTATAAAGCTTATTCTATTATTATTATTATCACTCCTTTTGAGTTTTTCACATCAGCGTTAGCTGTGTGGTATTTCACTGGAGTCTGAGTGACAACAAGTCTTTTCAGGTCTCCAGTACTCTTCTGAGTATTCTAGCCGATAGCAGCAGTGCAGTATTCTGGATAGTCTCTATTCTTCCTCTGATTTCTAGATCCTCCAGTTGTTTTTCCAAGTTTATTGGGACCGTTCCAAGTGCACCAATTACAATTGGTATCACTTTCACTCTCATGTTCCACAGCTTTTTCAATTCTCTGGCAAGGTCCAGGTATTTATCCATCTTTTCATTTTCCTTCAGCTTCACCCTGTGATCTGCTGGGACTGCAAAATCCACCAGTTGACAGGTTCTCTTTTTTTTTGTTAATCACCACTAGGTCTGGTTTCCTGATTATTATTATTATTTACTCCTTTTGAGTTTTCACATCAGCATTAGCTGATGGTCTTTCACTGGAGTCTGAGTGACAGCAAGTCTCCTCAGGTCTCCAGGACTCTTCTGAGTATTCCGGCAGATTGCAGCAGTGCAGTGTTCTGAATGTGTTTTTTTAGTTTTAAAGAATGTCCTGTTATTCTTCAAGTTTTGTTTATAAAACGAACGCACAGGTGAAGAAATCAGCAAAAGCCATTGTTCCAATTTGCGTTGTTTCAAAAAATATGCCAAATTATAATTACCAAATTTTTTTTAGCTTCCTTGAAAGCAGGTGTGTCCCCAGTTTTCAATCTTATGAACAAAATACAAGGAAATCATCAACCACCATCAACAAGGGTTGACATGCCGTAAAATCCAACCAACCAAACTAAACCACACCTACTTTTTGTAAAGTCGAATGGAATTGGTATAGTATGGCACTGAATAGGGCCGGTTTAGCTCAGTCGCTAGTACGTCCGACTAGGATCCACAAGATTCCTGGTTCGATACCGACCCTCAACAACTCCGCGTTTGAGTAGCACAGGGATCTGTGCGGTAAAGTAAGGAGCTGATGATAGTTGTGGCGCCCCACCCCAGATACCAAAACAATTTCTTAGGTCTAGCGCTAGTGGAAAGGTGATAGACTCCCTCACAGTCTGGCTGATACCGACTTTAGGCCACCCCGACGACTTTACTCATGACAATAGGTCAAAATGGAAAACACAGAATTTAGACCTGTTCACATCCGTTTAAAAATTGTCCTTGTGTCAAACCCTGCTCATTTGGTTTGGTTTGATAAAACTGCTTTACAAAAAATATTTTTTGTACATGCTGTATATAGGAAGTTGTCGTCGGGGCGGCCTAATGTCAGTATCAACCAGACAGCCTATCCCCTTTTCACTAGCGCTAGACCAATGAGATATTTTGGCATCTGAGGTGGGGCGCCACACCTACCATTAATTCCTCATTTTACCACACATATCCCTGTGTTAATCTTACGCTGAGTTGGCGAAGGCCGGCATCGAACCAGGAACCTTGTGATTCCTAGCTGAACACTCTACCGACTGAAAACCATATGGCAGCTCCGAAAGATGTTTGAATTAATGGTTATTGTCTGATGGTGACTTATTCCAAAGTAATTGAAAAAAAAACTGAACAGAGCGTGACTTTACAGTTGCCTGAACATTGTGTTTAGCCATATCACTATAAAGATGAGGACGACAGTCCGAAATATCAAAATTATTTATATCAAGGCTGATCTCATAAATACAAACAAATTTAGAATGGATCTTTTAAGTGCATTGAATATATAAATATATTTAGCTACCACATGGCACGAACAGGATGTGACACGAGGTAAATTTCTTAATTGTTAATCGGTGTTTTTTACTAATTTGGGTGTGCTGAATTCAAATTTATAAACAGTTTTGCTCTATCACAAACAGTCTATCACAATAGTCTATCACAAATAGTCTCATTTTAGTATATACAGAGTATATACGTGCTTATTTCAACAGTCGCAGCAGCTTATTACAGATAAAAACAGGATAGATAAAGAACATTGACGGAATAAATATACTTGGATGACACAATGTACACAATTCCTTGTACCACAGATAGTTAGAAATGTGTTTTCTTAGATGATCTGCTGACTGCCAGTGCACTACTGCCCAGTGCACTACTGGCTGTTGATTGAGACGTGTTGGCTACGCTTAATTGCCAAAATCTGTCTTGATATATAGCTATATATATATATATATATATATATATATATATATATATAATGGAAGGCTATCACTTACATTTATTGCATAATAACTAAAAAAGAATACATAAGTCTTAGAATATTAAAAATTAACCCTGAATGCATCTACGCCTTTATGTTCAGTATGTGTACAAAATGTACAATATGCATATCTAAAAAAAAAACTAGAGGTGATGAGTAAATACGATTTCAAATCTGAATTCAGCACCCCCAAATTAGGTTAAAACAGCTATTTTTGTGCTTGCCTCAATTTCTTTGTAAACCAGTGTAATCAGTGAGAAACTTGTTAACTCAAGTCAAAAAAGAATATGTTGTTTTTTTATATTCTATTTTCATTCGGCATTCTAATTCTCTAATTCTTTTATTCTTTCATTCTTTCATTCCTTTATTTTATTTAACTTGCGTTGTTATTCTGGCCTCAAGCATGGTTATTTTTTCTCTCTCGTTCCATGTTTCGAATTCATTCTTTCTTCTTTTCTGTTTTTTTCTTTTTACTTCCTTATTTTCTTCCTTTGTTTCTGTCTTTTTTTTTCGTTTCTAATTCTTTCTTAATTTAATTCTTTCTTTCTTTTTTACTTTCTACCGTTTTCTTCTTTTAATTTCATCTTTTTCTTTCTTTCATTCTTTCTTTCTTTTTTACTTTGTCCTTTTATTTCCTCTATTTATTTCTGTTTCTTTCTGTCTTTTCCCCCCTCCGATCAATCCGCTGGTCACGTCAAGCCCTAGCACCTATATGATTTTCCCAACCCTATTGCCCTTATGGCAAGCCCCAACACTTTTTATCATATGGGTGCTAGAAGGCGGTGGCTGCCGGTCTACATGTCCTGGGAATGACGTTAAACTCTATCTGGTGGTGAGGTTCCAGTTTTGGAGGTTTGGGGAATGTGGAGCACCCCTTCATCACCATTGCTCCCTGGTCCACTCTGGCCCGGGTTGGTAGTACCTGTTAGGGTCCCATTTATGGGTTAAATAGAAAAATGTATTTATAAAAAAATTGTATTATCCATTAAGAATTGATTTATTTCAAAACTTTATCGGCATTAAATGACCCACTGAGGTTGATATGCCGTAAAACAAAACAAAACAAACCAAATTCTGTCTTTTTCTTCATTATTCCTTTTTAAATTTTTTTTTAACTTTCTAACTTTTTCTAATGCTTTCTTTTTTTTTACTTTCTTTTTCTTCCTTAACTTTCTTTTTTTAAACTTAGAAAAAAAATTAATCATTATCTTGCTAGAGAGATGAAGAATCTGTGAAATATGAAAGTGTCAGTGATACCAATTTTATTTGGTGCGCTTGAAATGTCCCCCCCCCCCAAGGTCTGGCAAAGGGACTAGGGGAACACGAGATCAAAGGAAGACTCGAAACCATACAGACCAAGACACTGTCAAGATCAGCTAGGCCGTCCTTTGTGTTGTCATGTGTGCGTTCATCACATGAGGCCCAAATCCTTGTCTGCTGACTCTCTGCTTATCAGTCTTTATTTAACACAGGGTAGAAAATGCTGCTACCCTAAAAATGACTTAACTAGCCCAACTGTGCAGACGCACATGGTCACTAGTTCAAGCATGCTGACGCACGTCTGTACAGTCCAAGGTAACATAGCTGAATTCCTATATCCGGGTTCCCGTCAGTCCCTTACTGATCAAGGAGAGCAACTCTAGTTGTTAGGTACACCTAACAAAGTGTAAAATAAATTTAATAAAACTCTACCAGTAAAATAAATTTCATAAAACTGTACCAAGACTGCTTGCTGTCTTGTCTTGCCAATTCGACGGTAATTTGACTTAGTATGATTATTCTACAATACCATAAAATTCTCTCTCCTCTAACTTTCTGGTTAACAAATAATTTTTTTACCTATATTCGTGCACTTTCATGAACCTGTTTATATCAATCTCAACCTGCTCATGTCAATCTAAGTATGTTCATGTCTATCTATCTATCTATGTATATGTCTCAGCGTGTTCATGTCTATCTATCTCAGCCTGTTCTTTTTCTTTCCTCCGACCTTCTGGTAACTGTAGAATCAAAACATCATTCTTATTTTCACATGAAGGGAGTAACTAGCATCCAGATACCAGACAAAAATTGGGACTGGCTGTAACTGAATACAGACCCTGTACTAACTCAGAGAACAACCAACTTTTGACCTGTATATCTGCACTTTTATGATTTCTATAAAATGGGACCAATCAGTCTGTAAATAATTCTAAATAGAAAAAATAAGAGAACAAAGATAGTTTTCAATTGACGTTTATTCGTGGTTTTCTCTGCGATTGAATTTATATTCTTTTCTTTGATACAGTCTACACACGAACACCGTAAACTAAAATTACAGAACGATAACAACGATTTAGAATAAATTCCCTCTCTAATTCTTCCTTCCTTTCTTTTTTTTTCTAATTACCTCTTTAACTCAAACGCGGTGGGTCATTTAATGCTAACTAAGTTTTGGAGTCGTAGCGGTAATCTGCTAGAAACATATGTATATGTATAGATTGTTTCTAACATAACTCAATCATAAAACTAAGGAATATTTTAGTATAACTTTCCTGTAATTAAACTAAGCAGTAAAAAAGCCTTTAGGAGATTTACTCATCTTTAGTATAATAATAGATATTTGTTTTGGTTTGGTTTGTTTTATGGCATATCAACCTCGGTGGGTCATTTAATGCGGTCTAAGTTTTCGATTCGTCGCGATAGTCTGGTAAAAAAAACAAATATATATATATATATATATATATATATATTATATATATATATATATATATATTTTAACTATTGTTCAATTACTTATATTTCTTAGTAGAATCCCATTTCTTTTAGGAAATATAAAATCCTGGATGATCTTATTTTCGGGAGAAGTTGTTTTCTTTTTAAATTATTTGTTTGGTTTCGTTTGGTTTATGGCATATCAACCTTGGTGGGTCATTTAATGCCAACTAAGTTTTGTATTCGTAGCGATAGTTTGGTAGAAAACAAATTTATATATTAGGTTGTTACAAAAATAATGGCCGATTGAAGTGCTCGGTTTTGAAATGTCATTTTAACATAGAATTTGTTGTTTATTTTAGCTCATGAGGAACCCATTTATCGAGTTTTTCACCTTTCCAATACTCTGTAAATGGCGTGAAACTGTTGCAATGCTGACACCAAGTGTCTGGGACATTTCTCTGACACTTTGTCGTGGATTTTGCTCAACAACTGCCTGGAATTGTTCATTGTCAAGACTGCATGTCCGTCCTCTACCTTCTTCATTTTAAAGACTCTCATCTCCACTGTGGAATTTCTGGAACCACCTTCGTACAGTCCGATCACTTGTGGATTCATCTCCCCATGCTTTGTTGATATTGGCAGCAGTTTTGGAGGCATTGTGCCCAAGCTTGAACTCATGCAACATAAGAAGGCGAAGGTCATGTTTAGGCATGTTCATCTTTGAAGGCCCCTATTTTTCAAAAATGCTTTCTATCTGAAAATAAATTAAATTCTATTTTTGAGCACACATTAATTATTATATATGCAAAAATTCACCTGAAATAAACAACAAATTCTATGTTAAAATGACATTTCAAAACCGAGCACTTCAATCGGCCATTATTTTTGTAACAACCTAATACTTCAGACCTGGAATGATATGTATATATTTATATCTATCTTCGCATATTATTTTTGTAACAACCTTATATATATATATAGGTTTTAACTATTGTAAAATTACTTATATCTTTTAGGACAATCGCACTTCTTTTAGGAAATATAAAATCCTGGATGAACTTATTTTCGGGAAAAGTTAGTTTTTTAAAAATTATTTGTTTGGTTTGGTTTACGACATATCCACCTCGGTTGGTCATTTAATGCCAACTAAGTTTTGGATTCGTAGCGATAGTTTGGTAGAAAACAAATATATATATATATATATTATTATAATGGAGATTGTCTGTTTTTCTGTCTGTAACCGAAACTCTATTCCTACTCAAGTCACAATTCTCTTAGTTATTGACATCTCATTCTCCATGATTTGATTTTATCTAAACCTCAATTATTAATAAAATTGTCTTACATTATTAATACTGTTGACTATGTCTACATACTGACAACATGCAATTATATTTATATATACAACAAAATAGCGGTTTACAGTGTGAACAGGAAGGCTAATTTGCATATTAATATTAAAAAATCGAATTTAATAAATATGTGCTTAGTATTATTGAGATCTAACTGTTTGCTTTTATTTCAATAAATATAAGCAAAAATCTCTTCAATGAATCTTAAATGAAATCCATTAATAAGATAAAATAACTGTCATTTTATTCTTTACTTCCTTTTATAACTAAATGCTTAAATTAGAAAAAATAACAATGAAAGACGAGAGTGATGGAAGAGTAAGTTTCAGTTGTTCCATTTTTATTTGTACTCCCTCTGTTTCAAATCTTTTATTATACTCCCTCTGTTTCAAATCTTTTTATCTGTATTCTTATTAGTTCCGTTAGACTTTCTAATTTAATATAATATTTTTTACATTAAAACTTAAATACTTGCACCCAGAGGGTGCATATATTTGCTAGTATATATATATATATATATATATATATATAATATATATATATATATATATTATAGGTTTTAACTATTGTTCAATTACTTATATTCTTTAGTACAAACCCACTTCTTTTAGGAAATTTAAAATCCTAGATGGTCTTGTTTTAGTAAAAAGTTTTTTTTTTTCAAAATTACCTGCTTGATAGTATTTTGTTTGCACTAGTTCAAAGTCTACACACTCTAGCAGTATATATTTCACTGTAAATCACTCTTGGCATGAAGTGCATATTGGGGATTCTGTGCCCTTTAGTAAATGGTGATGGGTGATGATTTCTAACACACCTAGTACGTTGAAAGGGTGAAACTGACAGGCAGAATCTGTATTAGGTGACGGGTCAGTTTTTGACTTAATTGCATATTACGACGAATTAGAGCCAATTAAAATGGGATTTTTTTCTAACATAACTAAATCATAAAACTAAGGAATATTTTAGTATAACTTTTCTGTAATTAAACTAAGCAGTAAAAAAGCCTTTAGGAGATTCACTCATCTTTAGTATAATAATAGATATTTGTTTTGGTTTGGTTTGTTTTATGGCATATCAACCTCGGTGGGTCATTTAATGCGGACTAAGCTTTCGATTCGTCGCAATAGTTTGGTAGAAAACAAATTTATATATATATATAGATAGATATTTACCAACCCCTCCGCACGTGCAGGATGCGACTCAAGGTCAATTTCTTAAGCGGAGTTCAACAGGTTTGAATTCAGAGTTTTCCTTCTCCTAGACCGGTTGCCTAACCAAGGTTAAAGAGCCCAGTCTTCCCTGCTATTTACCCATATCTGGAGGGAGAGTAGGATCCATACCTTTCCCAAGGATATTAGCTCTAAATGAAATGCAATTATCACGTCCAGGATTTGAACTCGGGGCGACGAGTCCATTTCCCATGACTTTAACCATTACACCACGCGCTTCCTATTTATATATATTTATATATATATATATATAGGTTTTAACTATTGTTCAATTGCTCATGTTCTTTAGTACCATCCCACTTCTTTTAGGAAATTTAAAATTTTCGTGAAAAAGAATTTTATTTATTATTTGCTTGGTAGTATTTTGTTCGCACTAGATCAAAGTCTACACACTCTAGCAGTATAAGTTAAACTGTAAATCTCTCTTGGCATGTATTGCATATTGGGGATTATGTGTCCTCTTGGGCATCTCTCTTGGCATGTAGTGCATATTGGGTATTCTGTGTCCTCTAGTAAATGATGATAGGTGATGTAAGTGTGGCCTAAGAGTTTTACGGACGGGTTAGGTAAATACATATATTAACACTAAGATGTTTGTACCTGTTGGGAATGGGTTAAATAAAAAAATGACTTCAAAAATGTGTTTAAAATTGAGTTTTAAAAAATTGAATACCCATCAAGAATGAATGAAACAGCAATACCTCGGTAAAAAAAAACCCCGAAAAAGCGTTGAAAAAATCAAAACGAACCAACTAGCGATAGGAAATAGAAACAAAAAACAATTCAATTTGAATTCATTCAAATTTATTGGATCCTTTCCACCCACTAAGGACGATGGTGTATTGTCCAAAATAAAAAAAATAATCTGCATCTGCGCAAGTGAGTCTGCATGCCAATTCTTGAGTGACAGTCTTTGGTGCACTGAATGCACACAAACTGTGATGCTTTCTGGGGCTGCTGGCTTTTCTCTCTCTTTCTGGTTCCCTTTTCTGTCGAGGCTACTCTCCTCCCTGCCTCACCCCTCTCCGTGCCTTGCTTAACGTTGAGGTGCCAGGCCGCTCCTATTTTTTGCATCTACCTCCCACGTGTTTGTGTCAATATGGCATGTCCTCATGTCTCTCCTGCAGACATCTTTAAATCAAAATATCATTAAAAATATAATTATCTTCATTTTAAGCACCTGAAACTCAACACACCTGTACATTTTTTCTATTAATAAGAAAAAGGATCAGACTTTTTCTTCTTCTTTATTTAATGTATTCACTGAGACTGTTTAGTTAATGAGGTAAAACTGAGGAGCATAGTGTTAATTAGAATTTGTATCAAAATTTCTTCCATATATATATATATATATCTTATTATAATGGAGATTGTGTGTTTGTCTGTCTGTAACCGAAACTCTATCACTACTCAAGTCACAATTCCCTTAAGTTATTTACATCACATTCTCAATGATTTTATTTTTATCTAAACCCCAATTATCAATAAAATTGTTTTGCATTATTAATACTATTGGTCATATCTACATATGAATAACATGCAATTGTATTTATATATACAACAAAATAGCGGTTTACAGTGTGAACGGGAAGGCTAATTTGCATATTGATATTAAAAAATTGATTTTAATAAATATGTGTTTAGTATTATTGATTTCTAATTATTTGGTTTTAACTTAATGAATATGTGCAAAAGTCTTGTGGATACATCTTAAAAGAAATTCATTGACAAGAAGACATAATTGTAATTTTATTTCTTTACTTCCTTATTTTAACTAAATAGCTAAATTAAGAAAATTTACCAATGAAAGACGGGAGTAAGGGAAAATGATGTAAGAGTTAGTTTCAAAGTTGTTCTATTTTTCAATCATACCCCTTCTGTTCCAAATATTTTTTATCTGAATTCTTATTCAGTTTCATTAGCCTTTCTAATTTAACATGATATTTTATCATATTAAAACTTAAATACTTGCACCCGGAGGGTGCATATATTTGCTAGTATATATATATGATTAAAATCGATAAACTCACTAATGGAAAACAAACCAGGAGCCCGAGCCCCGAAAGGTGGTGAGATGCTGAAATCCAGTAGTACCCAGCAACTCCTGCGACACTACTGTTGCCAAACCGCATTGGTACCTTACCTTCCCTTGGCAGCGGCAGTGTGGAGAGGGGAGATTTGCTGCATGGGCAACAGCTTATCCTCCACGCGAACCCATCCGGGCTATGTAGTTCAAAGAAGAGAAAAACACCAAGTAAATAACGGTAAATAACCTTTTATCACACATTCAACATACACTGAACATCTTTCATCTTTTACTCATACAAATATTCAATGTTCTGAAGATGGTTTTATTTTTAAAAAGAAACGAAATACTTATAATTTTCGAACCCCCCCCCCCTCGTGAGTTGTAAGTTTCGTAATTTTACGAATTCTCTTGTCTTATTGAGAAAAAAATTTTTTCCCTTTTTCTCACTGCTTTCTGACTTTTCCGTTGTCTACAACAAAAAAAAAACTAAACTATATCACCATCTTTCAATGAAATTTTTTCTCTGAGGAGCATTGATCGAAAAAAAGAAAATCATTTCTGATTTTAAAATCTAACTAGGGTACCCTTTCTTTTCTTTTTAAGAAAAAAAAACACAATTTATTTTACAACATGCATATGCTTTTACGCGTCCTTTTTAAATTCTGTACTGTAAATAAACTTTATATATATATATATATATATATATATATATATATATATATATATATATATATATATATATAGGGAGGAGAGAGAGAGAGACAGAGAGAGAGACAGACAGACGGACAGATAGATAGACAGACAGACAGACACAGAGAGACAGAGACAGAGAGACTGAGAGATGGGCTGAGAAAGAAAGAGATAGGGAGCGACAAAGAGAAAGGGACAAAGAGTTAAGCCAAAGATAAGGTGAAAGAAACAGTTGCCGTTATTTAGTTAAATGGAAGACCTACTGCTTAAATGCAAATAATTTTTCATGTCTAATAATGATTAAAAAGAGATGAATAGTTCGATTAAAAATTATATATATATATATATATATATATATATATATATAGAGAGAGAGAGAGAGAGAGAGAGAGAGAGAGAGAGGGGAGGAGAGAGAGAGAAATCAAGAGTTTTGTTTAACGGCACATCAACCTCTGTCGGTCATTTAATGCCAGAAAGGTTATTTTGGATTTCAGTCTTTGAAGTAGTGGTTTTATGGGGGCTGAGTTTTGTTTAACGGCATATCAAACTCTGTGGGTCATTTAATGCCAAAAAGGTTATTTTGGATTTCAGTCTTTAAAGTGGTGGTTCTATGGAGATAATTGGTTATGTTCTGTTATATTTTGTTGAAAAGGTTGCTTTTTTTTATAGAATTTAAAATGTTTTCAGCGTTTGTATTCTTAAAGATGTCCCTCGGGTTTCTTGCTTGATAGTAATTGGCGCGGATATGTTTAAGTCTGTTACAATTTAGAAGGATATGTTTGGTTGTAAGTTGTACTTTGTATGTTGGGCACATTGGGGCATCCTCCACTTTTAACAGGTACAAATGAATGAGAGATAGAGAGAGAGAGAGACAGAGACAGAGACAGAGAGGGAGACAGACAGACAGACAGACAAAGACACACACATTATATACATAGGGGAGGTACAGAAAGCGAACATATACAGAAAGTCGTTAGTTTAAGATGCTCATGTTCAATTGAAATAGGACCAAGTGAAATAAAATAAAAAAGACAAATAATTGGAAGGAAATATTTCATTTATTTAATATTTTAAATTCGTTACATCATAAACGAAGCATTCTCCCCTTTTAACAGGTACGAATGAATGAGAGAGAGAGAGAGAGAGAGAGAGAGAGAGAAGACAGACAGACAGACAGACAGACAGAGAGACAGAGAGAGAGACAGACAGACAGAGAGGGAGACAGAGACAGAGACAGACAGACAGACAAAGACACACACAGACAAAGACACACACGGACATACGCACACACAGACACACGCACACACACATAGAAACACACAAAGACACAAGAGAATAAGAGTGAGGAATAAGCGGAAAGAGAGAGTTGCCGTTATTTAGTTGAATGGAGGACCTACTGGTTACATGCATATAATATTCCGGTGTCAAATATTGATTAAGAAGAGACAAATAATTCAATAAAAATATTTTATTTATTTAATATTTTGAATTCGTTACATCATATAAATAAAAGGAAGAAACTGATGGAATATTTCTTGATGAAACAGGTTTTTGAAAACACATCTTTTTTCCAAAGATAATATTTTCTTTTATTTAAGGAAGATGAAACGAACGTCTGAGCACACCCATTTACCAGGGGGTGTTGCAACGGCTCTTCAGGTAAGAAGCGATCTTGGGGTAGGAACCAACACGGTTGTACAGACCCATCATCTTGGGGTAGTTGCTGAACATAGATTGGTTCTCCCTGAACATATTCTCCATACAACAATACATCATCATATCACACCACATCATCTGAAAGATTCAAAGAAATAAAATAAGATTAGATACATTTGAAGATGAACGTTTTTAAAGTAAATTATTACATTAGTTTTTAAGAAAAATATATGTATTACTGTATGTATAAATATTTTATCAAGATAAGATTAGATACATTTGACGATTTATGGTTTTTAGTGGAATTTGTTCATAATCATCATCTTTAAGTCTAAGATAAAAACGGTTATTGTTTTATTTTAAAGCAAACTATAGGTATTAGTGTATACTAAAATTTTATATATATATATATATAATATATATATATATTATATATATATATATATATATATAATATATATAAGTTAAGAGAAAGAAAATGAATCCGACGGTATGAGTATAGATAAAAGGATATGAAAACAACACAATATGCTGTTCAAGTGAAAAGATTTTATATCATATTTATAGCTAATATTGAACAATATTTCGATTTATAAAAAATCATCTTCAGAGCTTGTTTATACTCGAAACTTATCCATAGCGGAGACGAAAATAATAACATTATTTTATAATATCATTATAAAATGATAACATTGATAATATTATTTTCGTCTATATATAGAATAATGATATAATTTTCGTCTTATATAAAATAATGTTATTATTTTCGTCTCCGCTATGGATAAGTTGGAGTATAAACAAGCTCTGAAGATGATCTTTATAAATCGAAATATTGTTCAATATTAGCTATGAATATGATATAAAGTCTTTTCACTTTAACAGCATATTGTGTTGTTTTCATATCTTTTTATCTATACTCATATATATATATATATATATATATATATATATATATATATATATATATATAAATATATATAATATATATATATATATATATATGTCTAAATCTTAAGTGTCTATTTATTTACATATATATTTATATCAAATAAATAGGTCATTCTTTCCTACTATTTACTCATATGTTTGTTTGTTTATTGATTTTAACGGCCTATCAACCCGTCCGGGGTTATGTCATTCCTAACGGTTAGGAAGTGATACATATCTTGTATTTATATTTATACTTTTTAGTAATTGGTTTTAACAATGTGTTAGCATTATTGGGGATTATGTTGTATGGTATTGATTTGTTTCATGTCTATGTTCTATGGTATAATTTTATTTCCCTCAAAAAAGAGAATATCCTCCATGTTGACATTTTCAAACAGATCTTTCATATTGTTTGCTTTAAAATAACGGTTTCTAATGTGAGCAAAAAACCTGCATTCCATGAATAAGTGTTTAACTGTCAAAGGTGTTTGACATGTTCCACATTGTGGTTGTTGTTCTTGTTTGAGTATATAGGAGTGCGTTAGTCTTGTATGGCCAATGCGTAATCGGGACACAATGACTTGTTCCTTTCTAGACTTCCTTAAAGTTGGTTTTCATCCTCCCAGAGTGGGTTATTTACTCATATTTGAAAAGAGTAGTTGAATGCATACCTTTCCCAAGGGTATTAGCGCTATGTGAAATGCAAACAGTCTCATCCGGAAATTGAACTCAAGTCGAGGTGTACATTTACAACGACTCTAACCATTACACCACGCGCCTCCATTATATATATATATATATATATATATATATGTGTGTGTGTGTGTGTGTGTGTGTGTGTGTGTGTGTGTGTGCGTTTATATGCATGCTGGTTTTAAAATTATATATAATAATAAATATTATAATTATGATTATAATAAAATATATAGAAAACGTAAAAAAATATAATAAGGATAAAATATATTATTGAGGGAGTCTTACCCCTCTGCAGAGGTGCAGTCGGTGCATTTAACGCCCCAGCCGACAGGGCGGAATAAAAGGTGTCTTAGATTGTATAATTACAGTAGGTTTACTAGAGTTTACAAAATTTCTTTTGAACTCATTTTGTTTTTAAACACACATTTTTTTAAACTCATTTTTTTTCAATTTATCCCATAGATGGGACCCTAACATGTACTACCTTTAATATTGTTAAAACCTTTTAAGCACACATTTTTAAAACTCAACCCATAGATGGACATCATAATGGCATACATATTTTGTCTTATTTCTCTGAATGTTTGAGATGAGGCTTGAAGATTAGTATTATTAGTGTTATTCGGACTATTGTCCCCATCTTCATTGTGATTTGTACAAAAAAAAAAAAAAAAAAAACACTATATGAGTCTAGGTAAAAAATCATACATAAGTAAAATAGGTAGATATTCTAGCCAAATCAAGACATTAGGTTTATAAGTTCCCAAAATTCACACTCGATTGTCCAATTGGACATATGGCTAAGGCAGTTGGATTAAAATCCTGAGTGAAAGCAGTTAAAAAAATAATTAATTAGCACAACTCCTATGGTTAGCGGAATGAGAACAGGATACCCCGTGGAATAAATAAAGGGTTAGGTTCAAAGTTCCGTGATGGCTCCCGAATACGACAAGAAAGTTCCCGAGTTCGAAAAGAAGGTTCCCGAGTCCGAGAAGTTCCCGAGTCCGACAAGAAATACCTGAAGAAGGCCGGAGGGTATATCGGCCGAAACGTTGTACAAATAACAATGAAGATGGGGATAATAATACTAATATTTTGTCTTTTATATATAATATATATATATATACAAACTTACATTATCTCCCATGAAGTATTGGCTTCCACCATTGCGCATGCACAGTGACCTTCCATGAAGGGCATAATCCTGTTGAAGGTGTTCATGTATCTCCAATACATGTAGTTCTGAAAAAAAGAAAAGAAATAAAACAGGGAGTTAATGTCCGCAATGATTAGGGTTGATTTTGACAGAGAGGTTTGAAATTGAAATTACTGAGAATTAATTCATTTAAAATAAAAAAAACAGTGACTTACGTCGTAGTTGCTGCAGGTGCTGTCACCACCGAATCCCCAGTCGTTCATGTTGTACTGTGAAAGAAATACAAATGAAAATATGCGTAAATAGGATTCAGACTAATTCAGTTAATCTTGTGTATTTCGACCCTAAATCATCTTATTAAAATGGAGCCTCGGTATCTGTCGTTAACCAAAACTACACCAATGCTTGTATATGTTGCGCCCCATAGATAGGGGTGTCATTTTTATTTGTTTGTAAATAAAATTATTCATAGGATTGATTTTAATACGTTGGAGAATAAAAATAATATCAGAGATCAATGACGCCAAATAATCATTTATTAAACTCGGTTTTGTTAAAACCAGTATGCAAATTAACAACCATATGTAAGCCTTTATTTCTTAATGATATATTAGACACATTGCAGGGTTTTAACCGCACAAATAACCCGTCCTCCGGGGCGGGGTCGGGTGGCTTCGGCCACTGGTATATTAGTGATAATTAATGGCGTTGATCCAGGCAACACCTGCCCCCTTTATTTAAAAGGTCAGGACATTGCCTAGTGCCTGGGGCGCTCACCTTGAGGGGGGAATGCCGACGGGATCAACGCATTCTTTGCACTCGCCAACCATGAGAAACGGCTTGTTACTTTATTTTATTAAATGCTAAACAAATTAAATATTATAAATAGAATTCAAATTGAAAATGTGTCACCCCCCCATCACCACCTGATAT
Source organism: Doryteuthis pealeii (assembly GCA_023376005.1). Lineage (NCBI taxonomy): Eukaryota > Metazoa > Mollusca > Cephalopoda > Myopsida > Loliginidae > Doryteuthis > Doryteuthis pealeii. Next base: position 8,079,711 of record CM042175.1, read on the forward strand.
GCTGCTTTTTACCTCATTAATTAAGCTGTAACAGACGATCTTTGATGCTATTTCCTCAAACAATGTTACAAGTAAAAGGTCTAATTTTTGGTATCAGTATTCGGTATACTAACACACAACTTTCGCATAGATGGACAATTTGATATTTCCAAAAAGTGAAAAATCGATCTACCCTAATCTACAGCAATTTCAAAATAACTAACTCACCCTGAAGTGTCCGTTTTTCCAGTGGAACCACCTCATGTAATCGTGCATGATTTCATAGAAGCAGTCACAGATGTAGTCACACCTCATCATGTCCATGGGGCTCTTGGGGTAGAAATCTACAAAAGGAATTATTATTATTCATTAGACAAAAACAAAAACAAAAACAAATAACGAGCAGTAATATTAAAAATCATTGTCCAATGCATTTTCATAGTAAAATGATTTCCAATGCATTTTCATAGTAAAAATCATTTCCAATGCATTTTTATAGTAGATATCGTTTCCAATGCATTTTTATAGTAAAAATCATCGTCCAATGCATTTTCATAGTAAAGATGATTTCCAATGCATTTTCATAGTAACAATAATTTCCAATGCATTTTTATAGTAGATATCGTTTCCAATGCATTTTTATAGTAAAAATCATTGTCCAATGCATTTTCATAGTAAAGATGATTTCCAATACATTTTTATAGTAGAAATCATTTCCAATGCATTTTTATAGTAAAAATCATTTCCAATGCATTTTTATAGTAAAAATCATTGTCCAATGCATTTTTATAGTAAAAATAATTTCTAATGCATTTGCATAGTAAAAATAATTTCCAATACATTTTTATAGTAAAAATCATTTCCAATGCATTTTTATAGTAAAAATAATTTCCAATGCATTTTTATAGTAAAAATCATTGTCCAATGCATTTTTATAGTAAAAATAATTTCTAATGCATTTGCATAGTAAAAATAATTTTGCAATGCATTTTTATAGCAAAAATCGTTTCCAATGAATTCTTATAGTAAAAACCATTGTCCAATGCATTCCTTTTCTGTTGTAGGGCAAATCTTCCTCGCTTGAAGGTGTGATGGTACATTTCTTCAGCGTTGTCTTAATATGGTAGAATATATTTATTGTGGAATGGAAGATAACGTGACCGTATGACCTTTAGGAACCACTTTCGCAACATCGACTCACAAGGACACTTTTCTCATTTACATCAAAATCCGGCTGTTTGTTAGGGGTTAGGGTTAGGGTTAGGGTTAGCGGTTAGGGTTAGGGTTAGTGGTCAGTTTCATAATTTTTAAAAACTCTAAAAATCCTCTGTTAACAATTAACCGGATTTTGACGTTGTTGATGGAAAAAATGTCCCCACGAATCCAGATCGCAAAAAGGGGTGCCTAAAGGTCATGTGGTCCAGATAATATTTCGGCCGCTGTATCCTCCGGCTTTCCTCAATTTTACGCATCGAGTCGTACAGAAAACGCCAATAAACATTTTTTCCTAAATGATCGTGATTCTTCTGGTGGCACATGTCGGAATGATAGGCGTTCAAAAACAATGATGCCATTATTCGAATGCGTTCTTAAAATGTTCTTCGATTGCTTTTTGATCAGAAGTCAAATTAGTAAAAATTATTTTACAGGTTGGATCAATATCATGCTTGGATACAGAAGGAAGACACGAGGGAAAAAATCAAACGAACAACAAAGCAAAAAATATTGGAGTTATGTAACTTACTGTATTCCCTGGCCAAATACCTGCAAATAGCCATGGTTTCGGGCATCATGTCACCATTGTCCATTTGCAGACAGGGGAGGTAATTACAGGGGAAATCTGGAATAAAAAATATAATATATTGTCAATAAATACATTGGCTAAAAATTGATGGTAACTTTTCTATTAGTTAAATAGACGAAATAGTCTAAATGAAATTTGAATAGACAATGTTGTTTGAATATATTCAAATTTAGAATAAAAATCATTTACAATGAATCTCTATAGTAAAAATCTTTTACAATGCATATTTATAGTAAAATCGTTTTCAATGCATTCCTATAGTAAAATCATTTACAATACATTTCTATAGGAAAAAGAATTTACACTACATTTCTATAGTAAAAAGCATTTGAAATGTATATTTATAGTAAAATCATTAACACTATATACCTATAGTAAAATAATTTTTAATGCATTCCTATAGGAAAATCATTTACAATGCATTCCTATAGGAAAAAGCATTTGAAATGTATATTTATAGTAAAATCATTTACAATACATTTCTATAGTAAAAAGCATTTGAAATGTATATTTATAGTAAAATCATTTACAATACATTTCTATAGTAAAAAGCATTTGTAATGCATATTTATGGTAAAAAGATTTACAATGCATTCCTATAGTAAAACGTATTTGCAATGCATATTCATAATAAAATCATTTACAATGTATCTCAATAGTAAAAAGCATTTCCAATACATTCCTATAGTAAAATCATTTGTAATGAATTCCTATAGTAAAAACCATTTGCAATCCATATTTATAGTAAAATCGTTTACAATGTATTCTTATTGTAAAAAACATATGTAGTGCATATTTATAGTAAAAACCATTTCCAGTGCATTTTTATAGTAAAAATCGTTTCCAATGCATTTTTATAGTAAAAACATTTCCAATGCATTCCTATAGTAAAAATCATTTACAATGCATTTTTATAGTAAAATCATTTACAATACATTCATATAGTAAAAATCATTAACAATACATTCCTATAGTAAAAAAAAATAATGGTAACATTTCTCTTAGTAAAATAGACGAAATTGTTTAAATGCAATAATATTTATAGTAAAATAATTTCCATTCCTATGCATTCCTATAGTAAAAAGTATTTATACTGCATATTTATAGTAAAATCTTTTATAATACATTCCTATAACATCTTCTTATTATAATGGAGATTGTGTGTTTTTCTATCTGTAACCGAAATTATATTACTACTCAAGTCACAATTCCCTTCGTTATTTACATCACATTCTCCATGATTTTATTTATATTTAAACCTCAATTATTAATAAAATTGCTTCACCTTTTTATTAGTGTTGTCCATATCTACATACAAATAACATGCAATTGTATTTATATATACAAAAAACAGCGGTTTACAGTGTGAATGGGAAGGCTAATTTGCATATTTATATTAAAAATGTGATTTTATTAAATATGTGCTTAGTATTATTGATTTCTAATTGTTTGCTTTTATTTTAATGAATATACGCAAAAATCTCTCCAATGAATCTTAAATGAAATCCATTAACAAGAAAAAATAACTGTCATTTTATTCTTTATTTCCTAATTTAACTAAATAGTTAAATAAGTAAAATTCAGCAATGAAAGACAGGAGTGATGGAAGAGTAAGTTTCATTTCTATTTTTCTATTATACCCCCACTCTGTTACATATCTTTTTATCTGCCTTCTTATTAGACTTTCTAATTTAATACGATATTTCATTACATTAAAACTTAAATACTTGCACCCGGAGGGTGCATATATTTGCTAGTTATTATAATGGAGATTGTGTGTCTTTTTGTCTGTCTGTAACCGAAACAAAGTCACCACCAACGTCACAATTCCCTTAGTTATTTACGTTATTTAATAATCATTATGTAATCTTAGTTGACATCTTATTTATTCCGTTTAGCTGAGATAAATTTGTCTCAAAACAGTTAATTTTATTAAAGTGTTGAAAATATTGCTATGTGTGTTATATATCATAAAGGCGCGTGGTCTAATTCGTGGTCTAAGTCGTTGGAAATGAACTCGTCGACCCGGGTTCAATTCCTGGATGAAGCTGTTTGCATTTAACATGGAGCTTATACCCTTGGGAAAGGTATGAATTCTCCCTCCAGCTATGGGAAAATAGAAGGGTAGACTGGGCTCTTTAACCATGGCTAGGTTATCCAGTCTAGGAGAAGGAAAACTCTGAATTCAAACCTGTTAAACTCCGATTAAAAATTGACCTTGTGTCGCATCCTGCTTGTGCAGAGGGGTTGGTGTATATATATATATATATATATATATATATATATATATATATATAGTGAGATCTTAGCCCTGAAGAGCATTAAGCGAAACTTTTAGTAGGTTCGTCTGACTCATTAGATTTATCTTTATTATTTGCTCTACTTAGGTATTGAGCACTTTTTACTCATTAGCTTTAGTCTCCTGGCGGGTTTGTATGAATATATATATCTTATATATATATATATATATGCATATAAATTGTTTTTTCTTTTGGCCAAAATATTGTACCAATAGATTATTTTTGGTTGGTACGATTATTTTCTTTTTTCAAAAAATTTTTTTCTCCCCGGTTGATGTTTGGTATTATATTTTTACAATCAAACTATTTGCTGTTTTTTTTTATCAACGCAAGGATTTACCAATAAGTTTGGTATATATATATATATATATATATATATATATATATATATATATATCATAAAGAAATAAATGTTTACGTAGTATATGGTATGGATAGTTTGCATGCCGGTTTTCATAAAATCGTGTTAAATAAATAATTACTTGATTTCTAATGTCATTGTTTTATTCTCAAACTTATTAAAAAGCAATCATATCTATAATTCTATATTAAAATCTGTTAGGTAAACCTAACGAGTTGCTAAAGAGTTGCTCCCCTTTGATCAGTAAGGGACTGACGGGAACCCGGATATGGGAAAATCAGCCATGTCACTTTGGACTGGGGTTTTTGGACTGTACAGACGTGCATCAGCACGCTTGAACTAATGACCACGTGCGTTTAGCATTGTTGGGCTAATTTTGTCATCTTTAGGGTAGAAGCATTTTCTACCCTATGTTAAATAAAGACTGACAAGCAGAGAGTCAGCAGACAAGGCCACTGACCCTATGTGTGAACACACACATGATAACACAAAGGACGGCCCATGTGATGAACACACACATGACAACAAAGGACGGTCCATGTGACGATCACGCACATGATACACACACTGTTGAATTATATCCAAAACCACCCGACTATATTCCTTGTCAGTGAGAATAAATAAAACAAATATTGTTATATGTTAAACATATGTTACTGTTTAACTTAATAATAATCATAATATAAAATATATAATAAATGTGTCATGTCCTGGTGTTGCTTATATGCCAAATTCTTATTTCTTATGAGTGCTGTCACGTCAGCTAAATAACGGACAATTCCATTTTTATTAAAGAAAGAAAAATGTGATAAGAAAGAAAGAGAGTATGGAAAATATAGAGAGAGGAGTAAGCACGCGGAAGCAGTAACGCTAATCTGCTTCAGTCGAACATAATGAAAATATGAAAAGAAGGAAAGAAAGAAAAAAAGCATGAGAATTAAATCCAGATTATTATACTTTTTACATATTGAACTCTTTAGCAATAGCTCTTAAGTAAACATATCAAACGTTGTAGTTAATTAAATTATCATATTGGTTCGATACCGACCCTCGCCAACTCACCGTATGAGTAGCACAGGGATCTGTGCGGTAAAGTGAGGAGCTGACGGTAGGTGTGGCGCTCCACCTCAGATTCTAAAACAATCTACTTGGTCTAGCGCTATTGAAAAAGGGGATAGACGATATACGAGGTATATCAGAAAAGTAAAGAAATAACAAAAGACTTAGAGATTTAACTCATAGTCTATTTCAGGGAGCTTAAATAGACTATAACGCTAAATCTCTAAGTCTTTTGTTATTTCTTTACTTATATATTTGCTCTGTGACTCTAACATTAAGAGCACACATTGAGCTCTAAAACTGCGACAGGTTTTTTAAAAATAAAACTCTTGTGTCGTAAGGAAGATTTCTTCTCTGGACTTTTGGATTATATATCTTATTATAATGGAGATTGTGTGTTTTTCTGTCTGTAACCGAAACTATATTACTACTCAAGTCACAATTCCCTTAATTATTTACGTCAAATTCTCCATGGTTTCATTCTTTTAAACCTTCAGTTATTAATAAAAATTGTTTTACATTATTAATACTGTTGACCATATCTACGTACTAATAACATGCAATTGTATTTATATATACAACAATATAGCGGTTTACAGTTTGAACGAGAAGGCTAATTTGCATATTGATATTTAAAATTTTATTTTAATAAATATGTGCTTGGTATTATTGATTTCTAATTGTTTGGTTTTATCTTAAGAAATATAAACAAAAATCTCGTGGATAAATCTTAAAAGAAATTTATTTACAAGAAGAAATAACTGTAATATTATCCTTTACTTCCTATTTTAACTAAATAGTTAAATTAGGAAAATTTACCAATGAAAGAGGGGAGTAATGGAAAATGATGGAATAGTTAGTTTCAAAGTTGTTCTATCTTTCAATCATACCCCCTCTGTTCCAAATCTTTTTATCTGCATTCTTATTCAGTTTCGTTAGCCTTTCTAATTTAATATGATATTTTATTATATAAAAACTTAAATACTTGCACACGGAGGGTGCATATATTTGCTAGTATATATATATATATATATATATATATATATATATATATAGCGTAACGATAAAGTTATTCGATGCAACAAGTATTTTACTTCTTTAAATACCATGCAACGAAAAAGTCCCCACTCTGCTCACTGACAGATAATACCAATAAGAATATTAAAAGAAGACAAAGCAGATTATTCCTTCCTATTCCTGCAACGATCCCATTCAGAGAATTCGTATCTTTTGTCCATGCATTTGACACCGGCCATATGGAACATCATACGCATAATCTTGGCACGGCCACGGCCATTGAAGTAATGGAGAGTGTAGTTAGGCATGGTGAGCTTTGCCTTATACTGCTTTATACTACGGCCAATACAAGTGAAGTAAGATATTCTAAGATATTCTACCTCCAAGGCTAGAGAGCTCAGTTTGATCTACTGTTTAACATATGAATACATCATATCATGCAACTGCTCAGAAATGTAAGAGATAAACTTAAGAAATTCCAGTCTAGGACAATAAGTCTCCGTACAATAACTAAAAATTAAAAGTTAATAAACGGTTCCTTACCATTCCTGCAACGATCCCAATCAGAGAATTCATATCTCTTGTCCATATTTGACGCCAGCCATGGCCATCATCATACGCATAATCTCGGCACGGCCACGGCCATTGAAGTAATGGAGAGTGTAGTTAGGCATGGTGAGCTTTGCTTTCTGCTTTGCAAATTCTGAAGAGAACGGAGTGTTGTGGTTTGAGTGACTGTAAGTCTTCTCTGACGACCAAGCACAGATCTGTTCGGCATTTATACTGTCAGGGTAATCAAGTTGTTAGCGCCAATTAATAGGTAGATGCTAACCTATTCAAGGACGACTATTCAATATTCCACACTTGATTGTGGTTTAATTTCGTTTACACTTTAACAGCTGCCAAAATGCTGCCAGAAAACAACAGTGCTTTTTTCTTAATTACAAAAGATCCGTATTAGGGCAGAATAGTTTATTTTTGCGTTAAAAGTGCTTATATTATGTAAGTAAATAATCTAGTCTACACCAGGGGTTTTCATTCATTCTAAAACCTTGTGGTTTAATTTTAGTTGCACTTTAAGTACTGTACAACTGCAAATAAAAAAAAAAAAAAAAAAAACCAGAGCCTTGATTACGTCAGAGTTGATTACACTTTTCGTTACAATTTTGTTATTTTCTTCTAGTAAATGAAAGTCTAGCTTAATTCTGAAACTTTGTCACCTTCTTTCACTAACTGAATGTACGCAATGCACTAATCAAATCTTAATGTTTCGGCAAATCAAAACTGATACTACACATTGATCCTAAACAATAAATTAATTAAATTAATATCTTACCACAAATTCTGATTTAGCATGATTTCCTAACAAATATTTTTCCTAAATTTTTTTGATTACAAACCTCAACGGTGGATATCAATTTAGTTTCACACACACACACACTCACACACAGACACACACACACACACACACACACACACACACACACACACATATATATATATATATATATATATATATATATATATATATGGAGGATATGTGCTTAATTGAAGTCATACCTAATTTTGAAAATTAATTAGTTGATAATTAATGAATTTTTAGGCAGGCATATATGTTCAAATGTAAGGCTAAACAAATCGAGAAAATGTCAATCCCTGAATGTACATTTCGACCTATTAGGTCTCATCCCAAGGTTATAGACAGGAGAGACTGCTCCGTGTGTGACTCGAAACCTCGACTGCCAAGCTGACAGATAATACCAGTCGAGGTTTCGAGTCACACACGGAGTAGTCTCTCATGTTCCCAAAACTTTGCTTATTAGACCTAATAGGTCGAAATATACATTCAGGGATTGACATTTTCTCGATTTGTTTTGCCTTACATTTGAACATATATGCCTGCCTAAAAAATTCATTGATTATTAACTAATTCATTTTCAAAATTAGGTATGACTTCAATTAAGCACATATCCCCCAAAAATTGTCGGCTAAAAGCCCTATCAAATAAACACATTGTTTATTTACTTACTCTCATATATATATATATATATATGTGTGTGTGTGTGTGTGTGTGTGTGTGTGTGTGTGTGTGTGTGTGTGTGTGTGTGTGTGTGTGTGTGTAAGTTGAAAATGGAAGCGAGTCCGACGGTATGTTGAAATGAAAAATAAAGGAAATGTTGAATGGATGAAATAGGATTTATCTTATTTTATTTTATTTTACTGACACGAGTTTCGGCCAAGATTTTATCCATGTACACATGTTTTCTATCTATTATTATCTTAAATACAAAATAAAATAAAAATAATTGTTGTATTTCTTCTATTATTGTTACTAGCAAAATAAAAAAACGCCCTCTGGGCGACGTAATAAAAATATTGCCTGAGGGGATGGGAGTTAAAAATTCAATATCAGAGAGTTTGTATCATAAGTAAAGTAAAATCATCAAATTTATTAAAGGAGTAAAAAATAAAATAAATTTATTAAAGGAGTAAAAAATATTAAAAAAAATTGAAATGGAAACTTAGTTCTGATAACTTTAAATATATATTAAAATAAAACAAACTATATATAGATAGATAATACCAGGTATGTATTTATTAAAACTTGTTTAAAAAAAACAATGAGGACTGTCTAACATTGCATGCTCAAATTTTGAGTGTATTTATTCAATAATTTCATTTTATTCTATATTCTATTTTAGGCAGTGTGACGTAAGCAGTGACGTAGTTTTTGTTACAGACAAAAACCGGAAGCGAATCTCCACTATTAATAGATTTTATTTTGTATTTAAAATGATAATAGATAGAATACTTGTATGCATGGATAAACTCCTGGCCGAAACACGTGTCAATAAAATAAAATAGAATAAATCCTATTTTATCCATTCAACATTATCTTTCCTTTAATTTTCCTTTCAATATATACATATACCTTCTATATACCAATAAATGCCCTGAAGATGATCTAATTAATAGATCGAAACACTGCAGCCTCGGTCAATAAACTCACCGCTTAACTCATTTAAATCTGTGTTTTTTCAATCTTTCTTAATATACTACATATACATATATATATGATAGCAGAAAAACACACTCAGGGCGGTGTAAAAAATGTTTTTGAAACATATTGCCGAAGGGGTGACAGAAAATTGATGTCATTAAAAAATAAATTGTATTCGGTTAATTCAGTAAATAATTTTTTTTAAATATGAATTAAAAATTATTTTCGATAAATAGAATTTATTTAAAAAAAATGTTTGAATGAAATCTAACATGCCAGGTGCGTCAAATGGGTATCGAGATTTTTTGTACTTTTAGATATTCTGTATTCTGAAAAAAAATAACGTTCCATTCATTGTTCATTTCTATCTTGGTAAATACAGCTTCAAACTCGGCACTTTTATGACACACCTTGTATTCTGAAAAAAATTAAAGTTCCATTCATTGTCCATTTTTATCTTGGTAAATTCAGTTTCAAACTCGGCACTTTTATGACACACTTGTATTCTAAAAAATGAACGTTCCATTCATTGTTCATTTCTATCTTGGTAAATGCAGCTTCAAACTCGGCACTTTTATGACACACCTTGTATTCTGAAAAATGAACGTTACATTCATTGTTCATTTCTATCTACATTATAATAAGATTTCATTGTTTTATGTCGTTTCACACACACACACACACACACACACATATATATATATATATATATATATATATATATATATATATATATATAGTGTGAACAAAAAGTATTAAGACAATCAGGAATATTTCTTGTATGTTGTTTATTCTCAACTAGTTTCGACCTTATGTCATCGTCAGGAGAAAATTTCTTATTTGAAGAAATTGTTGATAGATTATTAGAAAGGGAGCATTATAGAAGAATTATAAAAGTTCAAGTGTTTTTGTGGGTTTAACATGCTGTTAAAATCCGGGTAGGCGAGTGTGTTTGATAGTAGCATGTTCATTTGTTCCGTGAAGAACCTCTATGAGGTAGGTCATTTTTTAGATGCTCTTATATATGTGAGGGGAGGGGTTTATGGGAGTTGTGTGTATGACTGTATGTGTATACATATAAATGTATGTGTGTGTTAACATATACGTGTGTGAATGTGAGTGTGTGTCTGTATCACGGTACTGTGTGCGTGACTTCTAGATTTTTAATTGGGTCAAGAGTGGCTTGTTTGATGCATGGTAGTCAGTGTTTGTTTATTTAGGTGACCTCGGCCAACCTCGTAGGTGTAGACAGGTTTATTACCCACTGTTAAAGTGGGCCTGTTTTTTTTATTAAAGCCGTACGGATGAAAGCTTTTTAACTTATGTATCCATCTGTATTCGTGGTTTTCGATTACCGATTTGGTGTCGGTGTCTGTTTGAATCCTTTCAATGAGGGTAAACTTGGCGTCTCTATTAAAGTCGTGATCATCCAGTCGGAAGTGTTGCTCTATTGGGATGAGCTTGTTATAGTCAGTATTTTTTATTCGGTGTCTGTAGTTGTTAAGTCTAAAGTAAAATTCCCATTCAGATTTCCCCACGTATTGCTTCTGGCATTTAGTACAATCTAGAAGGTAAATCAGGTTTTTGCTTTTGCAGTTTGATTCATGGTAGATTTTAAAAGTTTGTTTTGTTGTTGAGCTTGTAAATGTGTCTGTTGTTTTTATTTGTTTGCAGCATAAGTTGTTTTTTGTACTACAGGGCCGGCAGAATTTTGTGGAGTTAATTATGGGTCTCATGTTGACTACTTTATTGTTTAGTATGTTGTTGCCTCCTATCATTTCTCTGAGGTTATGAGGTCGCCGATAGGTCACTATACCGGGTTCTTGGAAAATGTCTCTTAGTTCAGGGTTTATTTTCAGGATGTTCCAGTGTTTTTTTATTATTTGATTTAGTGGTGGGAGGGTGTTATTAAATGTTGTTATTAGGGGGATGCGATGTGTCTTCTTTTTGTGTTTTGATTTTAGGGTTTCTTGTCTAGGGATGGAGATAGCTTTGGCTACCTGGCTATCTATTAAAGTGTGGGAGTATCCACGTGCTGAGAACTGTTGTCTTAGTTTATTTATTTGTTGTCTTAGCTCATTGTCGTCGGTGCAGATTCTTCTCAGTCTTATAGCTAGTGAGTAGGGGAGGCTGTCTTTGAGGTGTTTTGGGTGAGATGATTTGTAGTGAAGGTAGTTGTGAGTATGTGTTGGTTTCGTGTGTAATGTGGTTTGAAGTTGTCTGTTTTCATCTATATATATTAGAATATCTAGAAATGCTATTGCTTATTTTGATGTTTCATGGTCAAATTTAATGGAGTCGTCTGTCATGTTTAGGTCGTTGAGAAAGTTATTGAATTTGTCTTCTCCGCCCGTGTATATCATGAATATATCGTCAATATATCTTGCGTAAAAGAGGCAGTCATCTTTAATTTTTGGGGAGATGTGTGTGTTTTCAAATTTGTCCATGTATATGGTTGCGTATGAGGGAGCTGCAATCGTTCCCATAGCACATCCTTTTGTTTGTATGTAGTGTTGACCGTTGAAATTGAAGTTGTTTAGTGTTAGTATGTGTTCCATCAGTGTTAAAATTACTTCTGTAGGTGGGTTTTTAGTTGTTCTCTTGTTTAGATGTTCTTCTAAGGCTGAGAGTCCCTCGTCGTGTTTAATGTTAGAGTACAGGGGTCTGACATCCATTGTGACTAAAATCGTGGTATTGTTGTGGTGTGGTTGATTTTATTTAGAAAGTCCGTTGTGTCTCGTATGTAGGATTTTATTTCTTTTGTGAGTGGTTGTATGTAGTGGTCTACATATTTAGATATTTTTGTTGTGCGACAGTTGATCGAGATCACTGGTCTTCCGGGGTTGTTTGTCTTATTAATTTTTGGAAGTAGATAGAAGCGGGCAGGTTTTGTGTTGCTGGGTTTTAGTCTATCTGCTGTTTCTTTGTCAATTAGATTATTTTCAACCATATCTTTTATAGAGTTTTTGATGATGTTCTGGTGGTTTTCAAAGGGGTCAGCTGGAAGTACGAGGTAGAATTCCTCGTTGTTTAGCTGGTTTTCGGCTTCTCTGAGATATTCCTCGATACCCCAGATGACCGTTGCACCGCTTTTGTCAGCTTGTGTAATGACTAGGTCTTCTCTGGTGGAATGTTCTGTGAGAGTTTCGATCCCCACAATTTAAATGTATAAGACTACGGAAATGTAGTTTCCGTAGAAAACAAAAGAAGAAGATAAAATTTATAAAAGAAACAACTTTATATACAAGATATTACAATTAATATAGTGATAGTCAATTGTTCTTTCATTGATGTGTCTGTTGGTAGTTGTGTTTGCAGAGAGCGTAAGTTTGTTTATATTTGTGCGATTAGATATGTCAACGTTGTAGCAGTTTTGATAAAACAATGTCTGTGATTGAAACTTGTGTCGTATTGAGTAGGGAAGAGAGAAAATATGAAACGAAAAAATAGACGGACCTGTTGAGTTGTATTTTATGTCTTCGGACAGCGTCTTCTCCCCATTGTGTTGAGTTGAGAAGAGCGTCCGTTCCCACTGTCGAATTAGGAGCATCAGCTCCCACTCTGTTGAGTCGGGAAGAGCGTAAGCTCCCACTGAAGTTTTTCAGCTCTATGGGCCTTTTTATAATTTTCTTTTGTCATTGTCTACGTGATCATTAAGTTAAATTTAATATTGGAATTTTCAAATATCAGCTGTTTTCTAATGACGTAAATATCGGATGATTTTGTAACATTCCGATGGCGTACATATTTTCAATGGAATTTAAACCATTGTTTCTATTGTTGCTAAAATATTTCTAAACTAATATTTATTCGATTATCTTTTGTTTACATAATTCCAAACTTAACTTATACAATTGTAAAATTACTTGTTTCAGAGAACTTAATTATTTTAATGTATTCAATTCCACATGAACATAAATAAGGGGTCAAATTCCCCATAGATATCCTCCCTTTTGGAGTATTCTCTAGGGAATACTAGACTATATAAACTATTAATAAGTGTACCAATTATTTTAATTAGAATAATACCTTCCAAAGTATATCGGTGTTATCCTTTGTCATTACAATTTATTCTACCTAGAATAATTGGTACACTTATTAAGAGTTTATATAGTCTAGTATTCCCTGGAGAGTTCTCCAAAGGGGATATAATCATAAAGTAGGGCAAGTAACACTCAATTACTTATTACACTGCTGTCTGATTCCTTGTAAAAGTGAAAGGGAAGAATAGTAATTATCTTCAAGCTAAAGCTCGTTAGGTTTAAAATTGTAGGTGGGGAATTTTCCATACCCGTTGGGATTATAATTGACAAGACAATGATCTCAAATTAATCTTCCGGTAGAGCCGTGAGAATAAGTTTTCGTTTAGTTTCTGAGGAGGGTAGACGCTATTGTCGGCTCTGATGGGTCGGACTCAGCGTAGCAGTATCATGGGCTGGGTTTGAAAATAAAGCTTTATCAAGAAAAACAACCAGGATTTGTTTGTTTATTGAATATTTAAAACAAGAGATGACAGCCCAAAGAAATCAACAAAAAGAATAGTGTCAGGATAATCATATAAGTTCTACGGCTTGATGTGACCAGCTGATTGATCGGAGGGAGCCTCTCAAAACGTCAGTCTAGCCCAAGTAAGGGTCAAAGTGGAATGTTGCATGTCACAGACAGTGCATCCACCAGGATTCCATCTTTAAGCATCACAGATCATCAGCCACGGCCAACTGGTTGCCATATCGGGGGAACTCACCCCTCTACAAAGGTGCAGTCCGTGTATTCTAAAGCCCCAACGACAGGGCTGTTCTTGTTTTTTTCTGATCTCATTTATTTTATCCCAGATAAAAATGCTTTGGGGAAGAGACATCCATCTTGCGTCGGTTCTCTTCAATCATTCAACCTAGACTATGCGGTAAAATGGGGTACTGATGGTAGGTGTGGCGTTCCATTTTAGCAAAAACAATCTTCTTGTTCTAGTGCTAGCAAAAAGGGGATAGACTTCCTCGTAGTCCGTTTGATACCGACAATAGACCACTCCGCTTGGACTTTACATTATCCGCACGAACAGTTTCCCTGTGACCCCAGCGCTTTGGAGACTTTAGTTTTGGAGGAGAAGTCATGAAGAAAAGAAAGGCCAACAGGAAGAACATGACGGACAGACGAGGAATAAATAGAAGTAGCAGAGTTAAAAGTAAGAAACATTGTTTCTGCTCTAATCTACATGTCTGTCTCTGTCTCTGTCTCGGTCTCTCTCTCTCTCTCTCTCTCTATAATATATATATATATATATATATATATATATATATATATATGTGCTTAATTGGAGTCGGACCTAATTTTGAAAATTAATTAATTAATAATGAATTAGGCGGGAATACCTATTAAATGTATGGCTAAACAAATCGAGAAAAATCATTTTTCTCGATTTGTTTAGCCATACATTTAATAGGTATTCCCGCCTAATTCATTATTAATTAATTAATTTTCAAAATTAGGTCCGACTCTAATTAAGCACTTATTCTCCCAAAAATTATCGGCAAAAAGCCATTCTAAACAAACCTTGTTTACATATATATATATATATATATATATATATATATATATATATATATATATATATCGGGTCTCAAACCCGGTCAGGGGTAGCTGTTAATGTATAGCCAAACTGATGAAAGGTGAAACCTCGAAACACGTGTCTGTGGATTACTTGTTTATTATATATATACTCCCAGTAATGGTTGAGTTCTCTGAATAGGGATTTAATTGCTAAATTCACCGTTCTGGCGTCTAGCTAACCCTCGCGTTTGTTTACAAATGTTTAGAAATGTAGCGATTAAATATTCTCCTATATTTGACAGCTGCTTCTGGCCGTACGGGTTAAAGGTTTGGCGAACGAAAGTTCATTCGGGTCTCAAACCCGACCAGGGGTAGCTGTTACGGTATAGCCACACTGATGAAAGGTGAAACCACGAAACACGTGTACTGTGGATTACTTATTTATTATATATATATTTTAATATAGGTCCAAGTGATAACCTACTCGAGTTTCACCATGTTGACGATCTTCAGGGTTTACTCCATTGTGTAAATCAAGATGTTGGTTGACTGTAGACAATTATATGTATGTGTTTTTTTGCTATGAACGGTACATTATGCAACAGAATTATATAAACGCTGTTTTGGAATTTAAATTTTCGAAATTTGACGTTTTTTCAAGGTTCAAAACGTAAACATTAGTAGTAAGCTGCTTTAAGTTGTTGTTTAATCGGTTTATAATGGAGATATCATTGTGGTAATTAATTGTGGTTTTATTAAAATATTTTAATTTATATATTAATAATAATTCTAAAAACTTGTGGTTTAATTTTAGTTGCACTTTAAGTACTGTACAACTGCAAATCACAAAAAAAAAAAAAAAAAAAAAAAAAAACAGAGCCTTGATTTACGTCAGAGTTGATTACACTTTTGCGTTACAATTTTGTTATTTTCTTCTAGTAAATGAAAGTCTAGCTTAATTCTGAAACTTTGTCACCTTCTTTCACTAACTGAATGTACGCAATGCACTAATCAAATCTTAATGTTTGTCGGCAAATCAAAACTGATACTACACATTGATCCTAAACAATAAATTAATTAAATTAATATCTTACCACAAATTCTGATTTAGCATGATTTCCTAACAAATATTTTTCCTAAATTTTTTTGATTACAAACCTCAACGGTGGATATCAATTTAGTTTCACACACACACACACTACACACAGACACACACACACACACACATCACACACACACACACACACACACATATATATATATATATATATATATATATATATATATATATATATATATATATTGGAGGATATGTGCTTAATTGAAGTCATACCTAATTTGAAATTAATTAGTTGATAATTAATGAATTTTAGCAGGCATATATGTTCAAATGTAAGGCTAAACAAATCGAGAAAATGTCAATCCCTGAATGTACATTTCGACCTATTAGGTCTCATCCCCAAGGTTATAGACAGGAGAGACTGCTCCGTGTGTGACTCGAAACCTCGACTGCCAAGCTGACAGATAATACCAGTCGAGGTTTCGAGTCACACACGAGTAGTCTCTCATGTTCCCAAAACTTTGCTTATTAGACCTAATAGGTCGAAATATACATTCAGGGATTGACATTTTCTCGTATTTGTTTTGCCTTACATTTGAACATATATGCCTGCCTAAAAATTCATTGATTATTAACTAATTCATTTTTCAAAATTAGGTATGACTTCAATTAAGCCACATATCCCCCAAAAATTGTCGGCTAAAAAGCCCTATCAAATAAACACATTGTTTATTTACTTACTCTCATATATATATATATATATGGTGTTGGTGTGTGTAGTGAGTGTGTGTGTGTGTGTGTGTGTGTGTGTGTGTGTGTGTGTGTGTGTGGTGTTAAGTTGAAAATGGAAGCGAGTCCGACGGTATGTTGAAATGAAAAATTAAAGGAAATGTTGAATGGATGAAATAGATTTATCTTATTTTATTTTATTTTACTGACACGAGTTTCGGCCAAGATTTTATCCATGTACACATGTTTTCTATCTATTATTATCTTAAATACAAAATAAAATAAAAAATAATTGTTGTATTCTTCTATTATTGTTACTAGCAAAATAAAAAAACGCCCTCTGGGCGACGTAATAAAAATATTGCCTGAGGGGATGGGAGTTAAAAATTCAATATCAGAGAGTTTGTATCTTAAGTAAAGTAAAATCATCAAAATTTATTAAAAGGAGTAAAAAATAAAATAAATTTATTAAAGGAGTAAAAATATTAAAAAAATGAAATGAAACTTAGTTCTGATAACTTTAAATAATATTAAAATAAAACAAACTATATATAGATAGATAATACCAGGTATGTATTTATTAAAAACTTGTTTAAAAAAAAACAATGAGGACTGTCTAACATTGCATGCTCAAATTTGAGTGTTAATTCAATAATTTCATTTTATTCTATATTCTATTTTAGGCAGTGTGACGTAAGCAGTGACGTAGTTTTTGTTACAGACAAAAAACCGGAAGCGAATCTCCACTAATAATAGATTTTATTTTTGTATTTAAAATGATATAGATAGTAGAATACTTGTATGCATGGATAAACTCCTGGCCGAAACACGTGTCAATAAAATTAAAATAGAATAAATCCTATTTTATCCATTCAACATTATCTTTCCTTTAATTTTCCTTTCAATATATACATATACCTTCTATATACCAATAAATGCCCTGAAGATGATCTAATTAATAGATCGAAACCACTGCAGCCTCGGTCAATAAACTCACCCGCTTAAACTCATTTAATCTGTGTTTTTTTCAATCTTCTTAATATACTACATATACATATATATATGGATAGCAGAAAAACACACTCAGGGCGGTTGTAAAAATGTTTTTGAAACATATTGCCGAAGGGTGACAGAAAATTGATGTCATTTAAAAAATAAATTGTATTCGGTTAATTTCAGTAAATAATTTTTTTAAATATGAATTAAAATTATTTTCGATAAATAGATTTATTTAAAAAAAATGTGTTGAATGAAATCTAACATGCCAGGTGCGTCAAATGGGTATCGAGATTTTTTGTACTTTTAGATATTCTGTATTCTGAAAAAAATAACGTTCCATTCATTGTTCATTTCTATCTTGGAAATACAGTTTCAAACTCGGCACTTTTATGACACACACCTTGTATTCTGAAAAAAATTAAAGTTCCATTCATTGTCCATTTTTATCTTGGTAAATTCAGTTCAAACTCGGCACTTTTATGACACACTTGTATTCCTAAAAAATGAACGTTCCATTCATTGTTCATTCTATCTTGGTAAATGCAGCTTCAAACTCGGCACTTTTATGACACACCTTGTATCTGAAAAAATGAACGTTACATTCATTGTTCATTTCTATCTACATTATAATAAGATTTCATTGTTTTATGTCGTTTCACACACACACACACACACACCACACATATAATATATATATTATATATATATATATATATATATATATATAGTGTGAACAAAAAGTTATTAAGACAATCAGGAATATTCTTGTATGTTGTTTTATTCTCAACTAGTGTTTCGACTAATGTTCGATCGTCAGGAGAAAATTTCTTATTGAAGAAATTGTTGATAGATTATTAGAAAGGGAGCATTATAGAAGAATTTATAAAGTTTCAAGTGTTTTTTGTGGGTTTAACATGCTGTTAAAATCCTGGTAGGCGAGTGTGTTTGATAGTAGGCATGTTCATTTGTTTCCGTGAAGAACCTCTATGAGTAGGTTCATTTTTTAGATGCTCTTATATATGTAGTGGAGGGTTTATGGGAGTTGTGTGTAGTGACTGTATGTGCTAGTACATATAAAATGTATGGTGTGTGTTAACATATACTGTGTGAATGTGAGTGTGTGTCTGTATTCACGGTACTGATGTGCGGACTTCTAGATTTTTAATTGGTTGCAAGAGTGGCTTGTTGTGATGCATGGTAGTCAGTGTTTGTTTATTTAGGTGACCTCGGCCAACCTCGTAGTGTAGACAGGTTTATTACCCACTGTTTAAAGTGGCCTGTTTTTTTATTAAACCGTACGGATGAAAGCTTTTTTACTTATGTATCCATCTGTATCGTGGTTTTCGATTACCGATTTGTGTCGGTGTCTGTTGAATCCTTTTCAATGAGGGTAAAACTTGGCGTCTCTATTAAAGTCGTGATCATCATGCGGAAGTGTTGCTCTATTGGGATGAGCTTGTTATAGTCAGTATTTTTTATTCGGTGTCTGTAGTTGTTAAGTCTAAAGTAAAATTCCCATTCAGATTTCCACGCGGATTGCTTCTGGCATTTAGTTACAATAGAAGGTAAATCAGGTTTTTGCTTTTGCAGTTTGATTCATGGTAGATTTTAAAAGTTTGTTTGTTGTTGAGCTTGTAAATGTGTCTGTTGTTTTTATTTGTTTGCAGCATAAGTTGTTTTTTTGTACTACAGGGCCGCCAGAATTTTGTGGAGTTAATTATGGGTCTCAATGTGACTACTTTATTGTTTAGTATGTTGTTGCCTCCTATCATTTCCTCTGAGGTTATGAGGTCGCCGATAGGTCACTATACCGGGTTCTTGGAAAATGTCTCTTAGTTCAGGGTTTATTTTCAGATGTTCCAGTGTTTTTTTATTATTTGATTTAGTGGTGGGAGGGTGTTATTAAATGTTGTTATTAGGGGGATGCGATTGTGTCTTCTTTTTGTGTTTTGATTTTAGGGTTTCTTGTCTAGGGATGGAGATAGCTTTGGCTACCTGGCTATCTATTAAAGTGTGGGAGTATCCACGTGCTGAGAACTGGTTGTCTTAGTTTATTTATTTGTTGTCTTAGCTCATTTGTCGTCGGTGCAGATTCTTCTCAGTCTTATAGCTAGTGAGTAGGGGAGGCTGTCTTGAGGTGTTTTGGGTGAGATGATTTGTAGTGAGGTAGTTGTGAGTATGTGTTGGTTTCGTGTGTAATGTGGTTTGAAGTTGTCTGTTTTCATCTATATATATTAGAATATCTAGAAATGCTATTGCTTATTTTGATGTTTCATGGTCAAATTTAATGGAGTCGTCTGTCATGTTTAGGTCGTTGAGAAAGTTATTGAATTTGTCTTCTCCGCCCGTGTATATCATGAATATATTGTCAATATATCTTGCGTAAAAGAGGCAGTCATCTTTAATTTTTGGGAGATGTGTGTGTTTTCAAATTTGTCCATGTATATGGTTGCGTATGAGGGAGCTGCAATCGTTCCATAAGCACATCCTTTGTTGTATGTAGTGTTGACCGTTGAAATTGAAGTTGTTTAGTGTAGTATGTGTTCCATCAGTGTTAAAATTACTTCTGTAGGTGGGTTTTTAGTTGTTCTCTGTTTAGAATGTTCTTCTAAGGCTGAGAGTCCCTCGTCGTGTTTAATGTTAGAGTACAGGGGTCTGACATCCATTGTGACTAAAATCGTGGTATTGTTGTGGTGTGGTTGATTTTATTTAGAAAGTCCGTTGTGTTCGTATGTAGGATTTATTTCTTTTTGTGAGTGGTTGTATTGTAGTGGTCTACATATTTAGATATTTTTGTTGTGCGACAGTTGATCGAGATCACTGGTCTTTCCGGGGTTGTTTGTCTTATTAATTTTTGGAAGTAGATAGAAGCGGGCAGGTTTTGTTTGCTGGGTTTTAGTCTATCTGCTGTTTCTTTGTCAATTAGATTATTTTCAACCATATTCTTTATAGAGTTTTTTGATGATGTTCTGGTGGTTTTCAAAGGGGTCAGCTGGAAGTACGAGTAGAATTCCTCGTTGTTTAGCTGGTTTTCGGCTTCTCTGAGATATTCCTCGATACCCAGATGACCGTTTGCACCGTTTTGTCAGCTTGTGTAATGACTAGGTCTTCTCTGGTGGAATGTTCTGTGAAGGTTTCGATCCCACAATTTAAATGTATAAGACTACGGAAATGTAGTTTCCCGTAGAAACAAAAGAGAAGATAAAATTTATAAAAGAAACAACTTTATATACAAGATATTACAATTAATATAGTGATGTCAATTGTTCTTTCATTGATAGTGTCTGTTGGTAGTTGTGTTTGCAGAGAGCGTAAGAGTTGTTTTATATTTGTGCGATTTAGATATGCAACGTTGTAGCAGTTTTGATAAAACATGTCTGTGATTGAAACTTGTGTCGTATTGAGTAGGGAAGAGAGAAAATGAAACGAAAAAATAGACGGACCTGTTGAGTTGTATTTTATTGTCTTCGGACAGCGTCTTCTCCCATTGTGTTGAGTGAGAAGAGCGTCCGTTCCCACTGTCGAATTAGGAGCATCAGCTTCCCACTCTGTTGAGTCGGGAAGAGCGTAAGCTCCCACTGAAGTTTTTCAGCTCTATGGGCCTTTTTATAATTTTTCTTTTGTCATTTGTCTACGTGATCATTAAGTTAAATTTAATATTGGAATTTTCAAATATCAGCGTTTTTCTAATGACGTAAATATCGGATGATTTTGTAACATTCCGATGGCGTACATATTTTCAATGGAATTTAAACCATTGTTTCTATTGTTGCTAAAATATTTCTAAACTAATATTTTATTCGATTATCTTTTGTTTACATAATTCCAAACTTAACTCGCATAATCTCGGCACGGGGCTGGAATTGGGCCACGGCCCAATTGAACGTATGGAGGGTGTAGTTAGGCATGGTGAGCTTTGTCTTATACTGTTTTATACTACGGCCAAGACAATTGAAGTAAAAATATTCTAAGATATTCTACCTCCAAGGCTAGAGAGCTCTAAACCTACTGTTTACCATGTGAATACATCATATCATATGACCGTTCAGAAATCTAAGAGATAAGCCTAAGAAATTATGAGTGTCGTAAATCGTACCCCATTCAAGTCTAGGACAATAAGTCTCTGTACAATAACTAAAAATTAAAAGAGTTAATAAACGGTTCCTTACCATTCCTGCAACGATCCCAGTCAGAGAATTCATATCTCTTGTCCATGTATTTGACGCCAGCCATGGCCATCATCATACGCATAATCTCGGCACGGCCACGGCCATTGAAGTAATGGAGAGTGTAGTTAGGCATGTTGACTTTTGCTTTCTGCTTGTCGGCTACCAAAAGAGAACGGAGTGTTGTGGTTTGAGTGACTGTAAGTCTTCTGACGACCAAGCAAAGATTTCTTCGTTATTTATACAGCCAGGGTAATCAAGTTGTTAGCGCCAATTAATAGGTAACGCTAACCTATTCAAGGACGACTATTCAATATTCCACACTTGATTGTGTTTTAATTGTAGTTGCACTCTAACTACTGTAAGAATGCAGATTACAAACAACAGTCGGATTTGTATATATTACATCAGACTAGTTTACTGTTTAGTCTTTGTGCTAAGTTTGCCAATTTTCTATTAGGCAATAAATTAGTCTATGTTAGTAGTTTTCATTCTTTCTTAAGTCTCGTCAGTCAATCTCGCTCGCTTACAATACGTGACATACTAATCGAAATATACATGACTGAGATGAAACTCAGCTTAAAACTTAAAATCACAATTTCTCGGGCATTTCTGATCCAATCTTTAAAATATTTATATGGTTGGAAAGAAAAGAAAATAATCTTTCTAAATATGTAACTCTTATGCGTTTTTATCAATTGAATTATTTTTTACGGCGAGTTATATGGTATTATTTTTTATGGTATTATTACACACATATAAACAAAGCTGCACACACAGGACATGTTTTGTTAAATAACATTATATAGAGTTATTCTATTTCTTGTATGTAATACAACATAGCAGGTATTTAAAAAGGTATTTTAAAGTGATATTAAGTGATATTATTTATATAAATTAATACTATATATGTGTATATATGCCGTATTAAAATGAAAATGTTGAATAATCTTTTCGTAAACTTTAAATTCTTTTTTTTTTTAAATAATAATGATAACCCTACTTTTTATACAGTGACATGCAAAGTTTATAACACATTGCAAAAAAGGGTTTTAGTTATGTCTAATACATTTAAATTAATAAGAATTTTACTGCTCCTTGCTAAGAAAGAATCAAACATTTCATATTTATAAACAATGTCTACTTTTTGTTTGGTTTGTTTGGTTTGGTTTGTTTTACGGCATATCAACCTCAGTGGGTCATTTAATGACGATAGTTTTGAAATAAATCAATTCTTAATGGATAATACAATTTTGTTTATAAACTCATGATTTTCTATACAACCCATAGATGGGACCCTAACAGGTACTACCACTCCGGGTCAGAGTGGACCAGGGAGCAATGGTGATGAAGGGTGCTCTACATTCCCCAAACCTCCAAAACTGGAACCTCACCATCAGATAGAGTTTAACGTCATTCCCAGGACATGTAGACCCGCAGCCACCGCCTTTTAGCACCCATATGATAAAAAGGGGCTTGGGCTTGCCATAAGGGCAGTAGGGTTGGGACAATCATATAGGTGCTAGGGTTTGACGTGGCCAGCCGATTGATCGCCTAGACCAAGATAGGGCCAAAGTCGAGTATTGCATGTCATGAACTGCTCATCCACCTGGGCTCTATCCTTAAGCATCACAGGTCGCCACCCACGGCCAACAGGTGGCCCCATTGGGGGAGTCTTACCCCTCTGCAGAGGTGCAGTCAGTGCATTCTAACGGCCCAGCCGACAGGACGGCTACTTTTTGTAAAAAAAATTAATTCCAATGTCGTTTTATTTGATCAATACGGAAATAATCCTTATTTATTTGGGAAATGTAATATAAATTGGACCATATGACCTTTAGTCACCCCTTCTGCGATCTCGTTTCATAAGGACATTTTTTTCATTTACACCGTCAAAATCCGGTTGTTTGTTAGGGTTATGAATAGGGGTGAAGGTTAGGGTTAGGGTTATGGGTTAGTTTTATGATTAAAAAAAAAACTAAAACACATCTGTTAACAAACAACCGGATGTTGACGGTGTAAATGAAAAAAATGTTCTTATGAAACGAGATCGCAAAGGGGTGCCTAAAGGTCATATGGTCCCATAAGTTTTAGGAGTAATTAATGTTTTATCTATATTTAGTGAATAAAAAATCAAATGATATTTAAATTCTTTTGGGGGAGTATCCTAACAATTCCTGAATATTTAGATGAAATCTGGCAAAAAATAACGAAGGCTTAGGAATACTCGGACAAATGGGAAATTTCTGAATTTTAATAATTTATGTATTCAGTCAGACAATTGGATTTTTTGAAAAATCTTCAAAGACAATATCCCATGAAAAACAATATTTAGTAACGCAAAAGTTTTACAATGCATCTTTTTATTTACAACATTTTTATAGTAAAAATCATTGTCTAATGCATTTTTATAGTAAAAATCATTGTCCAATGTATTTTTATAGTTAAAAATCACTTCGAATGCATTTTTATAGTAAAAATCATTTCCAATGCATTTTTATAGTTAAAAATCACTTCGAATGCATTTTTATAGTAAAAATCATTGTCCAATGCATTTTTATAGTAAAAATCATTTCCAATGCATTTTTATAGTTAAAAATCACTTCGAATGCATTTTTATAGTAAAAATCATTGTCCAATGTATTTTTATAGTTAAAAATCATTTCCAATGCATTTTTATAGTTAAAAATCACTTCGAATGCATTTTTATTGAGTTTGAGTTTGAGTTTTGTTTAACGGCATATCAACCTCTGTGGGTCATTTAATGCCAAAAAGGTTATTTTGGATTTCAGACTTTAAAGTAGTGGTTCTATGGAGATACTTGGTTATGTTCTGTTATATTTTGTTGAAAAGGTTGCTTTTTTTAATAAAATTTAAAATGTTTTCAGGGTTTGTATTCTTGAAGATGTCTTTCAGGTTTCTAGCTTGATAGTAATTTCCGCGGATATGTTTAAGTCTGTCACAATTTAGAAGGATATGCTTGGTTGTAAGTTCTACTTTGCATGTTGGGCACACTGGGGCATCCACCCCTTTTAACAGGTACGAATGGGTAATGTGGGTGTGCCCAATACGCAATCTGGCGAGTATTACTTCTTCTCTTCTAATACTTCTGTGGCCCGTCGGCCACTCTCCAATAACTTCTTGTATTTCATGGAGCTTGTTTTGAGTCAGATTGTCCCATGATTTCTGCCATTTGTCTAATATAAATTTGTTTATGGTTGCTTTCAGATCTGTATATGGAATTTTAGATTTGCTCATATGTGTCTGAAGTGCCTTTCTTGCGGCTTTGTCTGCCTTTTCATTTCCTTGGATACCAATGTGACTTGGTATCCAGAAGAACATAATGTTATTATTTTCAGAGAGGGTGTTTAGTTTGTTTAGGAGCTTCGTGATCAGAGGAGATGATGCGTTTTTGTTATGTAGTGCTAATAGGACTGATTTAGAGTCCGTGCATATAATAAATTTGGAAGCTTTGTGATTTGCTATGATATTCATAGCTAGATCAATGGCTGTGGTTTCTGCACTGTAGATTGAGGCTTCATTTGGTTGGCGTTTTAAAGATTTTAAGGATTTTTGAGAAACAGCGGCACAACCAACTTTTTTTCCTTGTTTGGATCCATCTGTATAGATGTGATAATGATCTGGGTACTTATTTTGTATTTTAATGAATTTCTCTTGGTAAGTGATAGGGTGTGTTTTTGTTTTAGGTAATTTAGTCAGTTCTAAGTTTATAGTTGGTTGCTTTATGGTCCATGGTGCCGTGTTGGAGAGTATGGTATGGTGTACTATATTGGTGTTGATTTTGATTTCATTGAGGAGATCACTTATTCTTAAGTTAAAGGGTCTGATTTTTTTTTTAGTTATTTTGGTACAAGTCTTTGTATTTTGTTTTGGTGGTGCACTTATAAGCAGGATTTTGGGGACAGGAGATGAGTTTGATGTAGTATTGTAGTGCTAATTTTTGTCTTCTTAAATAGAGAGGGGGTTCATTTGCTTCAGTGTACAGACTTTCCTTTGGAGAAGTAGTAAAGGCTCCTAATGTGAGGCGGAGTCCTTGATGGTATATGGTTTCCAGTCGCTGTAGGTAGAATTTTCTGGCTGCTCCATATATGAAGCACCCATAATCAAGTTTTGATCTTATTAAGGTTCTATATATTTTGATGAGGGTCTTTCTATCAGCTCCCCAGTCTATGTGGGCTATGGCTCTCAATAGTTGGATGGCTTGATTGCATTTTATTCTTAACTTTTTTATATGTGGGATGAAGGATAATTTGGGGTCAAAGATAAGACCAAGGAATTTTTTACGTAAAAATCATTTCCAATAAATTTTTATAGTAAAAATCATGTCCAATACATTTTTATAGTTAATAATCATTTCCAATGCATTTATAGAAGATATCTAATGCTAAGAGGAGGGATTGACCACTCATCAACAGGAGATGTGTAGGCAACACAGAGTGTTACACAATTGTTAGTACCCTAGCACTTATGTACATTTAGTGTAGAAAACAAAATGGCTGTTATGAGTTACAACCGGTGGCCTTTGAGTGCGATGTCATAGAGGATTGAGTGACACGGGTTGACCTCATCTTGATCTCCTTTCTGGTGGCTACGGTGAGAATCGGAGGGAAAGGCCTTCTTCCGGTTTTGATTAGAAACAGAGTTAGTTAGTTAGTTAGTTAGTATTGGCCAATCCACGGAGGGAGCCAGTCGTGTTAAGCACTATCATACTCAATCTGCGCAGTAAGTCTGGTGGGGATTTCGGAATAAAATATAATCTAAAGAAAATCAAAGTCTTGGGTTATTTATCCAAAAACTACCAATGACCTGGGGCTTCTGATAAAGAGTAATCCCCAATAGGAGACCAGACATGAAATCCCCAAATGGAAAGTTCCAGACGCTACAAGAAGAACGTGTAGAAGAACATAAGATACCAAAGACGATCATAAGAAGAAGAATAAGAGAGTATACAACAGGAGTAGACAGAGCACTTTCTAGACAGTCTCCAAGAAGCCCTTACAAATAAGACGCCAGATGAAGATAAAGCCTCCATTGACGCCCGATGGTCTCACCTAGGAGATGTCATCTACAACTCGGCCATCACCGCCTACGGAAAAAAGAACAATAAAATGCGGACTAGTTTGAAGCTCACTGGGAACAAGCAAAACCTGTGATTGAAGCTAAGAGGTCAGCTCTCCTGGCATATAAGGTAGCACCTAGCCAAAATACACTTGACGCCTGGAGGAGCGTCAGAGACAAAGCCATTGAGTT
>CM042175.1:8112003-8225510 GCA_023376005.1 Doryteuthis pealeii
ATATATATATATATATATATATGTTTTTTTATGTTGAAGTTGGGCGTTATTATGAAGCATTTAAAAATAAATGAAGGAACTCGATGTTATGGAGTACTGTATTCACTTATTTTTTGTTATTTGTTATCATAAATTTTCGGGATCGTTAGATTCTCTTTTTCAAATGAATGTTGCTCCTGTTCAACGGATCCTTTGTCTTTGTTGTTATTGACAGCGGCAATGTAAAATATTTGTAATAACGGAGTATTCCGATATCGGCGTTCAGTCCCCTCACGTGAGTTCGTAGTTTTAAAATCCATTTGGTTTCTGCTTGTTTTCGAGATTACGTTGTTGGAAATGCGTGGTCTATTAAAATACATTTGAGGTGGGTAAGGTTGTGTGGTGGGGTGTTAAAGTGAAGTGCTATCGTGCTATGGGGTGATTTGAGTTTTATTGTGGATTTGTGGTTATTTAATCTTAGTTTAAAAGAATTATATATATATATATATAATTTAAGCAGGTGTTGTTAAATACCATGAAATATTTCTTTTTACTGATCCTCAGGTGTTGACGTTCAAATCTAGGTGATTTTCACCAGAGTTGGCTAAATTCCTAGCATAAAATTGTGTGTGCGCATTATCTGAAATGAACTTAATTGTTATTAAGAACACATTTTATGATATTTTCACGTTAAAGTATGCAGTTGTATTGCTTTCGAAAAAGTTTCTAAGATTTGTTTATTTCGCACGGACACTTTCTAAATGGCTACTGGCTTGTTTCAAAGTGAAAGTCAGTTGGCTAAATTCCTAGCATAAAATTATCTGAAATGAACTTAATTGTTAAGAACACATTTTATGATATTTTTGTGTTAAAGCAAGCAGTTGTATTGTTTTCGAAAAAGTTTCTAAGATTTGTTTATTTCGCACGGAGACTTTCACAATAGCTACTGGCTTGTTTCAAAGTGAAAGTCAAGGGAGGTTACTTTAATTGCCTTATTTGCTAGGAATTTTGACAACTAAAGGTGAAAATTACCCAAATCTACTTGTCGTATTTCGTAGATCGGGATCTAGTTGGTAATGAAAATATACCATACGTTTTTATCCAAGCATTTTCGTCCATTTCAGTGGTCATCCTCACCGGGATTATTAGTAGTATTGTTTGTTTGGTACGAGTTACA
Source organism: Doryteuthis pealeii (assembly GCA_023376005.1). Lineage (NCBI taxonomy): Eukaryota > Metazoa > Mollusca > Cephalopoda > Myopsida > Loliginidae > Doryteuthis > Doryteuthis pealeii. The sequence continues at coordinate 8,113,160 of CM042175.1, forward strand.
TTTGTTTGAAAGTTTTTTCATTTAAAATGTTTTTAATATTTTACGGCATGTCAACCCTTATTGGGGTATTTTATGCCGAAGACATTCAAAAATGCTTTTTATTTTATTCAAACTCAAGATTTCTTTAAACCCAATATTTTACGGCATGTCAACCCTTGTTCGCTTATTTTATGTCGAAGACATTCAAAAATTTTTTTAAAAATTTAAGCTCAAGTTATATTTAAAAACAATATTTTACGGCATGTCAACCCTTGTTGGGTTATTTTATGTCGAAGACATTCAAAAATGCTTTTTTATTTTATTCAAACTCAAGATTTCTTTAAACCCAATATTTTCCGGCATGTCAACCCTTGTTGGGTTATTATTTTTTTTGTGGTTTAATTAGTTGTAGGAGGGTTGCTAACGTTAGTGCGTTAGTTATCAAATATCTTTTGTATATTATTGCCGTTGTTAAATGCTATTTTATCCAAATTATAGATTTATCATTGGGACAATGCCAGCCTTACCAAGAGAACCAAAATGCGCACCTATAGAGCGTGTGTTCTCAGCACTCTCCTATACGGCAGCGAAGCCTGGATCACGTACTCACGTCACGTACTCACGTCACGTGAGGAAACTGGACAGCTTTCCACCTCAGATGCCTACGCCGCATTCTACGCATTCGCTGGCAGGACAAAGTGCCCAACACAAAAGTGCTGGAAGGAGCAAACATAAACAGCATGCCCGCCATTATCTGCAAGAGACGCCTGCGTTGGCTTGGCCATGTCAGGAGGATGAACAAAGGCCGCATCCCCAAAGACCTACTGTCTGGTGAACTAGTGGAGGATACCCGATCGGCAGGGAGACCACGCCTACGCTTTAAAGATGTCTGCAAGAGAGACATGAAGACATGCCACATCGACACAGACACGTTGGAGGCTTGTGCAGAAGACCGTGCGACCTGGGGCCTCCTCGTCAAACAAGGAACAAAAAGAAGTGAAAAAGAGAGGAAATAAGCCACCACAGTAAAGAGAGCTAAAAGGAAGGAGAGACAACAACAGCGCCCCCAACACCTACAGAAAGCATCACCTTTTGTTTGCAGCCACTGCACCAGAGACTGCTATTCAAGGATCGGTCTGTTCAGCCACTCCCGTAACTGTAGGTAATTAAAAAAAGATTAAAAATGGACACTACGCCATCGTCTAAAATAGACGGAAGGTTGCCAACCAGATTTATCCATGATTTATAGGCGTTTTTTTATTGGTAATTTTTATTGAAGATTTTAGTTTTGCCAGTGAGAGTCTTCTGTGTACCGAAGGATGTGAGTTTTTCAGTGATATTTGCATGTTTTGTAATAAGATATTGTTTTATGGAGCTAGTGACGGAAAGAACGTAATTAAGGTGACGAGAATGTGTCGTTGTAATGTGACTGATATATATATATATATATATATATATATATATATATATATATATATATACTAGCAAATATATGCACCCTCCGGGTGCAAGTATTCAAGTTTTAAGGTAATGAAATATCGTATTAAATTAGAAAGTCTAATAAGAATGCAGATAAAAAGATTTGAAACAGAGTGGGGTTATAATAGAAAAATAGAAATGAAACTTACTCTTCCATCACTCCCGTCTTTCATTTCTGATTTTTACTTATTTAACTATTTAGTTAAATTAGGATATAAAGAATAAAATTACACTTATTTTTTCTTATTGATGGATTTCATTTAAGATTCATTGGAGAGATTTTAGCTTATATTCATTAAAATAAAACCAAACAGTTAGAAATCAATAATACTAAACACATATTTAATAAAATCACATTTTTAATATCAATATGCAAATTAGCCTTCCCGTTCACACTGCAAACCGCTATTTTTTGTATATATAAATACAATTGCATGTTATTAGTATGTAGATATGTTTAACAGTCTTAATGATGTAAAACAATTTTATTAATAATTGAGGTTTAAATATAAATAAAATCATGGAGAACGTGATGTAAATAAAAAAGGGAATTGTGACTTGAATGGTAATATAGTTTCGGTTACAGACATACAAACCCACAATCTCCATTATAATAAGATATATATGTGTGTGTGTGTGTGTGTGTGTACTGTATTGGAAATTAATTTTGTTTAAGGATGTTTGTATTGTTTTATGTATAAAGCTTCTAGTATTTGGAGTTTTTGTTTATTTTTTTTATTTGTGCAGAATGTATGTATTTTCCGTTAAGATATTTCGGTAATTAGAGTGGGGGCATGAATGTAATTTTACGTACACCTTACCTAATAGTTGGTACGGTGGAAACGTTTGTGGAAATTTTCGAAATCGGGGTTTGAAAGTCTTTTTTTAAACTTCCAAACGCGCTATTAAAAAACAAAAAAAAACTGTGTAGCAATATTGAAAATTAATAAAATAACATTGAATTTGGTATTTTTAGCAAGCCTTCAACGGGTCTAATCATACCTGATAGTTTGCTAGTTTTTAAATTTTGGTTAACTTTGAAAAGTGTGCGTAAATTCAAGATTTTGCTTAAATAACAGATATACGATGAAATATGGCTTCATGAAACAATTCTCGAATATTTTTTTTCAGAAATCACTAAAATTACGGTTTTATTTAGAAAGATGAAACGAATGTCTGACTACAGTCATTTACCAGGGGGTTTTGAAGCGCAAACACATGTTTATTTGGCCGTAATCATGGTCGATTTTCAGTTAATTGTAATAACTAAAAGTTATTTATTAAAAAAAATCTCTAAAAATCAATTATAGAATTTTAGAAAGAATTATAAATTCTAGAATGCAGTATTTTAGAGAATGCAGGAAATTCTAAAGAATGCAGTAGATTTTAGAGAATGCAGGAAATTCTAAAGAATGCAGTAGATTTTAGAGAATGCAGGAAATTCTAAAGAATGCAGTAGATTTTAGAGAATGCAGGAAATTCTAAAGAATGCAGTAGATTTTAGAGAATGCAGGAAATTCTAAAGAATGCAGTAGATTTTAGAGAATGCAGGAAATTCTAAAGAATGCAGTAGATTTTAGAGAATGCAGGAAAATTCTAAAGAATGCAGTAGATTTTTAGAGAATGCAGGAAATTCTAAAGAATGCAGTAGATTTTAGAGAATGCAGGAAATTCTAAAGAATGCAGTAGATTTTAGAGAATGCAGGAAATTCTAAAGAATGCAGTAGATTTTAGAGAATGCAGGAAATTCTAAAGAATGCAGTAGATTTTAGAGAATGCAGGAAATTCTAAAGAATGCAGTAGATTTTAGAGAATGCAGGAAATTCTAAAGAATGCAGTAGATTTTAGAGAACTAGCAAAAGTACCCGGACCAAGACCGGACTAAAAATATGTAAATTATTAGTTTATTAAAGATTTAATTGACTTTTTGTTTTTGAAACAATTTTAAATAATTTTGATAAAAACACATACAAATTGAAGCACTCATTACATTTTAGTTTAGACTAACCTAGCAGTATGAATATTTTTTTCTTTTGGCCTTGTGATATGGTGCTAATCAATTATTTTCGGTTTGTGCGTCTTTCTTGGTCTTTTCTTTATTTTTTCCCAGGCAATCATTTGTAGTATATTTTTACTTGCAAATTATTTTCCTTACCATAAATGTTTACTAATAGGATTAGTATTATATATATATATATATATATATATATATATATATATATATATATATATGAGGTAGGTAGAAGGATGGTGAACAAGAAATGAAAACTCAAAACAAATCAGAGAGTTGAAAAGTTTCGTCCGAATTCATACGGACAACTTCAGTCGAATGATTTTTATTGAAAGCAAAATTGTGTGCGAGTATAAGTGACGGAAGTGAAGGGAGGGAGGTTAGGGGTAGACATGAATGAAGAGATGGTAGGAAACAGGAAGTGGAGAGAGGATGGAAGTGGATGAGCACAGGGTGGGGGTAAAGTACTGATAATGTTTTGTTAAGAAAGATGAAACGAATGCCTGACATCACCTTGGTCTAGCGCTAGTGAAAAGCGGATATACTCCCTCGCTGTCTGTCCGATATTGACTTTAGGCCACCCCGACGATTTTTCTTTCACTTTACTTTATATATATATAGATAGGGGGAGGTACAGAAAGAGAACATATACAGAAAGATGCTCGTGTTCAATTGAAATAGGAACAAGTGTGATACAATAAGTAAAAAGAGACAAATTATTCGATAAAAATATTTTATTTATTTAATATTTTGAATTCGTTACATCATATAGATAAAAGGAAGCATTCTTCCCTTTTAACAGGTACGAATGAATGAGAGAGAGAGAGAGACAGAGAGAGAGAGACAGAGAGAGAGAGAGACAGACAGACAGAGACAGAGACAGAGACAGACAGACAAAGACACACACAGACACAGACACGCGCACACACAGACACACGCACACACACATATAAACACACAAAGACACAAGGGAGTAAGAGTGAGGAATAAGAGGAAAGAAAGAGTTGCCGTTATTTAGTTGAATGGGGGACCTACTGGTTACATGCATATAATATTCCGGTGTCAAATATTGATTAAGAAGAGACAAATAATTCGATAAAAATATTTTATTTATTTAATATTTTGAATTCGTAACATCATATAAATAAAAAGAAGAAACCGATGGTATATTTCTTGATGAAACAGGTTTTTGAAAACACATCTTTTTTTCCAGAGATCAAGAAGATAATATTTATTTTTATTTGCGGAAGATGAAACGAATGTCTGAGCACACCCATTTACCAGGGGGTGTTGCAACGGCTCTTCAGGTAAGAAGCGATCTTGGGGTAGGAACCAACACGGTTGTAGAGACCCATCATCTTGGGGTAGTTGCTGAACATAGATTGGTTCTCCCTGAACATATTCTCCATACAACAATACATCATCATATCACACCACATCATCTGAAAGAAGTAAGAAAAGATTGGATACAATTATAGATATGGGTTTTAGAATGAATTATAATATCAATTCTTAACAAATGAAATATAAGTTGAAGTCCAAATTTGTGTGTTTGTTTTAAAGACCCTATATAAGCAGTAGATACAATAGGCAGTAGATATAAGAGAAAACATGAACGCTTGGGTCACCCATTGAGCTCTGGTTAGATAATTGTGATTATAATATCTCTTCCCAATAATTGAAATGTAAGTTGAAGTCCAAAATGTGTGTTTGTTTTAAAGGCCCTATATAAGCAGTAGATACTATAGGCAGTAGATATTAGAGAAAACATGAACGCTTGGGTCACCCATTGAGCTCTGGTTAGATAATTGTGATTATAATATTTATTCCCAATAATTGAAATGTAAGTTGAAGTCCAAAATGTGTGTTTGTTTTAAAGGTCCTATATAAGCAGTAGACACTATAGGCAGTAGATATTAGAGAAAACATGACCGCTTGGGTCACCCATTGAGCTCTGGGTAGATAATTGGGATCAGGAAAAAAGTGAGTTTTTATTAAATTTGAACTTTTTCAATGCATTGTTTCAAAGGCCCTATATAAGCAGTAGATACTATAGGCAGTAGATATAAGAGAAACATGATCGCTTGGGCCACCCATTGAGCTCAGGTTAGATGATTGTGATTCATAGAAATGTTACTAAATTATTTTAATGTTTTGTCCGTCCGTATTTATTTGATAAAAATTAATTCGCTTTGCAAACTCAATTTTCCCTAATTTCACTTATCTACCCACAGCTCAATGGGTGACCCAACGAGTCACGTTTCGTCTAGTATCTTATTAAAACCCTTATTTATCCTATTTCGCCAAGATTATTCGATTTTTACTCCTCAAAAGGAAACTATTATATCAGTTGATAAGATATCATCGGTAATTTAAATAAAAACATTGGTATAAAGACCCAATAAGGTAAAACGGAACTTTTCTCAAACTATAGCAGTGTCAGTACTATTGTATCTGTAATTTTTTGAAACTTATAGAAATAACTTACCATATCTCCCATGAAGTACTGGCTTCCACCATTGCGCATGCACAGTGACCTCTCCATGAAGGGCATAATCCTGTTGAAGGTGTTCATGTATCTCCAATACAAGTAGTTCTGTAGAAAGATAAAATAATAAATTAAATATTTTTGGGAGAATAAGTGCTTAATTGGAGTCGTACCTAATTTTGAAAATTAATTAATTAATAATGAATTAGGCGGGAATACCTATTAAATGTATGGCTAAACAAATCGAGAAAAATCAATCTGTATGTACATTTCGGCCTATTAGGTCTCATCAGCAGAGCTATAGATCGGAAGACCGCCCTGTGCGTGATTTGAAACCGGACTGCCAAGCTGACAGGCCGATCCCATAACCCCTACACTAAACGGACTTCTTAGATTTTACGATTTGTTTAGAGTAGGTTAATATTCCTCTTCTAGTGACTTTTATTACACGACGATATGATAAATTGATATGATAAATTAAATATATAAAGTTGAAAAATGGGAAATGGTGAATTTTAATTGATTTCAAATGAGACGTTTTATGTTTAAAAAAAAGGATATTCAGAATCGATTTCTTTAAGAGAACAGCGGACACTTTGTTTTTTTCTTCCTCTACCCAGGCGATGCCGGGTATACTTTTATATTTATGTTTACCCCTTTGATGATATCCATTAACACCACGGATTTACCTATAAAAGTGGGCTACTTATTTTACAGTTGGATTGTATTACAATAATTTTGATATTTTATATACACTTTTTATACATATTTTACACTTTTTTAAATAACTCTACATCAGACTTTTTTGAGTCTTATTTTATTACTATAATGCTTCTGATTATTTTTAAAATTGAAAATGAGATTCATTTTATTTTTAAATAAAATTCATTTTATTTTTAAATAAAATTCATATTATTTTTAATATAGACAGCGCATTTTTTTAAAATTAATTCCAACGTTTGACTAGCAGCGTTCTGTTTTACTAACGGTCATTTTTCCCGTCTTATTTTTGTTGATGACCGACCCACGTGCGGTCGATGCATTATAATGCGAAAGGGTCCTCATATTAGTGAGGATGGACCAGTGTTGCTTTTTAAAACCGTCGAGAGATTGGCCCCGAAACGGTTTTACACACTTCTCTCCTGATGAGCCTATTTCAGTTGTAAACATCTTTTGTTTTTTCATTATATCATATTCATAGATAAATAAATACAATAATGAATTAAAGATATAATAACGGAAAAGGAGAAATGATGAATTTTAGTAGATTTCAAATAAGACGTTTTATATTAAAAGTATTTGTTTTTTTCTTTCTCAACCCAGGCGATGCCGGGTAGTCGCTTCTACTAGATAAGTGAATAAATAGATAAATAAATAAAATAATGAATTAAAGATATAATAACGGAAAAGGAGAAATGATGAATTTTAGTAGATTTCAAATAAGACGTTTTATATTAAAAGTATTTGTTTTTTTCTTCTTCTACCCAGGCGATGCCGGGTAGTCGTTTCTACTAGATAAGTGAATAAATAGATAAATAAATAAAATAATGAATTAAAGATATAATAACGGAAAAGGAGAAATGATGAATTTTAGTAGATTTCAAATAAGACGTTTTATATTAAAAGTATTCAGAATTGATTTCGAAAAGACAAAATCGCACATTTTATTCTGTTTTTTTAATTTGTATTTTTCGCTCTACCCAGGCGATTCCGGGTAGTCGTTTCTAGTAAAGAAAGAAAGAAAATAAAGAAAATAATTCTCACTTCTATTGAAATTGAACAAAGGGTTCTTATTTTTATTTTATCGGGGGGGGATGTAAAATATGGTAAAACAAAAAGAAAATGATAAAAAGAGAAATGTGTTTTCTTTGTAAAAATATATTGTAAAAATTTAATTGAAAAAAAATATCTGAGATTTGGGGGTGGGGTAATGTAAAATATCTAGTTTATTTATAAACCTATTAAATTTATTCATATTATTATATACGAGCAATTAAACATTTGGATATTCTGGGATGCTCATACTAGATCAACAAGTAAATGGATATAAATCAGTTGATATATATATATATATATATATATATATATATATATATATATATATATATATATATATATATATAAGTCCGATTCCAACGGGCATGTATTGTACCAACTGAGATTAATCGAAAACTCGATTAATTCAACGGATGTAACCCTGAAGAATCAATCGATGAAACTCGAGTAGGTTACTTTTATCCATTATATAAATAAATGTTTGCTCTACATTGTATTGAGCACTTTGTATTTGTTTTTTCTCAGTCTTAACCCCTGGATACTGTGCGCTTCCAACGATCGTACTCATACACACCGGTAAGCTACTACTCATACATTAACATATATAATATATATATATATATATATATATATATATATTAAAATGAGTGTATTTTGGCAGCATTTTTTTCTTTTATACAAGTTTTGTTGAACTGTACAGACAATATATACTTTATCACCAATGCTTCTAAAAAAATAAACAAACATCCCAAAATCAATATATATATATATATATATATATATATATATATATATATATATATATATATATGTGTGTGTGTGTGTGTGTAATATATATATATATATATATTATAGTTTTGTTGAACTGTACAGACATTTCCTGTCGGACAAGTTTTTGGTTGATCCGTTCCAATTTTCAGGCCATCTTTCTGCTGTCGGGATGTAACTGGTATAACAGTCCACCAAAGGTTTCAAAACGAGCGCTTTCGGCAATACAGTTTGCCATCTTCAGGTAGGAAACGATAGTATAGTTTCGTGTCTCGTTTTTAACAAAAAAAATCACTACTGCCACGCTCGCTCGAACCACTACCATTCCTACAACCTCCCACTACCAATGGTTATTACCTCCCACTTCTAATTCCTTGCTACTACTCGTTCTCGTTAAAAAGGAGACACGAAACCATACCATCGTTTCCTACCTGATGATGGCAAACTGTATTGCTGAAAGCGCTCGTGTTGAAACCTTTGGGGGACTGTTATACCAGTTACACCCCGACACCAGAAAGATGGCCCGAAAATTGGAACGGATCAACCAAAAACTTGTCCGACAGGAATTGTCTGTACAGTTCAACAAAACTTATATATATATATATATATATATAATATTATATATATAATATATATATATATAACACACACACACACATATATATATATATATATATATATATATATATATATATATATTGATTTTGGGATGTTTGTTTATTTTTTTTAGAAGCATTGGTGATAAAGTATATATTAATATTTATATTTTTGCTTGAAGGTAATTACAATGCGCATATCACATAAAATTTGAAAATTATAGAAGATAAATAATATTGACAAGTGAATACGCGCCGAGTAATTCTTTGCGAGATTCACTTGTCAATATTATTTATCTTCTATAATTATCGAATTTTATGCGATATGCGCATTGTAATTGCCTTCAAGCAAAAATATATTAATATATATATATATATATATATATATATATATATATATATATATATTAGGTGTATCAAAAGAGTATCGAGGTTTTTTTTTTGTACTTTTGACACACCTTGTATTCTGAAAAAAAGAAAAGGTAAAATGGTGAATTTTAGTTGATTTCAAATGAGATGTTTTATGTTAAAAGAATTATTAGAATTGATTTCTTTAAGAGAAAAGTGGAAACTTACGTCGTAGTTGCTGCAGGTGCTGTCACCTCCGAAGCCATAGTCGTTCATGTTGTACTGTGAAATAAAGAAATAGAAATGAAAATATGTTTGAATAAGAGACTTATTAATTCAACTAGCAAATATATGCACTCTCCATAGGGTACACGTATTTAAGTTTTAATGTAATAAAATATTATATTAAATTAAAAAGGCAAATGAAAGTAAATAAGAATGCAGTTAAAAAGATTTGAAAGAGTGCAAGTATGTAAGTTTTAATGTAATAAATATTATTAAATTAGAAAGGCTAATGAAACTAAATATGAATGCGGATAAAAAGATTTGAAACAGAGTGCAAGTATTTAAGTTTTAATGAAATAAAATATGATATTAAATTAGAAAGGCTAAAGAAACTAAATAAGAACACAGATAAAAAGATTTGAAACAGAGTGCAAGTATTTAAGTTTTAATGTAATAAAATATTATATTAAATTAAAAAGGCAAATGAAACTAAATAAGAATGCAGATAAAAAGATTTGAAATCGAGTGCAAGTATTTAAGTTTTAATGTAATAAAATATTATATTAAATTAGAAAGGATAATGAAATTAAATAAGAACACAAATAAAAAGATTTGAAACAGAGTGCAATTATTTAAGTTTTAATGTAGTAAAATAATATATTAAATTAGAAAGGATAATGAAACTAAATAAGAACACAGATAAAAATAGTTGAAACAGAGAGCAAGTATTTAAGTTTTAATGTAATAAAATATTATATTAAATTTGAAAGGATAATGAAACTAGATAAGAATGCAGTTAAAAAAGATTTGAAATAGAGGGGGTTTAATGAATATAGAACATCTTTGAAAGTTACTCTTCCATCAATCCCGTCTTTCATTGCTAAATTTTACTAATTCAACTATTTCGTTAAAATAGGAGTAATGAATAAAGTTACCGTTATTTATTCTTGTTAATGAATTTCTTTTGAAATTTAACCCGAATTTTACCCTGATTCACTCTGATACACAGTGATTAATTCATTTGGGTAATCAATGTTTTAATTAATTTTTATTTTTTAATGATTTTACTAGAGAAACGTTATAGAAAAGTGTAGATATGATATATTCAGCAATTTCAAAATAAAGGACCCATCTTCAAATGAAGGTTTACAAATGGATTAAATTACTTAAAAGTCGACTGAAATAGTCAGGCCAACAATGGCAAGCACACCTGAAATGCTAGATTCAATTAATGTATTCATTTAGACTGACAGAAGAATTACAAAAAAAACAAGAATATTTCTGAACAACTGGGGTTTTTTTGTGAGCACAGCACAAGATTTATTCATGATGACCTTGCCTTTTCTAAGGTCAATTATCATTGGGTTCCCAAAATGTTAACACCAAAACAAGGAAATCACATTTTGGTTGGGAACAGCTACTAATCCCTCCTCACAGTTCAGATCAGGGTCCCTTCTCCACTTCGACACTTTGTGAGTGTGATGGCAAACGAAGCTATTCTAATTTTGTCCCACCCTTAAATGACACCAGAAGTTCATTATCTGAAAATTATTCTGTGAATCCAGGCTCACAAACTCCATTTTGAAACAGGTCGATCAATTTTGGCATCGAAATTTATTTAACTTATCTTAATTTTTTATTTTTAGTATGATATTAGGATATTACTTTAAAATGAAACTAAATCGATGAAATCATTTTAATCAATTTTATGGGAATTGCTTTGTCCCTCACTTCCAGTTCATCTGATTGAAGCATTGAATACAACATAGTTTCTGTTAGGAGACCAAAAGCATTATGCTAAATATTTTTGAACGCAATCTCTTGAATTTCAGGTGGTAGCACTTTAATTCTTTGCAGCATATTAAAAACATCGGTGAAAGCGGAAGCGAGTCCCTTACTAAATTTCAATAGTTTTAAATCAGTTCAATAAACTTGAAATTCAAATGTAAACAACAAAACGTGTTGATACGGAGCCCGAATTTTAACTTTTCATTTCAACTGTGAGCAAATGGCTAAAGACTAATTTCAAAGAATAGAAAAACTTGTTTTTCAATGGGAAAAATGTTTTAAAGAATTGAAATTTAATTTTGTGGAAAAGGGAAATGTTTCCTATATAAAATAAGGGTATTTTTATTGCTAAATTCACTTTATCTATTGAAACATCATCATATATTCATCGTGTGGTTTGATGTAATAAAATTCTTTTTTTTTAATAAGTAAATAAAAAATACACACCTGAATTCTTTAATTAAATTTATTTTTGTAACCACCGCATAACATGTAGTTACCCACAAAAAAAAAAAGCAGGAACCACAAGTTTCGCGTTCACTAAAGTGGGGAGCTGATATTAGGTGTGACGTTCCACCCAAGAACGAAAACAATCTCCTCGGTTTAGTACTAGGGAAATGGGGATAGACTCCTTCGCTATCCGGTTGATACCGACAATAGGCCACTCTGTCAACTCACCACTTACATTCGCCCAGGAACTACAAGGTTTCGCGTTCGGTAAAGTGGGGGTTTAATGTTAGTTCCACCTCAGACGCATAAACAATATCCCTGGCCTAGCGCTAGTGAAAAGGTGATAGACTCACTCACTCACTGTACGTCTGATACCGACAGTAGTCCACTTTACTACTCTACAATAGTAATAGTTTTCAGAACTAGCTCGTTCACCAATACAAAGTTGTTAAACCCCTAGCTTTCCTGTTATAAAATCGGACCACACAGGTGGAGTCGACAAGCGTGTTTTATCAGGTTTTAATTGCTTTCGAGATATGGTAGCTAGCACCCGTATCATCATCAGAGAGGACGCAGTGTCACAAGTCTGTACCGTCACGTGACTCGATTATTCTTGAAAAAATGTAACATTTGTGTTGGTCGACTTATATACATAAGCGGCCCTAATGTCTCCAGCACAGAGATTCTTCGGGAGACAACTGAGAAGCATACTGCCAACGATGAAGAAATGCCTTTCCCCATTCAATGCGGAAGAAACAAAAACCAAAATACGAAAGGCAAAACAACAACAAAAGAAACAATACGATAAGAACGCCCATGACCTGGCAGAACTAAAAAAAGGTGACCAAGTGACTGTACAGCCATACGGCAATGGACAATATTGGAAAAGAGCAATCGTAGTAGAAAAACTTGAATTCCGGCGATACATGATTGAACTAGAAAATGGAAGAAGACTAGTGAGAAACAGAAGACATTTAAGACACACAAACATACCAAAACACAGAAATATGACAGGATCAAACCGTAGACATGATATCACCAAACAGCAGCAACCAGACATGGCTGAAAGACAGCCACGTCTGAAAAGAGCCACAGCAGGCAAGACACCTAACCGCTATGGTGAATGGCAATTCACATAAAATAAACATTTCAGACTTTTTGTATGTATAGGGGATGTTGGTCGACTTATATACATAAGCGGCCCTAATATCTGTAAGGTCTTAAGGAGCCTTCACAGCGACGCAGTCTTTAAATGTGGTTGACAAATAAACATGTATATTTACACACACGCGTCTTGGAGTTATTAATGACGAACAATTTGATGAGAAGAAAAAACTATAAAAAAATATGGTTGTTGCAGATAAAGACGACATGTATGGAGACTCTTAGACGAGAGAAAAAAAAACTGTCAAGCTTCGCGTAAAAGAATTATAATAAAAAGAGCAAAAATATAACAAAAATAACAAAAAAAAAATGTTATTAATGCATGTCTATTAAAATTAAAATTAAAAATTTACTAGAAGAAAATTCTTTAGAAATGACACTACACTTTCTGTAAACTTGAGAAGTTTAGAGTAGAGTAGGTCGATGTTTCACTTTTTGTAAATATCAAATATTCCATCCATGCAAAAGTTGTGTGTTAGTATACTGAATACTGATACCAAAAATGAGATCTTTTACTTGCACCATTGTTTGAGGAAATAGCATCAAAAATTGTCTGTTGCAGCTTAATTAATTAGGTAAAAAGCGGTGTTAGTGATGACGTAAGGGGACACATTTTCAATTTGAATTCTTTTTTATAATATTTAATTCGTTTCATCTTAATAAGATAAAATAACATTTCTGAATTAAATATTTTAAGCGATCAATTTTCTAACCAATTTCTAGGCTAAATGTTGCGAAAACGAAGATTTTTAGTGCATTTTACTAGATGATATTGTTACATAATTATTAGTATCCTAACACTTATTTACAGTAGTGTAGAAACCAAAATGGCTGTTATAAGTTGCAGCCGGTGGCCTTGAAGGATTGAGTGACAAGTTTTGACCTCATCCTGATCCTTCCGGTGGATACCGTGAGAATCGGTGGAGAAGACGCTCTTCCGGTTTAGATTAGAAAGAGAGTTTTTGTTCAGTATCGGCCAAACTACGAAAGTGATAAGTCGTGTTAAGCACACGGCCGACTCAATCTGCGCAGGTAGTCTGGTGGAGATTTCGGAATAAAATATGATCTAAAGCAAATCGAAGTCTTGGGTTATTATCTAAACGCTACCAATGACACAGGGCTTCTGATAAAGAGAAATCCCCAATGGAATACCAGACACGAAGTCCCCAAGACAAAGTCCAGACGCTAGAAGAAGAACGTAAGATACCAACGATGAGCAGAATAATAATAGAAGTAAAGAGAGTATACAACAATATTAGATACTATTTCTTCAAAACATTGTACATGTAAAAGGTCTAATTTTTGGCATCAGTATTGAAAATTGTCCACCAGCTTCTCTTTCTCTTTCTCTTTCTCTTCTTCTTCTTTTTCCGCTTCTTCATCTTCTTTCACTTCCTCTTTCGCCCTCTCGACACTCTGTTACTGAAGGACAAAAATTCAGTGCACTGTTCAGGCCAAAATAGGTCCCTTTTATAGTCAAATAAAAGTTGCAATGCACCATGGGTAGTCACCCATAATTCCTCGCAACTTCTATAAACAAAAAGTCTATTCTGTCCCCCTTCACTTTCTTGACACTTCTTACTCAGAGTGGGCATAATAGCGTACTACAATCCTTCTTCCCCCGACCACATTCCTTTCCTTACCAAGGACAGTTTCGCAGGCCAGGCATCTAGAACGCTTTGAGTCAGGTAAGTTCGACTCGTTACTACAAGTATTCAGTATACTAACAGACAACTTTTGCATAGATTGACACTATGATATTTTTGAAAAAGTGAAAAATTGTCCTACCCTAATATACAGTCACCCATTCCTGGCGATTTCACCCCAATTCACTCTGATCCACAGTGAACGATTCCTTTGGGTACTCCATTCATTTATTAATTTTTATCTTTTGATATTAATCATATATTTTTATAATTAATTGTTTAGAAATGATATATTGTAAAATTTACATGCGAGATGTACAGCAATTTCGAAATAATTAACTCACCCTGAAGTGTCCGTTCTTCCAGTGGAACCACCTCATGTAATCGTGCATGATTTCATAGAAGCAGTCACAGATGTAGTCACACCTCATCATGTCCATGGGGCTCTTGGGATAGAAATCTACAAAATAAATGAATATGGTTGTTATTCGTAGTTTTCAATTTTAATATCAATTCAAGAAGAAGAAGAAGAAGAAGAAGAAGAAGAAGAAGAAGAAGAAGAAGAAATTGTAGGCTTTCTGAAATCAATTCTTTAAGTGAGCTCTCAAAATACAATTCGCCTGACCCGAGTTCAAACCCTGGACGAGACTGTTTACATTTCCCATAGCGCTAATACCCTTGGAAAAGGTATGCATCCAACACACTGACGTGGAAAAATCTTCTCTAAATTAAATACCAAATTAGCTTCTTTCTCTAGATTTCTATTCTTGAGCCAGCACCGTCGATTTAATACGAAATAATCATTATTCGTCTGAACTTTTCAATAAGTCTTGATAATTTGTATTATTTTGATATTTCGGACGGTTGCTCTCATCTTCATTGTTATATACACAATTGAGTGTGAGGATTGAATAAAAGGTTCGTTTCGAAGTTCCATAAAGACTGCTGACTAAGACTTGAAGGTTACCAAGTTCGACGGGATCTTGCCGAATTCGACACGAAACATCTGAAGAAGGTCTAGGCGCACATCTGTCGAAACGTTGTTTATATAACCATAAAGATGAAGACAGCTGACCAAATAATACAAAATAATAACAGGTAAGAAATAAATGTAAAGAAAGGGGAAAAGAAAATATTATAATATTATTAGTATTATCTGCGTTATTCGGACTATTATCCTCATCTTCATTGTTATCTGTATAACGTTTCGGCCGATATGCCCTCCGGGCTTCTTCAGGTATTTCTCCTCGGAGTCGGGAACCTTCTCGGACTCGGGAACCTTCTTTTCAAACTCGGGAACTTCCTTGTCGTAGTCGGAACCTTCTTGTCGTAATCGGGAGCCATCACGGAACTTTGAACCTAAGCCTTTATTCAGTCCACGGGGGTATCCTGTTCTCATTCCGCTAACCATAGCTGGGGTAGGAGCTGTGTTAATTATTTTTCTATGTTACTGCCGCCGGTCAGGATTGAACCTGGAATCCAGAGATAACTGTTACTTAGAACTGTCTTAACCTAACTACTTTATCCAATATGCTATGTGTCCAAGTCTTTTAGTTCAACACTTTTCCTTCCTTTCTTCATCCATCCATTCTTTCTTTTTTCTTTCTTTCTTTTTGCTCCGCTATCCGTCTAGTGAACATTTCGTCGACATATAACACTACATGTTTTATTTCTTTATCCACTAGGCCTTATCCTTGAGACCAATTGGACACATAACGCAGATAATACTAATCATCAAGCCTCATCTCAGAGAAATAGTATAATTTTATTGTTTATGACTTTAAAAAGATTATCATTGTATATTTGACTTGCTGTATTCCTGCAGATGGCCATGGTCTCAGGCATCATGTCACCATAGTCCATCAGGGGAGATAATTACAGAGGAAATCTGCATTAGTGCGCCAGGCCGACCTTACTTACTTAAAAACGCAGATCCGTTCATTGGTTTGGTCTCATATATTTGATTTGCTTATATTTTAATCCTGAACACCACCAATGACATTTCATTCTCTAATCCTAATTTTTAAATATCTTCCCAGATATAAATAGAATATTCATTATTTTTGCACAAAAACCAAGCTCTGGTGATAGTGAATGTATATTATCTCTCTCTCTCTCTCTCTCTCTCTCTCTCTCTCTCTCTCTCTCTCTCTCTCTCTCTCTTTTCTTTCTCTTCTCTCTGTATATATATATATATATATATATATATATATATATGTGTGTGTGTGTGTGTGTGTATGTGTGTGTGTGTGTGCAACGCTATATAATGAATGAAGCACTCTGTGACGGCCTTTACACACAAAGCGATGTGTGTATTAAAACAGTTAAAATCCCCTTCCCATTCTGTAAGTGAAGACAGCCTAATGGTTAAGGTGCCGGACCCAATCGATCAGATTTCAATTCCGGCTGTAGGTAGCTTACAAAATGTCTAGCCACACTCTAGAGTCTTGATAATTTAAAACACGTGTCTGTGGATGACCATATATATATACTTCCCCTTTAATTGTTTTATTTTCGTAATTTCAGCCTGACATAAACATTCACATCCATACACACAAATTCTCTTCATATATGTATAGATAGATAGACAGATAGATTACTTGATCTTTCAAAGATTCATAGTTCGTCAATATCCCACTTCTAACTTATGACTATGTCCCGTAAAAATGTTTAATACTTACTGTATTCGCGGGCCAAATACCTGCAGATGGCCATGGTCTCGGGCATCATGTCACCATTGTCCATTTGAAGACAGGGGAGGTAATTACAGGGGAAATCTGGAATAAAAAATATAATATATTGTCAATAAATCCATTGGCTAAAAATTGATGGTAACTTTTTTATTAGTTATAGTCGAAATAGTCTAAATGAAATTTGAATAGACAATGTTGTTTGAATATATTCATATTTATAATGAAATCTTTTACAATGTATCTCTATAGTACAAAACATTTGTAATGCATATTTATAGTAAAAAGCATTTACAATATATTTCTATAGTAAAAAGCATTTTCAATACATTTCTATAGTAAAAAGTATTTGCAATGCATATTTATAGTAAAACAATTTACAATGTATTCCTATAGGAAAAAGCATTTACAATACATTTCTATATTAAAAAGTATTTGCAATGCATATTCATAGTAAAATCATTTTCAATGCATATTTATAGTAAAAAGCATTTACAATGCATTCCTATAGTAAAATCGCTTACAATGCATTCCTATAGTAAAAAGCATGTGCAATACATTCCTATAGTAAACTCATATATAATAGATTCCTATAGTAAAATCATTTTCAATACATTCCTATAGTAAAATCATTTGTAATGAATTCCTATAGTAAAAACCATTTGCAATTCATATTTATAGTAAAATCGTTTACAATATATTCTTATTGTAAAAAGCATTTACAATACATTCTTATAATAAAATGATTTACAATGCATTCCCTTTGTAAAATCGTTTACAATGCATTCCTATAGTAAAATCATGTCCCATACATTCCTATGGTTAGTTGGCAGCCTTCCGTCTACGAGAGACAATGGAGTAGTGTCAAGGTTTTGTTTTTGTTTTTGTTTTTATTAACTTGAACTACATAGCCTGGGCGGGTTCCTATGGAGGATAAGCTCTTGCACATGCAGCAAACCCCCTCTCTACACTGTGATCCAAAGGAAAAGTAAGAAACCAATGCAATTTGGCAACGGCAGTGTCACAGGTGTTGCTGGGTAGCACTGGATTTCAGCATCACACCACCTTAGGAACTCCGACTTCTGATTTATTTTCGGGGTTTACTCCCCTAGCGTTTCCTTGAAAGGCAGATGAGGTTTTGTATCGGACTTCTCCTTGAGTTGATGGGTTTCCGACCAAGGCTAAGGAGCCCCATCAAATCCATTTTGGGGGTTTATGCGAGTAGTAAGTACCCCAATCCTACTACTTTCGGCGTTCTGTATATGATCCACGTGGTTAGGGTCTAGAAAGAGCTACGTACACACATTGATACAAGCCTATAGTTGTGGGGCAAGCCCGCCCCCAGGCCTTAATGGACAGAAACACAAGTTGTCTAGTGCATCATTACAGATGCCAGATGAAACTCATTTTCAATGCATTCCTATAGTAAAATCATTTATAATACATTCCTATAGTAAAATCATCTCCAATGCATATTTATAGTAAAAATCATTTTCAATGCATTCCTATAGTAAAATCGTTTACACTGCATTTCTATAGTAAAAATCATTTTCAATGCATATCTATAGTAAAATCATTTTCAATGCATTCCTATAGTAAAAAGTATTTGCAATGCATATTTATAGTAAAATTATTTTCAATACATTTCTATAGAAAAAAGCATTTGCAATGCATATTTATAGTAAAATCATTTTCAATACATTTCTATTGGAAAAAGCATGTTCAATGCATTCCTATAGTAAAATAATTTCCAATGCATTTCTATCGTAAAAAGCATTTATAATACATATTTATTGTAAAATCATTTTCAATGCATTCTTATAGGAAAAAGCATTTACAATGCATATTTATAGTAAAATCATTTACAATACATTCCTATTTCAACAAAAAATTTTTTTTAAATTCTCTATAACTATAAGCAAATAAAATTCGATAATATTCATATTTTGAATGTCTCAAAGAAGAAGAAATTTAGGTTTTCGCTTGATCCTCTATGACAGTGGTTCCCAACCTTTTTCTATTCCCGTGCCCGCTAAAAGAGTTTTGCTCTGACGTCACACCCCTATAATTTATACTTTTGTTAAAAAAATATAAAATCTGAATCCATACTACAGTTTTATCAAAATATCATATTAATACAAATATGTGTGGGAGGTCTAAGATTGTCTGTGTACCAAATTTTTTTGAAGAATGACTAAGAATTACCATATTTCCTTACCATTCCTGCAACGATCCCAGTCGGAGAATTCATATCTCTTGTCCATGTATTTGACACCAGTCATATGGAACATCATACGCATAATCTCGGCACGGCCACGGCCATTGAAGTAATGGAGGGTGTAGTTAGGCATGGTGAGCTTTGCTTTATACTACGGCCAAGACAAGTGAAGTAAAGATATTCTAAGATATTTTAAATTCAATACTGGAGAGCTCATTTTGACCTGATGTTTACAGTGTGAATACAACATGTCATGTGACCGCTTAGAAATGTATGAGATAAACTTAAGAAATTATGTGTGTCGTAAATCGTACCCCATTCAAGTCTAGGACAATAAGTCTCTGTACAATAACTAAAAATTAAAATGTTAATAAAATCTCCTTACCATTCCTGCAACGATCCCAGTCAGAGAATTCATATCTTTTGTCCATGTATTTGACACCAGCCATATGGAACATCATACGCATAATTTCGGCACGGCCACGGCCATTGAAGTAATGGAGAGTGTAGTTAGGCATGGTGAGCTTTGCTTTCTGCTTGTTTGCTACCAAAGAAAACGAAGGGCTGTGGTTCGAGTGACAGTAAGTCTTCTCTGAGGACGAGATACAGAACGGCTTGGTATTTATACTGTCAGGGTAATCAAGTCGTTATCGCTAATGAATAGGTAGACGCTAACCTTTTCAAGTCTGACTATTCAATATTGCACACTTGGTTGTGGTTTAATTTTACTTGCACTTTAACTACTGCAAGAATACTAATCACAAACAACAGTACTTTTTTTTAAAAATACGAAAGACCCAATTTACGTCAGAGCAGTTTACTGTTTGCGTTAAAATTGCTTATTTTCTCTAAGCAAGTAAATTAGTCTACACCAATGGTTTTCCATTCGTTTTCAAACCCAATACTCTATCTCTCTAGCTGTAAATATGCGACGAGCTAGTAATTACTAAATCATTATTCTTGCAGAACCCCTTTATTCAATTAACACAGCTTAACACCTGTACCCCAGCTATGGTTAGTAGAATGAGAACAGGATATCCCCGTGGACTGAATAAATGGTTAGGTTCAAAGTTCCGTGATGGCTTCCGATTACGGCAATAAGTTCCCGAGTTCGAAAAGAAGGTTCCCGAGTCCGACAAGAAATGCCTGAAGAAAGCCGGAGGGCACATCGGCCGAATCGTTGAACAGATAACAATGAAGATGAGGACAATAGTCTGAATAATACAAATAATACTAATTATCAAGCCTCATCTCAAAAATTTAGAGAAATAATAAAATATTATATTAAATTAGTTAGACAAACGAAATTAAATAAAATCAATAAATAAACAAACTTTAACAACACTGTTACTTTATGTTACTTACGTTATCTTACATTAACAACACATTACAAAAGGCAACAACACTGGAATAACAACATCCACAATAAACTCTTCCTAATCAAACCCATTTGGGGACCAACTTTAAGGAAGTCTAGAAAGGAACAAGTCATTGTATCTCGATTAAGCATTGGTCATATAAGACTAATGCACTCCAATATACTCAAACAAGAACAACAACCACAATTTGAAACATGTCAAACACCTTTGACAGTTAAACACTTATTCATGGAATGCAGGTTTTTTGCTCACATCAGAAACCGTTAATTTAAAGCAAACAATATGAAAGATCTGTTTGAAAATGTCAACATGGAGGATATTCTCTCTTTTTGAGGGAAATAAAATTATACCATAGAATATAGACATGAAACTAATCAATACCATACAACATAATCCCCAATAATGATAACAGATTGTTAAAACCAATTACTAAAATATATAAATATAAATACACGATATGTAGTACTTCCTAACCGTTAGGCATGACGTAACCCTAGACGGGTTGATATGCCTTTTGAGGGAAATAAAATTATACCATAGAATATTGACATGAAACAAATCAATACCATACAACATAATCCCCAATAATGCTAACACATTGTTAAAACCAATTACTAAAAAGTATAAATATAAATACACGATATGTATCACTTCCGAACCGTTAGGCATGACATAAACACAGACGGGTTGATATGCCGTTAAAATCAATAAATCAATAGATCAATCAATCATTCGAAACTTAATAAGAACGAGTATAAAAATATCACACTTATTTTAATATCTATTAATAATGGAGATTCGCTTCCGGTTTTTGTCTGTAACAAAAACTACGTCATTGCTTACGTCACATTACCCGAAATCGTCATAACATAGAATAAATACACTCAACATTTGAACATGCAAGATTAAACAGTCCTCATTGTTTTTAAAACCAGTTTTAATAAATAGATGACTGGTATTATATAGTTATATATAGTTTGTTTTATTTTAATACATATTTAAAGTTTACATTTCAAATTGTTTTATTTTTTAATCCTTTAATGAATTTGATGATTTTACTTACTTAGGGTACAAACTCGCTGACATGGAATGTTTTACTCCCACCCCTCAGGCAATATGTTTCAAAAATTTATTTTTACATCGCCCAGAGGGCGTTTTTATTTTGCTAGTTATTTTAATTGATTTCTATATAAAATTATATATAGTATTACTTTTAATACGTTTGAGAATAGCATTAGAGTATTAGAAATCAGTAACAGTAAATACTTATTTATTAAGCGCGGTTTTGTTAAAATCAGTATGCTAATTAATCCTCCCCGTATACTATATAAATCTTTATTTCATTGAGTATATAACATATTTCAGGATTTTTTAAATGCATTAATTATATGGACAGTTTTGTGGCCAATCTAACTCAGCTAGACTTTACTAGAGAGTTTTTTTTTTATTCTTCTTAAAGATCGTCACCCTATCTACTTTGCTGAGGTTGCACGACACTAAACTAAAGATAAGTATACGTTTTTTTACAAAGGGTAACAGATACTACACTTCGATTTTAAACAACATTTTATAAACTGGAAAATAATGGCCGATTGAAGTGCTCGGTTTTGAAATGTCATTTTAGTTAAGTTATTAGAAGTTAACTTGAACGTTTTTTTACTATAAGATTTTATTTCAAAAGATTTTTTCAGATAAATTAAACTGAAAGGATTTTACAATAAGAATTTATTTTAAATGATTTTACTATAAGAATTTATTTCAACTGATTTAACTCTAAGAATTAATTTGAAATGATTTTACAATAGGACTTTCTTTGTAATGATTTTACTATTAGAATAATGTTGGAATGATTTTATAATAAGAAATTATTTCAAATGAAGTTATTATAAGAATTAAGTTAGAATGATTTTACAATAAAAAATGATTTGAAAGGATTTTACTTTAAGAATTCATTTCAAATGATTTTACAATTAGAATTAATTTGAAAGGATTTTACAAGAAGAATTTCATGTAAGAATTTTACTATTAGGATTATTTTGAAAGATTTTCATTGGAATGATTTTACAATAAGAATAATGTTAGAATGATTTTTGTAATAAAAACCTATTTCAAATGATGTTATTATAAGAATTTCATGTAATGATTTTACTATTAGAATTAATTTGAAATGATTTTACTATGAGAAAGTTTAGAAATGATTTTACTATTAGAATTTATTTCAACTGATTTAACTCTAAGAATTAATTTGAAATGATGTTACAATAAGACTTCCTTTAGAATGATTTTACTATAAGAATAATTTTGGAATGATTTTTCAATAAGAACTTATTTCAAATGATTTTCCAATAACAATTTATTTCAAATGATTTTACTATGAGAATTAATTTGAAATGATGTTACAAGAAGACATTCATTGGAATGATTTTGCAATAAGGGCTTATTTCAAATGATATTATTTTAAGAATTAAGTTGGAATGATTTCACTATAAGAATTCATTTCATATTATTTCATCATGAGGATTAATTTCAAATGATTCTATTATAAGAATTCTTTTGAAATGGTTTTAATATAAAAATCAATTTGAAAAGAATTTACGATGAGAATGTATTTAACATGGTGTTCTTAACTTATTATAATGGATATTCGATGCCTACGTTTATCAGTATTTAATTTACTGTCAAAATCATTATCAATCAATCAATCAATCATTGCTGTCCATCATATCCAATGATGACACCACGCGAATATTTGTCCTCCAATTTATTCGGTTTCTGGTTGCGTCTTGCCAACTGCCTATGGGGATGTTAAAGTCCTCCAGGTTTCTCTTGATGTTGTCCTTGTACCGGAACTTTGGTCTATCGATTCCATGTGATCCCTCTGTCAGTTTAGAGTACAAAATCTGCTTTGGTAGTCTGTCATCCCAAAGTCTGCCCATCTCAGGTTGTGTTGGACAAGTATGTCGTGCATACCAGGGAATCCAGTTCTCTTCAGGATGGTCCTGTTTATTCGGTCTCTGGTTGCGTCTTTCCAACTGCCTATGGGAATGTTAAAGTCCTTCAGGTTTCTCTTGATGTTGTCTTTGTACCTGAGCTTCGGTCTACCGATTCCACGTGATCCCTCTCTCAGTTGAGAGTACATAATCTGCTTTGGTGGTCTGTCATCCCAAAATCTGTTTAAGTGGCCAGCCCATCCCAGGTTGCGTTGGACAAAATCATTAACATATAGAATACATCTTATCAACGATGTCTGTATAAAAATCTGAGTTAGGTTTGTCTCAAAACAACCATTGTTATTAGTGCGGTTAAAAATTCTAACAAAGTCAGATTTGATAAATAATTAATTGCTGTTGTTTTATTCTCAAATGTATTAAATCAATCCTATGAAAGATTTTATATGGAAAGAAATTAAAATATAATTAAAATAAGTGTAATCTTTTTATATGCGTTCTTATTTAATTTCGTTAGTCTTCCTAATTTAATATATCTAATCACATTAAAACTTACACTCGGAGGTCACATATTCTTCCTAATGCTTATTTTCTTATTTCGGTGGGAAAACACTATTGTGTTCCAATATTTGAATTTTGTTTACAATCAGGGTGTAGTATCAGTTTCCTCTTGTCATTAAATTTCGAGGTGGCCGTCACATATTTACAGCTAGGGAGATAGAGGATTTGGTTTAAAAAAAGAATGAAAAACCATTGGTGTAAACTAATTTACTTGCTTAGAGAAAATAAGCAATTTTAACGCAAACAGTAAACTGCTCTGGCGTAATTTAGGTCTGTCCTATTTTTTTAAAAAAAGCACTGTTGTTTGCGATCTGCATTCTTACAGTAGTTAGAGTGCAACTAAAATTAAACCACAATCAAGTGTGGAATATTAAATTGTCGGCCTTGAAATGGTTAGCGTCGAGTCATTCATTGGCGCTAACAACTTGATTACCCTGACAGTATAAATAACGAACAGATCTGTGCTTGTTCGTCACAGAAGATTTGCAGTTGCAACACTCCATTCTCTTTGGTAGCCGACAAGCAGAAAGCAAAAGTCACTATGCCTAACTACACTCTCCATTACTTCAATGGCCGTGGCCGTGCCGAGATCCTCCGTATGATGATGAACATGGCTGGCGTCAAATACATGGATAAAAGATATGAATTCTCTGATTGGGATCGTTGCAGGAATGGTAAGGAACTCCCTGAGTAATAATATTATTTCAATATATAATTATTTTTATACATATATATATATAATATATATATATATATATATATATATGTGTGTGTGTGTGTGTGTGTGTGTTAAAAATAATATGTGTGTGAGTGTGTGTCTTTGTGTGTGTATGTGTGTGTGTGTGCACGCGTGTATTTGTGTGCGTGTGTGTGTGGGTGCATACGTATGTGTGAATGCATGTGTTTGCAATAGTATTCAAATATTTTTGAGCAAACATAGCAGTTTTGCAGGTTTGAATTCCTTCTCCAAGACTGGTTACCTAGCCATTGTTAAAGAGTCCAGTCTGCCCTGCTATTTACCCATAGCTGGAGGGAGAATTGGATTCATACCTTTCCCAAGGGTATTAGCGCCATGTGAAATTCCAACAGCTTCGTCCAGGAATTGAACTCGCGTTGACGAGTCCATTTCCTACGTCTCTAACCATTAGACCACGCGCCTCCATTATTAGGCTATAGAAAGAAAAATGTTAATTTTCTCTTGTTTTGGGTCAAAGAGTGTTCTCTCTTAATGTCATTCGTCGTGTGGAAATAGAGGATATTAGCTCATAAACAATACTATCTTTTTAAAATAAGTTAGTACCTCCTTGGATAACTTAATGCTGAAAAGGGGATAGGCTCCCTCGCTGTCTGGCTGATACCGACTTTAGGCCACACCGAAGACATTTTATTTCCTTAGTATCGCCTTGTCTGGCATAAAGCCGACTTGTTCAGCCATTCTTAAAGAAGTCGCCTCTTCTTAACGACTGAATTGCTTTTCCACACTAACACGGTAATCATTATAAAACTATTAAGTACTCAAAACCGGAAGTCTCTGTCAGACGAATCTATTAGGTTTGATGAATATGGACTCTCCTGCTATAAAACTAATTATAAGGAGTCTAGTATCAAATGGAAGTATATCTACAACACTTTAATGTATTTTACAATACATTCTTATAGTCGATCTTTTACAATGCATCTTATAGTAAGTTATTTGTTAGTCATCTTTATAGTAAATTATCTGTATTGCATTTTTTATAATAAATCATTTGCAATGCATTTTTATAGTAAATCATTTGCAATGCATTTTTATAATAAATCATTTACAATGCATTGTTATAGTAAATCATCTGTAATGCATTTTTATAGTAAATCATTTGCAATGCATTTTTATAATAAATCATTTACAATACATTTTTATAGTAAATCATCTGTAATGCATTTTTATAGGAAATCATTTCCTATGCATTTTCATAGTAAATCATTTGCAATGCATTTTTATAGTAAATCATTTACAATGCATTATTATCATTTGCAATGCATTTTTATAGTAAATCATTTGCAATGCATTTTTATAATAAATCATTTACATACATTTTTATATTAAATCATCTGTAATACATTTTTATAGTAAATCATTTCCTATGCATTTTTATAGTAAATCATGCATTATTATAGTAAATCATTTAAAATACATTTTTGTAGTAAATCATTTCCAATGCATTTTTATAGTAAATCATTTGCTATGCATTTTTATAATAAATCATTTACAATACATTTTTATAGTAAATTATCTGTAATGCATTTTTATAGTAAATCATTTGCAATGCATTTTTCTAGTAAATCATTTACAATGCATTATTATAGTAAATCATTTCCAATGCATTTTTATAGTAAATCATTTACAATGCATTTTTATAGTAAATCATTTACAATACATTTTTATAGTAAATCTTTTACAATGCATTATTATAGTAAATCATTTAAAATACATTTTTGTAGTAAATCATTTCCAATGCATTTTTATAGTAAATCATTTGCTATGCATTTTTATAATAAATCATTTACAATACATTTTTAAAGTAAATCATCTGTAATGCATTTTTATAGTAAATCATTTGCAATGCATTTTTATAGTAAATCATTTGCAATGCATTTTTATAGTAAATAATTTACAATGCATTATTATAGTAAATCATTTACAATGCATTTTTATAGTAAATCATTTACAATACATTTTTATAGTAAATCAACTGTAATGCATTTTTATAGTAAATCATTTGCAATGCATTTTATAATAAATCATTTACAATACATTTTTATAGTAAATCATCTTTAATGCATTTTTATAGTAAATCATTTGCAATGCATTTTTATAGTAAATCATTTGCAATGCATTTTTATAGTAAATCATTTACAATGCATTATTATAGTAAATCATTTACAATGCATTTTTATAGTAAAAATCATTTCTAATGCATTTTCATAGTAAATCATTTACAATGCATTTTTATAGTAAATCAATTGCAATACATTTTCATAGTAAATCATTTACAATGCATTTTTACAATAAATCATTTGCAATGCATTTTTATTGCTGATCATTTGCAATACATATCTATAGTAAATCATTTAAAATACATTTTTGTAGTAAATAATTTACAATGCATTTTTATAGTAAATCATTTGCAATGCATTTTTATAGTAAATCATTTGCAATGCATTTTTATAGTAAATCATTTACAATGCATTATTATAGTAAATCATTTACAATGCATTTTTATAGTAAAAATCATTTCTAATGCATTTTCATAGTAAATCATTTACAATGCATTTTTATAGTAAATCAATTGCAATACATTTTCATAGTAAATCATTTACAATGCATTTTTACAATAAATCATTTGCAATGCATTTTTATTGCTGATCATTTGCAATACATATCTATAGTAAATCATTTAAAATACATTTTTGTAGTAAATAATTTACAATGCATTTTTATAGTAAATCATTTGCAATGCATTTTTATAATAAATCATTTACAATACATTTTTATAGTAAATCATCTGTAATGCATTTTTATAGTAAATCATTTCCTATGCATTTTTATAGTAAATCATTTGCAATACATTTTTATAGTAAATCATTTACAATGCATTATTATAGTAAATCATTTCCAATGCATTTTTATAGTAAATCATTTGCAATGCATTTTTATAATAAATCATTTACAATACAAGTCGTTGATTGGGTTTGTGGCAACCCTTGATGCACCAATTCTTTCCTATCGACTGTGCCAAAAAGTGTGGAATGGTCCAACACAAAGCCTTCACCACTATAAACAAAACACTGTGTTGGTTGTTCATTTCTTCATATTGTCGGATTTATTTCCATATTTACTCTCATATTCTTGTATATCGATTATTTCTGTGTTATTATTAGTTTTTATTAACGGAAAAGTAGTTAACCAGATTAGTTATTATTAATTATTATTAATAGCTTAGTGATTAGTTCATGTTTTATTATTGCGCTGTCAGTTGAGACAGTTTATTACACTAACTGCACCTCTCCAATGGTGCCACCTGTTGGCCGTGAATGGCGACCCATGACGCTTAAGGATGGAATCCTGTTGTCTGAGCTGTTCATGACATGCAACAATCCACTTTGACCCTTCCAATCATAATATATACTTTATTCAACAATGCTTCTAAAAAAGGAATCCAAAAATCTTTAATATATATATATATATATATATATATATATATATATATATGGGGGGGTTGTGTGTGTGTGTGTGTGTGTGTGTGTGTGTGTGTGTTCATAATATATTAAACAAATCTATGGTAGCGCTTTGTGTAATGGTTAAAGTAATGGGAAATGGACCCGTCGCCCCGTGTTCAAATCCTGGATGTGGTAATTGCATTTCACTTAGCGCTAATACCCTTGGGAAAGGTATGAATGCGACCCTCCCTCCAGCTATAGATAAATAATAGGGTAGACTGGGCTCCTTAACCTGGTCATATCATGTTCTGATACCATTGAAATTTGAATATGTTAAGCTTACGAATTTATCATGGACTGAACTACGGAAAAAAAAAACATCGAACGAAATTGACTGATAAACATGTATTTATCAAAACTTGTTTAAAAAAAACAACGAGGACTGTCTAATGTTGCATGTTCAAATTTTGAGTGTATTTATTCCATGTTATGACGATTTTGGGTAATGTGACGTAAGCAGTGACTTAGTTTTTGTTAGACAAAAACCGGAAGCGAATCTCCATTATTAATAGAGTTGTAGTAATGGACAATATATTTTTATTTCAGATTTCCCCTGTAATTACCTCCCCTGTCTTCAAATGGACAATGGTGACATGATGCCCGAGACCATGGCCATCTGCAGGTATTTGGCCAGGGAACACAGTAAGTTAAAACTTGATTAAAAACCTTTTTTTTACAATCATATTTACAAAAAATACATCAGGGTGTGGCATTGACACACTAGAGGGTTTGATATGTCGTTAAAAAAATTAACTCACCAACGAACGTAATTATATCTATCAATTAATACTCATAAAAAATTTTAAAAAATTAAAATATTTCTTTTAATATATTGATACTCGTAAAATAAACAATTATAAAGACAAGATATAGCTTTAAATAACCCGCAAGCCATGAAATGAAAAAAACCTTGATAGAATAGAATTAAAAAAAGTATACAAGGTGTGTCAAAAAAGTATCGAGATTTTTGTACTTTTTGACACACTTTGTATTCTGAAAAAAAAATAATGTTCCATTAATTCTTCATTTCTATTTTGGTAAATACAGCTTTAAACTTCGTACTTTATTGACACACCTTGTATTCTGAAAATTTAATGAATGGAACGTTATTCTTTTTTTTTTCCAGAATACAAGGTGTGTCAAAAAGTACAACAAATTTCGATACTACTCCTGTCATACAGTTACTTTTTGATTGATTAATAAATTTTATCAATATGAATTCCTCTTTTTAGATTTTTATCCCAAGAGTCCCATGGACATGATGAGGTGTGACTACATCTGTGATTGCTTCTATGAAATCATGCACGATTACATGAGGTGGTTCCACTGGAAGAACGGACACTTCAGGGTGAGTCAGTTATTTTGAACATTAATGAATATATTAAATCTATATTTTCGAATCCAACCAACCAACCATCCAACATATACATATTCTCATTTGCCTTTGTATTTCACAGTACAACAGAACAAATAAGTACAAACAATTAACAAGACAAACTCACACTAAAAGAGGAGGGTCAGTCCGGTATAGCCAACGCAGCAAAGTCAGTCTGAATATTATCCAGCTAGTTAATCTACTTTAATCGTAGGCTATCTTATTGCTATGAGCCAGTCCATCTGGTAAAGTGCCGAAGGGGTGTTCCCTCCTCTAAAGCACTTATTTAATACGAATACTTTTTATCATATTATTCATTCAACAGGTGAAAAGATGATTATAAAAAATCATTCTTTTATATTCATTATTGTTGTATCGCGAGGTGGAAAGATACATAGATAAATATTATGCTTAACACATTTATTAAGAACCCGGTGCTAAACGGATACATACAAACTCAGAACAAATAAGTACAAACAATTAACAAAACAAATCCACACCAAAAGAGGAGAGGTCAGTTCGGTATAGCTAACCCTAGTCAATCTGAATATTATTCAGCTAGCTAATTTACTTTAATCGTAGGCTATTTTATAGCTATGATTATAAAAATCATTGTTTTATATTTATTATTGTTATATCAACAGGTGGAAAGATACATAGATGAATTTTGTTCTTAAGATATTTATTAAGCACCAGCATCCGTTGCTAAACGGATACAAACAAACACAGAACAAATAAGTACAAACAATTAAGAAGACAAATTCACACTAAAAGAGGAGGGTCACTTCAGTATAGCCAACGCAGCAAAGTCAGTCTGAATATTATTCAGGTAGTCAATCTACTTTAATCGTACGCTATCTTATGGCTATGAGCCAGTCCATCTGGTAAAGTGCCGAAGGGGTGTTCCCTCCTCTACAACACTTATCTAATACCAATAGTACCACTGGTACAAGCAGCAGGTAAGAAAGAAGACCTCTCTTGTCCTGTCCTGACAAAATATGATGAAATACCCGTGGCCGTATAACTGCTTTTTTGTGGAATGTTTTGTCCACGATTTGTTTAAGATCATATGCAGTATTATTGTGTAATTCTCATCTAGATTATTCTCTTGGCACTTTATTAGGGTCCAAGGGGTGTAGCCGTACAGCAGCACCGACACAACTACGGCTTGCAAAAATTGTTTTTTAGAACCTATCATTGAGATCATATCTCCATAAGCATATCCGTATAACGCAGTCCGTGTTTCACTAGACAAGCCGAGGTTCGCCTTGTCGGCTGAGGCGTTAGAATGTAACGACTGCACCTCTGCAGAAGGATAAAAATCTCCCAATGGGGCCACCTGTTGGCCGTGGATAGCGACCCATGTTGCTTAAGGATAGAACCCAGGTGGCTGAGTAGTCCATGGCTTGCAATATTCCACAAGGCTTTTCTTGGGCTAGACGGGCGGTCGGAGAGGCCCCCTCCGATCAATCGGCTGGCCATGTCAAGCCCTAGCACCTATATGATTGCCCAAACCCTATAGCCCTTATGGCTAAATGGTAAAGTGCCGAAGGGGTGTTCCCTCCTCTACAACACTTATCTAATACCAATAGTTTTTATCATATTATCAAGATTTAGAACTAAACTTAATTTCTCTATTTCATTCTTTATGTCGTGGTTAAAAAAAACAATAAATATCATTCGTAAATTCATTTGCTTTCATCAATTGTAAAGAAACATTCAATGTCATGTTTAGACTGACTATTACTTTACTATATTTTCGCATTTTTTTTTTTTGTAAGTTTTTAATATTAGTTCGACAAGAATTTATAAAATTTTTTATATTTTATAGGTATGATTATATTAAAATCATTGTTTTTATATCCTATTGTTGTATCAACATGTGGAAAGATACATAGATGAATATTGTGCTTAACACATTTATTAAGGACCGATGCTAAACGATACATACGAACACAGAACAATAATTACAAACAATTACCAAAGAAATTCACACTAAAAGAGGAGGGTCAGTTTCAGTATAGCTAATGTTAGTCAGTCTGAATATTATTCAGATAGCTAATTTACTTTAATCGTAGGCTATGTTATAGCTATGATTATAAAAAAATCATTGTTTTATATTTATTATTGTTGTATCAACAGGTGGAAAGATACATAGATGAATTTTGTTCTTAAGATATTTATTAAGCACCAGCATCCGTTGCTAAACGGATACAAACAAACACAGAACAAATAAGTACAACAATAAAGAAGACAATATCACTAAAAGAGGAGGGTCACTTCAGTAAGCCAACGCAGCAAAGTCAGTCTGAATATTATCCAGGTAGTCAATCTACTTTAATCGTACGCTATCTTATGGCTATGAGCCAGTCTATCTGGTAAAGTGCCGAGGGGTGTTCCTCCTCTACAACACTTATCTAATACAATAGTTTTTATCATATTATCAAGATTTAGAACTAAACTTAATTTCTCTATTTGATTCTTTATGTTAAAACTTTTGTCTACAAAACTGCTATAGGTGATATACTCTATAGACTTAGTGGAATGCGCCGACGGTTACTATAAGTAACAGGAACAATTATGGTTGAGGAAGCCAATGCGAGTCAGCTCGTATCTATTTGTCGGACGCAATTCCCACTTTTCTTTACTGTAATTGTCTACTCTTTTGTTAATACATTTTCCTACATTTGTTACCCGTTGTTTTGTCTTATTTTGACCTTGAACCTCTCAACAAAAACAAGAGGATTCCACACAATTTTTGATAGCTGTGTAACGATTGTCTGTCCGCTGGGATGGACTTGTGCTCCAAAGGATTATCTTCCTTTACCGGAAGGTTTTGTCAATGGGTGACACTACAGGTTGGGTATTTAAACAGCAGCCCAGGACTTTCTCGCTCACTTTTCTTGGTCTAGCACTGGTTAAAAAACAATATATTCGTAATTCATTTGCTTTCATCAATTGTAAAGAAACATTCATTACAGGTGGAAGGTACATAGATGAATTTTGTGATTAACATTTTATTAAACACGAGCATCCGGTGCTAAACGGATACATACAAACACAGAAAAAATAACTACAAACAATTAAGAAGAAAATTCACACTAAAAGGAGGGTCAGTTAAGTATTGTAAAGAACATTTATTAACTAGCAAATATATGCACTCCGGGTGCAAGTATTTAAGTTTTAATGTAATGAAATATTGTATTAAATTAGAAAGGCTAATGAAACTAAATAAGAATACAGATAAAGATTTAGAAACAGAGGGAGTAAAATAAAGATTTGAAACAGAGGGAGTATAATAAAAGATTTGAAACAGAGGGAGTATAATAAAAAATGGACAACTGAAACTTACTCTCCCATCACTCTCGTCTTTCATTGTTATTTTTTTTTAATTTAAGTATTTAGTTATAAGAGGAAGTAAAATAAAATGACAGTTATTTTCTTGTTAATGGATTTCATTTAAGATTCATTGAAGGACATTTTTGCTTATAGTCATTAAAATAAACCAACAGCTAGAACAATAATACCAAGCACATATTTATTAATTCGATTTTTTAATATTATATGCAATTAGCCTTCCCATTCACACTGTAACCGTATTTTGTTGTATATTAAATATAATTGCATGTTGTCAGTATGTAGACATAGTTAACAGTATTAATAATGTAAGACAATTTTATTAATAATTGAGGTTTAGATAAAAATAAAATCATGGAGAATGTGATGTCAATAACTAAGAGAATTGTGACTTGAGTAGGGAATATAGTTTCGGTTACAGACAGAAAACACACAATCTCCATTATATGATATTACATTGACTATTACTTACATATATTTCCATTTCTTCTTTTTTGCAGATTTTCAATGTTAGTTCGACAAGAATTATAAATATTTCTATTTCTTCTTTTTCACAGTACACATGAACGACTGGGGATTCGGAGGTGACAGCACCTGCAGCAACTACGACGTAAGTCCTGTTTTTATTTCACGAAAATTAATAAAATAATGTATCAATATTTCCATTGTAAATTTTAATTCTAACATTTGTGGATTTTACTCATCAAAGATAATGCTCCATGTGTTTTTTTTTTTTTTTTCAGAACTACATGTATTGGAGATACATGAACACTTCAACAGGATTATGCCTTCATGGGAGAGGTCACTGTGCATGCGCAATGGTGGAACGCAGTACTTCATGGGTGATAATGTAAGTTTCTTTATTTAAAAGAAAATATAAGGTTCATTCAATAATTAAGTCAATTCAATAATTGATCGCAACTACCAGATGATAAGTCATACAATAGTATGACACGGAAGAATTCCCGTTTTGTCTTATTGGGCCTTTAAAACAATTTGTTTTATTTTGAATTACATACTCATTCATTTTTCTTCCTTCCTCTTATGATAAGCCTTCAAAATCATCTACAAACCAAATATACACAGAGCGTTCGAGAAAATATTAACACACAACAAACGTATTTATCTATTAATAATGGAGATTCGCTTCTGGTTTTTGTCTGTAACAAAAATTGTCACTGCTTACATACATTGCCCAAAATCGTCATAACATAGAATACATTTATTCTACAATTTTTGGCTTGTTCAATTTTGAGTGTATTTTTTATTTATTTATTTATCTAATAATACACTCAAATTTGAAATGCACATTAGACAGTCGTCGTTTTAAAAAAAAACAAGTTTATAAATCATGATTGGTATTATATATCTATATATAGTTTGTTTTATTCTAATACATATTTAAAGTTTACATTTCAAATTGTTTTATTTTTTAATCCTTAAATGAATTTGATGATTTTACTTACTTAGGGTAACAATTCGCTGACATTGAATTTTTTACTCCACCCTCAGGCAATACGTTTCAAAAATTCTAGTTTTACATGCGCCCGGAGGGTGTTTTTTATTTTGTACTAGTATCTATTATTGATACTAAAAAAATCAAATATTAAATATTTCTATTAATATACTGATATCTCCTGAAAGAAACAATTATAGATAACAAAATTTGGCATTAAATAACCCCACAGGCATTATACCAACAACACCCAGAGACAATAATAAATAAAAGTATACAGGGTGTGTCAAAAAGTATCGATTTTTTTTGTACTTTTTAACACACCTTGTAGTCTGAAAAAAATGTTCCATTGATTTTTCATTTCTATTATGGTAATACACCTTTAAACTTGGTACTCTATTGACACATTGTATTTCTAAAAAAAATAAATGGAATGTTATTCTTTTTTTCTGAATATAAGGCGTGTCAAAAAGTACAAAAAGTCACGATACTGATTCTGCTATACAGTTATTTTTATGAATTTTATCAATATGAATTCCTCATTATAAGATTTTTATCCAAGAGTCCATGGACATGAATGAGGTGTGACTCATCTGTGATTGCTTTTATGAATCATGCACGATTACATGAGGTGGTTCACAAATACACACAGAGCGCTTCAGAAATATCATAACCGTCAATCTCTTTTTATTTTAACTCACGGATAATATGTTATGAACTGATGTAATAATTTCCATAAAACATAATTAAAGAACTATAAAATAATAAATAAAAGAAGAAAGAAAGAACTATGAAATAATAAATAGAAAGAAAGAAAAAGAAAGAAGAAAGACTTATAAAATAATAAATACGTAAAAGAAAGAAAGAAAGAAAGAAAGAAAAATATAAATAATAAATAAAGAAAGAAAGAATACAATCGAAAGAAAGAAAGAACTATGAAATATTAAAGAAGGAAGAAAGAATTAATAGTAAGAAAGGAAAGAGACAAAAGAAAGAAAATCTATAAAATAATAAATAGAAATAAAAAAGAATAAAAAGAAAGAAAGAAGAAATGGAGAAAGAAGAAAGAAAGAAAGAACCATGAAATATAAATAGAAAGAAAGAACGTATAGAAAGTTTTAATTGTATCTAATCTTATATTATTACCTATATTCGACTTTTAAAAACAACAACATTTTAGACTTCAACTTACATTCCAATTATTGGGAATAGATATTATAATCACAATTATCTAACTGAGTCAATGGGTGACCCAAGCGGTCATGTTTTCTCTAGTATCTATTGCCTATAGTATCTATGCTTTATATAGGGCCTTTAAACAAAAACATTTTGGACTTCAAATTTCATTTGTTGGGAATTTATACATAAATTTAATCTAAAACACATACATATCTAATTGTATCCAAAACCAAACAAACAAACCAAACCAAACTTCTTTTATTGAAAATCAGGAAAACACAGACATCATCAATAGTACACATATTTTTATATCAAAGTTTAGGCTCTGTTCTGAAGGAGAAAAATTTAAAATAACGAAAATTTAGAATTTTAATTATTTAGTTTTAGAAAAACAGGGAAGATACAGTTGTATCAAAAGTTTATGGACATATGCAATAATTTAATCTAAAACAAATACACATTTAACTCGTATCTAATCTATTTACTTTTTTTCAATATTTCGATGATGTGGTGTGAATGATGATGTATTGTTGTATGGAGAATATGTTCAGGGAGAACAATCTTGTTCACACTACCCAAGATGATGGGTCTCTACAACCGTGTTGGTTCCTACCCCAAGATCGCTTCTTACCTGAAGAGCCGTTGCAACACCCCTGGTAAATGGATGTGGTCAGACATTCGTTTTCTTTCTTAAATAAAAAAAATTATCATCTTGATCTCTGGAAAAAAGATGTGTTTTCAAAAACCTGTTTCATCAGAAATATACCATGCGGTTTCTTCTTTTTATTTTATATGATGTAACGAATTCAAAATATTAAATAAAGAAATATTTTAATTGAATTATTGTCTCTGTTACTTATTTTATCACACTTGGTTCATATTTCAATTTAAAATGAGCATTTATAAACTGGCGGAAAAACAAAACCTTTTTTAAAATTTTTTCATAATCGCGTTAATTTTTTTATTTTAATATAGAAATACAATACAATCATGATACTAATGTAGAATAGTGCGCAAGAGATAATACCATTAGATTACCTAATAAATCTACGGAAATACCTGAAAATTCAATTTGTTATCAAATTTATGATATAGTATAATTATTATAGGTATATTCGATCGCGGCTATGTTTTGAATTAATAATGTTATTTTTTAAAAGATTATTTATCGTTTTACATAAATTTGATCACTTTATTTTAATTCTTTTTTTTTTTTTTCTTTTTCAAATATTAATTTGAAGTTTAGCAAATCGTGTCATTTTATTTCTATTTAAAAATCATTGCAAATCGGTCGGAAATTTACGGTGTCCAAGAAAAACAAGAACCCATAACTTTTGTAATAAAACTGTTAATTTTAACTTGGGAGGTTTAGGGTTGGGGTTTAGAGTTGGGGTTGCGGTTTAGGGTTAGTTTAATGATAAATAAATAATTGTGTTCTGTTTTTTCTGGGTCATTCTGTATGCAGGGTTAGTTTAATGGAAAATAAATAATAATTTTGGTTCTGTTTTTTCTTGGTCACCTGTTATAGTTTTTCATTTTTTGACCGATTTGCAAGTTTTAGCCATATGATGTGAACCCTCAAATCTGAGGAAAAGAAATTCCCTGACCTCCCACCAGGCAGGATTAAATTAAGATCGTTTTTATGTGTTGATTTTTATGGGTATCCTTCGAGGACGAACTCGGTATTCAGTAGTAATAGATCTTCAAACGATTATTAAACCATGTTTTTATCTCCACTACCGCGGGCTTAACCGGATAGCCGCTGCTAGTATATATATATATATATATTATATATATATATATATATATATATATATATTAATATATATATTAATATATATATATATATATATATATTATATATATATATGGAGGCGCTTGGCATAATGGTTAGAATCGTGTGAAATGGACTTTACCCGAGTTCAAATCCTAGACAGGCTATTTGCATTTCACATAGCGCTAACACCTTGGGAATGGTATGAATCCATATATTTCCCTCTAGCTATGGATAATACTAGGGCAGACTGGGCTCTTTACCTTGGGTAGTTAATCAGTCTAGGAGAGAGAAAACTCTGAATTAAAATTCCTGTGGTCAGTCGTTGATTGGGTTTGTGGCATTCCTTGTGCACCAATTCTTTCTATCGACTGTGCTAAAAACACAAAGCCTTCACCACTATAACAAAACACTGTGTTGGTTGTTCATTGGATGAACACTTATGCGTCGAAAATCGACGAGAGAGTCCTTATATATATATATATATAATATATATATATATATATAAAGTTTGTAGAAAAAACAAGATGTTAATAGTTTTGCTGACAGAAATCTGTTTGGACATATGAAGCGGTCTTTATCAAAGCACTATGTATAATAGTATATAATCATATAGGTGCTAGGGCTTGACATGACCAGCCGATTGATCGGAGGGGGCCTCTCCGACCGCCCGTCTAGCCCAAGATAGGGCCAATGTGGAGTATTGCATTTCGTGAACTGCTCATCCACCTGGGCCATATCCTTAAGCATCACGGGTCACCACCACGGCCAACAGGTGCCCCATTGGGGAGTCTTACCGCTCTGCAGAGGTGCAGTCGGTGCATTCTAAGCCCCAGCCGACAGGGTAGGTGTTCGGTTGAGTCAGATGACCGTGATATAACTAAATATTAAGAAAACTAGCAAGACAAGCGACTTCCGGGAATAAGTATTTACGTTTTAATGTAATGAAATATATCAAATTAGAAAGATAATGAAATTAAATAAGAACGCATATAAAAAGTGTATACTTATTCTACGAGGGGCTTTCAATAAGTAATGGCTCTGACCCACTTCCAGTTGTTTGATCGAGCTGAAATTTTGTGGTTTCTGATTTACAGGTGTTTGAACTGAGTCAGTCCGTGCAGGATAACGCTCCGGTCTACAACTCGCGTGACACCAATCAGAAACACAGGCGTGCTTGATCTCGGCACACAGACAATTATTTTTGCATATATATATATTAATATATATATATGTGTGTGTGCGAAAATATATATAATAAAATAAATATATAAAGGTTTACATATCTATTTATTTGGTGACAAAGGAACAGTGACAACCATTTTGAAGTTGACCGGACGATTGCTGATGCATGAAACAATATGGTCGTGATGTTCTTTGTCATATATATATATATATATATATATATATATATATATATATTATGTAAACCTTTATTTCTCAGTGAATATAGAGACGCGTTGCAGGATTTTAAATGTACTATAATATGGGATGTTTTGAGGCAAATATAATCTGTTTTTCTAAGAGACAAAATTCCTCTATTTGTAATGTTTATCTATATATATTTTCGTTATAATAACACGTGGTCGCCGGCGGTCTGTCTATTAGGATGTTGTTATAAAGATCTTTGTGGGATATCTATCATTTTGGAAGAATGTGTATGCTGTAAGAAGTTTGAGGTAAGGTGATCGAGCCCTCCATTCTGAAGCGACACATGAGACAGAGCCATGGAACATTTCCTACGTTGAAGTCTGACCTGTGTGGCAGCGCCTGTATGTCGAGGATTTCATATGTGTGACAGGGTGTTCGGTTGAGTCAGATGACGGTGATATAATTAAATATTCAGAAAACTAGCAAGAACAAGCGACTTCGGGGCGTAAATATCAAATTAGAAAGATAATGATCTCAGGTGCGTTGGCCTTGTACCTTCCAGCTGGGAAAATTTGGCTCAAGACGCCCTCGGTGGCGGCAGGATCTCCATAGAGGACTGTACATGTCAGAAGTCCCCCTGATACAACATCATGAAGCAAAGAGGTCCATAAGAAAGCAACGGCAACCAAGTCGGGACATCATCATCTACAGGGACAACCTTCAAATGCATTTCCTACATTGAAGTCTGACCTGTGTGGCAGCGCCTGTATGTCGAGGATTTCATATGTGTGACAGGGTGTTCGGTTGAGTCGATGAGACCGTGATATAACTAAATATTCAGAAAACTAGCAAGAACAAGCGACTTCCGGGCGTAATATCAAATTAGAAAGATAATGATCTCAGGTGCGTTGGCCTTGTACCTTCCAGCTGGAAAATTTGGCTCAAGACCGCCCTCGGTGGCGGCAGGATTCCTAAGAGGACTGTACATGTCAGAAGTCCCTGATACAACATCATGAAGCAAGAGGTCCATAAGAAAGCAACGGCAACCAAGCATCGGGACATCATCATCTACAGGGACAACCTTCAAATGCAAAATCTGTGGTCGAGAAAGTTTCTCAAATAGGACTTCATAGTCACAGGAGGCGCTGCAACTTCAGGGGCACACAAAAACTTTATCATAGTCTTTCGAGACTGAATTGCAATGAATGAATGAATGATGAATGAAATACTCATTGATAAAGTTACGCAATTCGTGAGGGTATGATGTCGTGTTCGGTGACGAAGTTTTGTGTACAGACAGGCCGACACCGAATCTCCATTATAATAGGATAAAAAGAATACAAACAATTATATTAAAAGATAATAAAGTATTTTTTTAAATTACATGTCTTTGTTTTTTTGGTTTGTTTGGTTTGGTTTTGTTTTACGGGCATATAACCTCAGTGGGTCATTTAATGCCGATAAAGTTTTGAAATAAATCAATTCTTAATGGATAATACAATTTTTTTATAAATACATTTTTCTATTTAACCATAGATGGGACCTAACAGGTACACTCGGGTCAGAGTGTACAGGGCGGAAGTGTGATGAAGGGGTGCTCCACATTCCCCAAAACCTCCAAAACTGGAACCTCACCATCAGATAGTTTAACGTCATTCCCAGGACATGTAGACCCGCCGCCACCGCCTTCTAGCACCCATATGATAAAAAGGGGTTGGGGCTTGCCATAAGGGCAATAGGGTTGGGAAAATCATATAGGTGCTAGGGCTCGACGTGACCAGCCGATTGATCGGAGGGGGACTCTCCGACCACCCGTCTAGCCTAAGATAGGGCCAAAGTGGAGTATTGCAAGTCATGAACTGCTCATCCACCTGGGTTCTATCCTTAAGCATCACGGGTTGCCACCCATGGCCAACAGGTGGCCCCATTGGGGGTTGTTTTTGTTTATTTTTCCTACATTAAGCAATATTTCTATCTAACGGTAACATTGTGTATGATTTTTTCTGCATGTCTACCAGTCTATATGATGGCCGCAAACTCGTCTTCAAGTATTACCATTGCTTGATATAGTAACAAAAAAATAAAAATAAAAAAAGTTCAACAGTTCAAACAATATAATGGTGAGCTTCAAAAAAGTTCAACAATTAGCTGCACGAAAGTGGCTCTTTAGTCCTGCCAAAGTCTTGCACATCTTCCCACATTTACAGGTATTTCCAGGGAGCACAGGGTATTTTATTAGTCCATCCCACCGATGCACAGATTGGTGACTGATTAGGCCAGCCTTGCTCATACATAGCCTTCCACACTGGTCATAGAGTAGATCGATTTGAAACCCTTGATTGTCTACTTTTTTATTCTTGCGAATATCTCTCTTCAACTGCTCATGCTGTATACGGCCGTTCTCAAACTTTTCCGTGCCCTCCTGCACAGCTCTTCTCCACTGTCCAGGTCCAAAGACTTACTCTCCCAGGTCTTCACATCGATGTCACATTTTTTCAAGGTCGACCTCAGGCAATCCTTGTATCTCATCTTGAGCCAAACGCTTGCCGTTTATAAGTTCCCCATAGAGCAGTTGTTTAGGAAGTCGCCCATCGTTCATCCTTACCAAATGCCCACTGCATCTCAATGTTACATAATCATTAGATACCTAATGATTATGACAATAGTGTAGAAATCATTATGGTGATCAGTACAGCTGATGGCCTTGAGAGTGAGTGACAGCGTTTGACCTCACTCTGACCTTGCGGTCTGGGGATGATCGTGAGAACTGGAAGGCGATAGAAGCTCCTTCAGGGTTGAGGTGTAAGCAACTCAGTTAGTTAGAGTTAGAACTTAGAAGCGAAGCTAGCAAGATGTGAGTCTCACTGCGTGATTGTCTGGTCTGGGGTTCTACGAATAAAGTAACATCATCGTAAATCGAAGTCTTGTGGTTATTACTAAAAGCTAACAATGACACAAGGCTTCTGATAAGAAGTGATCCCCCACAGAAACCAGACCCGGAATCCTCAATAGAAGACCAGACAAGACCAAGATAGATGATAGAAGAACCAAGCCGGCCAGAAGAATAGAAGACCAGAATAAGAAGTAAGAGAAGTATATAACATATATATATATATATATATATATATATATATATATATATATATATATAGGGCTGGTAAAGAGGTATGCAACATCAATCTATGTTTGATTATGAGAGATTCTATGCTTTGACATTTGGCTCGCTTCAGAACCTCGATGTCACTGACGTACATTTGCCAGCGCACATACGCTGTCGTAGGAGACTTGATAGATCTTGGCTTAAGCAAGAAAAAAAAGGGTTTTCCAACTTGTTCTCTTATAATCCCTTTTGTTGGAAGGAGCATCATTGGAGGGACCAGTGCACCAACGCATAGAAGTGTGTGTGAGACGATAGAGAACTTTTAAAATGTCCGGACAAACATGATGCATAAAGAGGGAGCAGGGCACCCGTCAACCTCCACCACTGATGAGAAGATTCAGCAGATAATTCAGCGCAGATAATTTCTGAATCTCCAAGGTAGATGGATATATATATAGATAGATAGAATGACATATAATTAGATAGATGGATAGATAGATAGATATACAGAGAGACAGGTAGACAGGTAGACAGATAGATAGATAGATAGATAGATAGATAGATATGATTTGAATGTGATGGATAGATAGATATATAAATAGATATGATCTGAATGGGATAGATAGATTGATAGATTATATAGATATGCTCTGAATGGGATATAGATTGATAGATAGATAGATTGATATCGTCGGAATGGGGTTGATAGATAGATAGATACATACATACATATGCTCCGAATGGGATAGATAGATGGAGATATATATATATAGACAGATGGCCGGATATATAATTAGATAGATAGATGGATAGATAGATAGATAGATAGATAGATATACTCTGAATGGGATATATATAAATATATATATATATATATATATATATATATATATATATATATATATATATATATATATAGATGAATAGATAGATGGCTGGATATATAATTAGATAGATAGATAGATAGATAGATAGATAGATATGCTCATAATGGGATAGATAGATAGATAGATAGATATGCTCAGAATGGGATAGATAGATACATAGATAGATAGATATCCTTGGAATGGGGTTGATAGAGAGATGCGTACATACATACATACATACATATGCTAGGAATGGGATAGATAGATGGATAGACAGATAGATATAGATGGCTGGATATATAATTAGATAGATAGATAGATATATAGATAGGCTCATAATCGGATAGATACATAGATAGATAGATATGCTCATAATGGGATAGATAGATAAATATCCTCGGAATGGGGTTGATACATACATACATCCATACATA
Source organism: Doryteuthis pealeii (assembly GCA_023376005.1). Classification (NCBI taxonomy): domain Eukaryota; kingdom Metazoa; phylum Mollusca; class Cephalopoda; order Myopsida; family Loliginidae; genus Doryteuthis; species Doryteuthis pealeii. Next base: position 8,156,846 of record CM042175.1, read on the forward strand.
CATACGCTAGGAATGGGATAGGTAGATGGATATATATATATATATATATAATATATATATATAATATATATATATATATATATATATAGATGGCCGGATACATAATTAGATAGATAGATAGATATGCTCATAATGGGATATATAGATAGATAGATAGATAGATAGATATAGATCTGAACTGACTGATATATATATATATATATATATATATATATATATATATATTATATATATGAAAGGTAAAATGGATATTGAATCCGACAATATGTGTAGAAAGTTTTGTAGAAAAAACAAGATGTTAAAAGTTTTGCTGACAGAAATCTGTTTCGACCTTATGAAGAGGTATTTATCTAAGCAACATTGTAAGCGGAAAAACGAAATAAATATATCATTAATCACGAGGCACAGAACGCTCACGATCAGTACCGGAATTTTCATAAATGTTTTTAAAATGCGTATTCTATGTTAAAAATAAAATAACTTTTATTTTTATGAATTATAAGCATTTTTATCATTAAAAAAGCTCAAAAGAATGTGCAGTAAAAGTGTATATGAATATCAAAATGTTCCGGAAAATGTTCCGGCTACAAAAGAAAGTTTATAAAAATGCTTATAATTTTTTAAAATAAAATATATTTTATTTCTAACATAGAATACGCATTCAAAAATTTTTTTTTTTGAAAATTCCGGTACTGATCGAGAGCGTTCTGTACCTCGTGATTAATGATATATTTATTTCGTTTTTCCGTTTACAATGTTGCTTTGATAAAAGCCTCTTCATAAGGGTGAAACAGATTTCTGTGTGTTTGTGTGTGGATAGATACAGACACAGGGATATATATATATATATATATATATATATATATATATATAATATATATAGAGAGAGAGAGAGAGAGAGAGAGAGAGAGACAGACAGAGAGATAGAGAGGGAGAGAGAGAGAGAGAGAGAGATTCGACGTAATTTACGTTTCTATTTTTAATATTATTTATTTATTTTATTTATTTATTTTCAGAATTCATTGAATTGTAACACGGTTTTATTGTCTATAACATTATATATATATATATATATATATATATATATATATATACTAGCAAATATATGCACCCTCCGGGTGCAAGTATTTAAGTTTTAATATAATAAAATATCATATTAAATTAGAAAGGCTAATGAAACTAAATAAGAATACAGATAAAAAGATTTGAAACAGAGGGAGTATAATAAAAGATGTGAAACAGAGGGAGTATAATAAAAAAAATGGAACAACTGAAACTTACTCTTCCATCACTCTCGTCTTTCATTGTTATCTTTTCTAATTTAAGTATTTAGTTATAAGTAAAGAATAAAATGACATTTATTTTATCTTGTTAATGGATTTCATTTAAGATTCATTGAAGAGATTTTTGCTTATATTCATTAAAATAAAACCAAACAGTTAGAAATCAATAATACCAAGCACATATTTATTAAATTCGATTTTTAATATTAATATGCAAATTAGCCTTCCCGTTCACATTGTAAAGCGCTGTTTTGTTGTATATATAAATACAATTGCATGTTATCAGTATGTAGACATAGTTAACAGTATTAATAATGTAAGACAATTTTATTAATAATTGAGGTTTAGATAAAAATAAAATCATGGAGAATGTGATGTCAATAACTAAGAGAATTGTGACTTGAGTAGGAATATAGTTTCGGTTACAGACAGAAAAACACACAATCTCCATTATAATAAGAGATATATATATATATATATATATATATATATATATATATGTATTGTGCTGAGACAATTCGACGCTTCTCTGTTTCCCTACCAACACTTTCTGTTAACTTGGAGCTGTTCCTGACAATAAAACGAATTTCACAGTACGATATCTCTTCTTACCATATGTGTTTTCTTGACGATGTCAGTCATTTCATCTGATTCTGTGTCCAGCCACATGTGATGATTTACACTTGAATTGATTGTACCCCATCAGATAGAGTTTAACGTCATATCCAAGTCTCTAAGATCCTCAGTCACAGCCTTCTAGCACATATAATATAAAAAGGGCTGCGGGTTTACCATAAGGGCAAATGGGTTGGGACAATTATACAGGTGTTAGGGCTGAATCCGATTGATCGGAGGGGCTTTCTGTGACCCCGTCTAGCATGAGTAAGGCCTAAATTGAAAATATGCCTTCACCATCTCTGATATGCGGCTTTTTACCAAATAATCAAGCTGTAACAGTGAGAACATTTCAAAAGATTGAAATCTATTTCCTCAAATGAAAGCAAAGTTTTGTAGGAAAATATTTCATGGGGTAATTCTTTAAGTTAATTTGCAACTTTTGCCACAAAGTGTTGCATACCTTTCTTTACTTACTTCTATTCTTCTTCTGACGTCTTTTCTATCTTACGTCTTCTTCTAGCGTCTCTTATAGCGTCTGGACTTTGTCTTGGGGACTTTGTATCTGGTCTTCCTTTGGGGATTTCTCTTTATCAGAAGCCCTGTGTCATTGGTAGTTTTTAGATAATAACACAAGACTTCGATTTAACTTAGATCATATTTATTTCGAAATCCCCACCAGACTACCTGCGCAGATCGAGTCGGAGCGTGCAATACACGACTCACCACCGTCGTGGTTTCTGGCCGACTGACTAAAATCTATTTCTAATCTAAACCGGAAGAGGGTCTCCTCCACCGATTCTCACTGTATCCACCGAAAGGATCAGGATGAGGTCAAGCCTTGTCCCTCATCCTTCAAGTCCACCGGCTGCAACTTATAACAGCCATTTTGATTTCTACACTACTGTACATAAATATTAAGATTCTAATAATTATGTAACAATAGGAGATGTTACAGTTCTAAAACTGATCTACCCTAATACACATAAATAAGTACACTCTAACTATTGTTTTAATCTATAAAAAGATAATTTTCTTCTAAACCAAGGGACCCCAAACTTTTCAACATGAGAACTACAAAGCTAAACACAGGAACATTCAGGACAAGTGTTTACTAATAGGATTAGTATATATATATATATATATATATATATATATATATAGGAATAAGGATACCAAAGAAAATTCAGAAGAATTCCTTACCATTCCTGCAACCATCCCAGTCAGTGAATTCCTATCTTATATATATATATATATAATATATATATATATATATAATATATATATATATATATATGAGGAAGAATGAATAAAGCAAAAGAAATAGAATGGATAATAAAAGATGAATTTAATCAATATCACTTACACATGTGTTTCGGTCAGTTCATCTGTGTGAAAATATTCCGCATACAGAGAAGATTCGACCTTCATCAGAGTGAAATTTTATTTTGAATGTAAAAATTCGTTGGGGAAAAACGAAGAATTTTTAGAAATGTTCGGAGAGATTTTTTAAATCACTTTTGGAACGCTGCAATAGAACCGTTAGAATTTGGATATTTGATTTTCCTAGGGGTTATGGTAGAAACAATTTTGTATTGCAAAAATAAAGTGTTATTATTTATCCCTAACATGTTGAAAATTTCCCGGAACCTAGTGTATGTTATTGTTTTGTAAAAAACGGTGAAATCATTAAAAAGGTATTCGTTCATAAAAAGAACCTAACCTGATAATAGATAATTTTTTTATGTTACTTTTCATTTTAATGTTTTCGTAAGATGGCCATGTTTGGTTGTGTATGTTTGTATTTACAGATTATGTTAAGTTTAAAGTTACGCTGTATATTAGAATGGAGAAGATGTGATTTCATTATTGCTTGAAAATTTGAGGCCAGATAATATGGGAAGAAATGGGTTTTAGGTATAATTATTATTTATGTAATATTGCGTTATATAATAAATGTGGAATTATCTAATAATTTATAAAATATTTGTAGTATGGTAATTTATAGTAAATAAGTGTTAGGAAGAGTTTGTTCGATGATCTAAATTTTAATAAAACAAAATAGATGTAGGATATATATAGTTATCAAGTCTCTTCAGTGTGGCTAGACGTTTTGTGAGCTACCTACAGCCGAGATAGAACTCCGATCCATTCAGTAGCAGTCGGACAGCTTAACCGCTCGGCTATCGTCACCCACAGAATGCGAAGGGGATGTATGTGTGTGTATGTGTGTGTATTTCACACACACACACACATATATACACACACACACACATATATATATATATATATATATATATATATGTATATATATGTATGTGTTTGTGTGTATGTGTGTGTATGTGTGTGCGTGTGTGCGAGGATGTTTAAAAATGTATGAAACCAACTCGCGTAGACTAATTTATTTAATCATTCAAAGAGAAAGGCTGATCTTAACGCAAACAATAAACTATTCTGATGTATTCTGTGTCTTTTCTACTTAGAAAAAGTACTTTTCTTTGTGATCTGCATTCTTACAGTACAAACAAAATAAGTGCAAACCAAATTAAACCACAATCAAGCGAGGAATATTTAATAGACGTCCTTGAATAGGTTAGCATCTACCTATTCATTGGCGCTAACAACTTGATTACCCTGAGAGTATAAATACCGAACAGATCTCTGCTTGTTCGTCAGAGAAGACTTACAGTCACTCAAACCACAACACTCCGTTCTCCTCGGTAGCCGACAAGCAGAAAACAAACCTCACCATGCCTAACTACACTCTCCATTACTTCAATGGCCGTGGCCGTGCCGAGATCCTCCGTATGATGATGGCCATGGCTGGTGTCAAATACATGGACAAGAGATATGAATTCTCTGATTGGGATCGTTGCAGGAATGGTAAGGAACCGTTTATAAACTCTTTTAATTTTTAGTTATTGTACGGAGACTTATTGTCCTAGACTTGAATGGGGTACGATTTACGACACACATAATTTCTTAGGCTTATCTCTTACATTTCTGAGCGGTCACATGATATGATGTATTCACATGGTAAACAGTAGGTCAAATTGAGCTCTCTAGTGATAGAGGTAGAATATCTTAGAATATCATTACTTCAATTCTCTTGGCCGTAGTATAAACAGTATAAAGCAAAGCTCACCATGCCTAACTACACTCTCCATTACTTCAATGGCCGTGGCCGTGCCGAGATTATGCATATGATGATGGCCATGGCTGGCGTCAAATACATGGACAAGAGATATGAATTCTCTGACTGGGATCGTTGCAGGAATGGTAAGAGATTATCTCCTGTATTTACGGAAAGATAATTTCGTTCTTTATAATTTTATCAGATATAGTAAGTTTCGTTGTCTGCAATTCAGAAAAGTAAAAACAACTTTAGTATGTATATATTTACCAAACCCTTCGCACGAGCAGGATGCGACACAAGGTCAATTTCTTAAGCGGAGTTTAGCAGGTTCGAATTCAGAGTTTTCCTTCTCCTAGACTGGTTACCTAACCATGGTTAAATAGCCCAGTCTGCACTACTATTTACCCATAGCTGGAGAGGAGAATTGGATTCATACCTTTCCCAAGGGTATTAGCGTCATGTTAAATGCAAACGTCCAGGAATTGAACTCGGGTTGACGAGTCCATTTCCTACGACTCTAACCATAAGACCACGCGCCTCTAGTTTAAAAAAAACCTTTGGTACATAGGCATTATTTTAATAGCATATGTGAAAATTTGTTATTCATTTTCATTCCCGTCTTGTCGGTTTGAGCTATAGACAACACCAACTCTACTAATACTTGCCTGACATAGAAGGGAGGATCAAAGTGTAGCATCTGTTCCAGATTCTATGCTTTGAAACTTACCTTTTATACCCGGCCTCGGCTGGGGGTCCAGTGTGCTTCGGCCTCTGGACTGGTAGAGTACAATTAATAGCGTCGATCCCAGGGGGCCATCCCCCAAGCAATACCTGCCCCCTTTGACTTAAAGGGGTAGAGCTGGGTTTATTGCCCAGTGCCTGAGGCGCCCCCTTGAGGGGGAATGCCGTAGCAATCGACGCAATGTTTGTTCTTTCCCACCCACGAGCTTCGGCTTGTGGGTGGGCCCACATAAAAACGAGGCCTTGTGCCCAGCCCATACAAGTGGGGTATGAGGCAAATACCCCTACACCAACTCTACCTCTGCAGTTGTATTGATTCGAAAAAAATTGTATTTTGTTTTATATCGTACGATAATTCAAAATGTGTTCTTAATAACAATTAAGTTCATTTCAGATAATGCTTGCGCATTATTTGAAATGAACTTAATTTGAATTATCGTACGATATAAAAAAAAATACAAACTTGTTCGAATCAATACAACTGCATACTTTAACACAAAAATATCATAAAATGTGTTCTTAATAACAATTAAGTTCATTTTAGATAATTTTATGCTAGGAATTTAGCCAACTGACTTTCACTTTGAAATAAGCTGGTAGCCATTTTGAAAGTGTCCGTGCGAAATAAACAAATCTTAGAAACTTTTCGAAAACAATACAACTGCATGCTTTAACACAAAAATATCATAAAATGTGTTCTTAATAACAATTAAGTTCATTTCAGATAACGCACAAGCATAATTCTATGATTACCAAACTAAATTTCATGATTACCGACTCGGGGACGTAGAAGAACTTGGGTTAGTATCCAAGCGCGTATCAAACCTACCAGACACTTCAGGGTTATTGAGCAATACGGTGGCTGAGGGTTAAACAACTGTATTTACTAATACACATGAAGTTAATAAAAAATTATGTATATGAATTCATTAATTTACATGTAATAAGTAATTGAAAGTTACCTCCACTATTTTATTATTATCACCTCTTTGGAGAACTCTTTGGTGGTTACAAGAGTGTATAAGCTCTCAGTAAACTGTACCATTACTCTAAATAGACTAAAGCTTTCTTAAGCCTATCGGCGATATCGTTTATCATTACAATAAATGAAGTTAATGAAAACTATTTCTTAAAATATTTCTTAAAAGTTCATCCTTGTACAACAACAGTAGTAGTACTATTGATTTGTTGGAATATTTTGTGGATATAAGGTATGCTCTAATTGCCCACCTGGATTTATAGACTAGCCTAAGTCACGTAGTTTATTACTTCGCCAATCACCAAACACAGAGCGGTGCTGATACACTACTTAAACCCCCACACTCGCCATAATTCTAATTGCACTCATTGAGGAGGGACTTACAATACTGGATGATAACCAATACTCAGGACTCTTTACCAAGGACCCAATTCCACTGGACAATCGCACTGGCTTAATGCCTACAGGATGGCAAGACAGAGTGTAACATGGTGGAATGAGGGTGGTCATACCTTTTCCAATAATATTAGTTTGAAAGTGGACGCAACTGCACGACCGTCGTTCGAACTGGCTTACTACCATGTTTCAGGCCAGAACGTTAACCACAACTTTGGGATAAAAGTATATTGATTTACAAGTCTTCATTTTTTTTTAATTGAAATAAATTTCACTAATGCCATCGATTTTGTAAATGATCTTTACTAAGTACATTTATAATTTTTTTATAAATAACTTTTTTTATTATAGGAATGCATTGTAAATGATTTTACAATAGGAATGAATTTACTATAGGAAGACATTGTAAATGATTTAATTATAAATATGCATTGCAAATAGTTTTTTTTTCTATTGGAATGTATTGAAAATGATTTTTATCAAATACTTTTATAATTTTTTTATAAATACTTTTTTATGCATTTTAAATGATTTTACAATAGGAATGAATTTACTATAGGAACACATTGTAAATAATTTTATTATAAATATTCGTTGCAAATGCTTTTTACTATAGGAATGCATTGTAAATGATTTTACTATAAATATGCATTTCAAATGTTTTGTACTATAGAGATACATTGTAAATGATTTTATTCTAAATATGAATATATTCAAACAACATTGTCTATTCAAATTTAATTTAGACTATTTCGTCTATTTAACTAATAAAAAAGTTACCATCAATTTTCAGCCAATGTATTTATTGACAATATATTATATTTTTTATTCCAGATTTCCCCTGTAATTACCTCCCCTGTCTTCAAATGGACAATGGTGACATGATGCCCGAGACCATGGCTATCTGCAGGTATTTGGCCAGGGAACACAGTAAGTCATTATTTTATTCAATGGATTTTTAAATAAATAAGTAACACCGAAGTGACAATGAAATTGAAAACTTAAAATAATAACACTGGTTTACAAAAAAATATTTTTTCTCTGAGGCAAGAATGTGAATATGTGTTTTTTACTAATTTAGGTGTGCTGAATTCAAATTGATAAACAGTTTTGCTCTATCACCTCTAGTTTTCTGTCTTTTAAATAGTCTTATTTTAGGATATACAGAATATATACGTGCTTATTTCAACAGTTGCAACAGCTTACTACAGATAAAACTGGATAGATAAAGAACATTGACGGAATAAATATACTTGGATGACACAATGTACACAATTCAAAGTACCGCAGACAGTTAGAAGTATGTTTTCTTAGATAATCTGCTGACTTCCAGTGCACTACTGGCCAGTGCACTACTGGCTGTTGATTGAGACGTGTTGGCTACGCTTAACTGCCAAAATTTGTCTTGATATATAGCTATATATATATAATGTAATGCTATCACTTACATTTATTGCATAATAACTAAAAAAGAGAACATAAGTCACACAATATTAGAAATTAACCCTGAATGCATATACACCTTTATGTACAGTATGTGTACAAAATGTACAGTATGCATATCTAAAAAACTAGAGGTGAGTAAAAACGGATTTCAAATCTGAATTCAGCACCCCCCCCCCAAATTAGGTTAAAACAGCTATTTTTGTGCTTGCCTCAATTTCTTTGTAAACCAGTGTAATTAAACGGTAAAAAATGCTACAGACATTTCAAAAATATTTAAATACTGCGTAACGTAAATACTGCGTAACGTAAGAATTACACTGAAATTATAATTTTTAAATATACTAGAAATTATATGCACCCTCCGGGTGCAAGTATTTAAGTTTTAATGTAATAAAATATTATATTAAATTAGAAAGGATAATGAAACTAAATAAGAACACAGATAAAAAGATTTGAAACAGAATTCAAGTATTTAAGTTTTAATGTAATAAAATATTATATTAAATTAGAAAGAATGATGAAACTAAATAAGAATGCAGATAAAAAGATTTGAAACAGAGAGGGTAAAATACAACTGAAGCTTACTCTTCCATCACTCTCGTCTTTCATAGCAAAATTTTCCTAATTTCTATACTGTATTGTCGGACGTAACTTCACCTTCCTTCTGTAAATTCTACTTTCTCTGTTCAATACACTTGTGTCAACGTTCATCAGTGTTTTGTCTTTATTTGTGACCCTTTACAACCCCATAACAGATACATGAATATTTTCATTATTAATTTCTTTTTGTAGATTTCTACCCTAGGAGCCCATGGACATGATGAGGTGTGACTACATCTGCGACTGCTTCTATGAAATCATGCACGATTACATGAGGTACTACCATTGGAAGAACGGAAACTTCAGGGTGAGTGGGGTTTTTTTTTCGAAAGTCCTGAATATATCATATCAACATTTTTCAACATAGTTTCTCAGTCTCTTCAGATCTATCTATCAATCTATCTATCTATCTATCTATCTATCTATTTCAATCTGTTTACATCTATCTGTATATCTATCTTACTCTCTATCAATCTCAATCTGTTTAGATCTATCTGTCTATTTATCTATCTCAGTATCTTCAGATCTATCTATCTATCTATCTATGTATCTATCTATCTATCTCAATCTCTTCAGATCTACCTAAATATCTATCTTTTTATCTATTTATGTTTGTCCAACAGACACGAGGCGTTTTACTAATAGATCTCGTCTCCATAATAAACTTCAAACATTTTTTTTTCTTTTCTTTTTTTTTTAGATGTCTTTTGTGTCCGACTAACATTATATTATCAAATCAAATATTTTCCATTTAAAAATTCCATTATTTATTTATTAATATAAACGCAAATGATCTAATAGAATTGTTGTATTTTGGTTGGAGGTAAATTTTATGTGAAATTAAATTTTAAAATGTAATATATTGCCTGATCGACGCGTTCGCACCAGGGAGCCATGTGCAGATGACCGGCGCGTGGGTGCAGGAAATGCGTCGGTGCCAAACATAGACGTGAAAACAAAAACAGGATAATGCCTTGAACGCTTTGAACCGACTTTTGACACCCGGAAAATGAAGGTGAATTAGACAATGCGCAGGCACAAAAAATGTGTAGGTGTAGCCGATAACCAATGAAAACAAGCTGCGTGAGTGAGGAGGTGTGTCTACATGAAAACTGCGTAGATGTCATGATCAAAGAGGCGTGACCCTGTGAGTTAAAGAATTATAAAAAAAAATTAGAAACCTGGGTTGAGCAGATCGAGATCGGGATCGCTTGCAGTCAGAACTCCCGAAGGCTCCTGTGTATGTGCACTTCTGTATCGATGACTCTCAGTCTGCACACAATGGAAGAATAAAAACATAACTTCATATTTTTATTTGTACATGTCTTCCGTTTTTTTTTGTTTTTTGTTTTTTTTCGGGTCCAGTGACCGTATATAACATAACATAATGAGTCTGGATTTTATTAAAACATATTTTCATTTCTATTTCTTTTTTTTTTTTTTTGCAGTACAACATGAACGACTGGGGATTCGGAGGTGATAGCACCTGCAGCAACTACGACGTAAGTCATTCTTTTTTATTTATCTGAAGTTTTCTGACGAGAATTGCTAATTAGTACTCTTTAGATTCTTCAGTCTGTTGTCCTCATCTTCATAACTGTTTTGGGAATCTTCCGTCTACGAGAGACGATAGAGCAGTGTCCATTTTTAGTGGAAGTAGGTAGCCTGGGTGGGTTCATGATATTTTATGTTGAAAACAATTGAATTTCTACTTTAAAATGTCCAGCATTTGTGAATCTCAAAAGTAAACAAATAAGTACAGCGAATTTTTGCCTCCTCCCTGTACCTGGTCGATGCTGGGTAGCTGCTTCTATCAAAAGATATTTTTCAATACTTTCAATATAAAGCATTAGAGCCAGAATCAGCCAACGCTGATGTCCATTGTGGACATTACCTCGACACATAATACTCCATGTTTTATTTATTTCTGTTTCAGAACTACATGTATTGGAGATACATGAACACCTTCAACAGGATTATGCCCTTCATGGAAAGGAGTCTGTGCATGCGTAATGGTGGAAGCCAGTACTTCATGGGAGACCAGGTAAGATTTTCTTTTCTTTATTTATCCATACTGGTGTTCCTTATTTGTACTACCTTTATCATCTTGCAACAAACTCTGGTTAAGAATTGAACTCGCGTTGACGACTCTAACAATGAGACCACGCACCCCATGTTCCTATCCACACCTACCATAAAACTGATGGTCTAATCTTGTGCCACCTACCATACCATAAAACTAATGGCCTAACTTAGTGCCACCATCCTCAACTCTACATCTTTTTCCATTATCATCTCCATGCAATAAATCAAAAACTCTCTCCTAACCAACCAAGAATGTTAACCCATTTCTTTCTACCACCCCCTTTCCTAACAAGCACCTAGTAACCTCCTCATCTTATCTCCCCATACAAACTACAATCCTCTGATCTTTCCCCCTCCACTTTCCATGATAGATATCCTCTGATTAACCAAATCTTCACTAACTTTTCCTTCCCCCGAATTTCATCACCAACTCACTTTCTCTTCTATAAATACAAATGTACGTACCTTGTTTTGAATAAATTAGACTGATGAAGTTCCTCGCGTAAAGCGGAACGAAATATTTCTCTCCTAATTCTACTTGTTTGAGTCATTATTTTTTGTCCACTTTTCCTTTTACCTTATCTCATACTGTCGGATTTTACTCCAACCCACCTATGTTCGTACATGTATAGGTGAGGTTCAGATCCTGAACAAGGCTGTTTGTTCTCTGATTTAAAACAATTTTTTTCATATTTTAAATTACTGATGATATTTTATGATCTGATTTAATAATTTAATCTAAAAACAAGCCTAAAATTTCACCAATGCTAAAAAAAAAATGTGGGCAAACTATGACACCTGATGATTGAAAAAAGAGTTTTTTCACTTAATTAATAGTCGTTTTATTAGAAACATTTCCAAGTCTCTCACTTGTAGGTAATTCAACCTGTTGATAACTAAAATGTGGTGTACTTACCTCTTGGTGGCACCAAGTCAAATTATACTATTTCTTTGTTTTTTAGTCTCTTCTTCATTTTAGTTATCTAACAATTCATTATATGCTCTTGGGAAAATATATTTGGCAATTTTTCTTTTTTTTCTTTTTTTTCTTTTCCATCGAAAAAAGTGTGTGTGTGGGGGGGTTACTCTTCTTAGTATTTCATCCATTTGTGTGTGTGTGTATATATATATATATATATATATATATATATATTATATAATCAATGGTAATATTATGGTTTCACACTCATAACTTAAAGTTTCATGTTAATCCAATCATCAGATGAGATCAATGGTTGAGATGTCAAAAACCAGTCGTGAAATGGTTGAGATGTTAAACATAAATTTTTTTAGCGATTATATGAAGCGTTTTTCACGCGATGGGAAATGTAAATTGTTTTTTTTTTAAACTGTGGCTTGTTTAACATGCAAATACTTTTCTCATTTTTTCATTCACTATTCATTATATATATATATATATATATATATATATATATATATACATATATATATATATATATATTCACTCACTTACTTCATTGTATCCAATTTCATATTGTCTTTCAATCTTTCAGATTTTGAACTTCAACTTACATTTCAATTATTGGTAATAGATATTATAATCACAATTATCTAACCTGAGCTCAATGGGTGACCCAAGCGGTCATGTTTTCTCTTATATCTACTGCCTATAGTATCTACTGCTTATATAGGGCCTTTAAAACAAACACACAAATTTGGACTTCAACTTATATTTCATTTGTTGGGAATTTATACAATTTATTCTAAAACCCATACATATCTTATTGTATCCAATCTTTTCTTTCAATCTTTCAGATGATGTGGTGTGATATGATGATGTATTGTTGTATGGAGAATATGTTCAGGGAGAACCAATCTATGTTCAGCAACTACCCCAAGATGATGGGTCTCTACAACCGTGTTGGTTCCTACCCCAAGATCGCTTCTTACCTGAAGAGCCGTTGCAACACCCCCTGGTAAATGGGTGTGCTCAGACATTCGTTTCATCTTCCTTAAATAAAAGAAAATTATCTTCGTGATCTCTGGAAAAAAGATGTGTTTTCAAAAACCTGTTTCATCAAGAAATATACCATCGGGTTCCTCTTTTTATTTATATGATGTAACGAATTTAAAATATTAAATAAAGAAAATATTTTTATTGAATTATTTGTCTCTTTCTTAATCAATATTTGACAGCGGAATATTATATGCATGTTACCAGTAGGTCCTCCATTCAACTAAATAACGGCAACTCTTTCTTTCTGCTTATTCCTCACTCTTACTCTCTTGTGTCTTTGTGTGTTTATATGTGTGTGTGCGTGTGTCTGTGTGTGCGTGTGTCTTTGTCAGTGCCTGTGTCTGTGTCTGTCTATCTGTCTGTCTGTCTCTCTCTCTCTCCTCTCTCTCTCTCTCATTCATTCGTACCTGTTAAAAGGGAAGAATGTCCCATTGTGCCCAACATGCAAAGTATAACTTACAACCAAACATATCCTTCTAAATTGTAACAGGCCTAAACATATCCGCATTAATTACTATCAAGCAAGAAACCTGAGGGACATCTTTAAGAATACAAACCCTGAAAACATTTTAAATTTTATAAAAAAAAAGAAGAAAAAAAAACAACCTTTTCAACAAGATATAACAGAACATAACCGAATATCTCCATAGAACTATTACTTTAAAGACTGAAATCCAAAATAACCTTTTTGGCATTAAATGACCCACAGAGGTTGATATGCCGTTAAACAAAACTCAAACCATAAAACCATTACTTTAAGACTGAAATCCAAATAACCTTTTTGGCATTAAATGACCCACAGAGGTTGATATGCCGTTAAACAAAACTCTCTCTCTCTCTCTCTCTCTCCTCTCTCTCTCTCTCCTCTCTCTCTCTCTCTCTCTCTCTCTACATCGTCGCAGGAGTCCTACAAGGAGACACATTAGCACCATATATATTTATAATATGCCTAGACTATGTACTTCGAACATCATTAGATGCCATAAAAGAAAAAGGCCTAACACTAAGAAAGACAAGAAGCAGGAGATATCCTGCACAAACAGTCACAGATGCAGACTATGCTGATGACCTCGCACTTTTTGCAGATACACCGGCTCAGGCTGAAACACTACTGCATAGCCTGGAAGAGGCAGCAGGAGGCATCGGCCTGCATGTGAACTCTGATAAAATGGAGTTCATGAGCTTCAAAAAGAAAGGAGACATCTCCACATTAGACGGTAAGCACCTTAAGCCAGTGGAACAATTCACGTACTAGGGAGTAATATCTCATCCACAGATAGCGATGAAATACACGAATAGGAAAGGCGTGGATGGCCACGAACAAATTATCTGTCATATGGAAATCTGATCTCACTGACAAGCTAAAAGCGACATCTCTTCCAGGCCGTAGTCTATCAGTATTGCTGTATGGCCGCCACTACTGGACCCTAACGAGGTGCTCGCGAATAAGCTGGATGGGATCTGCACAAGAATGCTGCGAGCAGTATTGAACAAGTCGTGGAGACAGCACCCCACAAGGGAGCAGTTGTATGGTCACTTGCCCCCTATCTTACAAGACCATCCGAGTGAGACGGACTAGGCATGCAGGGCACTGCTGGAGAAGCAAGGACGAACTCATAAGCGATGTTTCTCTTGTGGAAGCCAACACAATGGACATGCCAGTGTGGGCCGCCCAGCACAGGACTACATTGACAGCTATGTAAAAGATTGCTGCAGCGAGGAAGAACTCCTGGGGCGATGAATGATAGGGAAGGTTGGCGAGAGATTTCAAGGATATCCGTGCTGCCAGCGCGACATGATGATGATGATTATGATATATATATATATATATATATATATAATATATATATATATATATATATATATTTACGAATTTAAAATATTAAATAAATAAAGTATTTCCTTCCAATTAAATGTCTCTTTTTATTTTATTTCACTTATTCTCTTATTAGTATTATTCTCACTATTAACGAATTCTTGACACAAGGCCACAAATATGGTGTTCCCAACTAAGACCCGACATTATGTTATACTTGTTTCCCTGCCTCGAAAAATTCCGTTGACTGTTTTTAGCGATTTCTGCTACAGATTTAATGTCCTCGTCACTAGAATAATGTTTGCCTCAGACTATCCCTTCATTGGTCCCATGGAAAAGGCGTTTGACCGAGATGTTTGTTTCTATCTTGCTTTCATGAAATAATTTTAAGGAACGTCTTCATTCTGATATTCTCTAATGTAAGAAACAGGGACATATTTGTTCCATCTGCACAATTTACTCATATCCGTATAACTGGTAAGTAAGTACGTCATTCGGATAATAAAATCATTGTCCAATGCATTTTCATAGTAAAAATCATTTCCAATGCATTTTCATAGTAAGAATCATTTCCAATGCATTTTCATAGTAAAAATCATTTCCAATGCATTTTCATAGTAAAATTCATTTCCAATGCAGTTTCATAGTAAAAATCATTTCTAATGCTTTTTATAGTAAAAATCATTTCCAATGCATTTTCATAATAAAAATCATTTCCAATGCATTTTGATTGTTAAAAATCATTTCCAATGCATTTTATAGTAAAAATAATTTCCAACGCATTTTTATTGTAAAAAAATCATTTACAATGTATTTTTATAGTTAAAAATCATTTACAATGCATTTTTAACGTAACAATCATTTTCAATGCATTTTAATAATAAAAATCATCTCCAATGCATTTTAATAATAAAAATCATCTTCCAATGCATTTCTATAGTAAAAAACCATTCCCAATGCATTTTTATACTAAAAATCATTTGATTGTAAAAATCATTTCCAATGCCATTTTTAACGTAAAAATCATTTCCAATGCATTTTTATTGTAAAAATCATTTCAATGCATTTTTATAGCAAAAATCATTTACAATACATTTTTATCGTAAAAATCATTTTCACATGCATTTTTTATAAAAATCATTTCCAATGTATTTTTATAGTAAAAATCATTTCCAATGCATTTTTTTAGCAAAAATCATTTACCATGCATTTTTATCGTAAAAATCATTTCCAATGCATTTTTATAGTAAAAATCATTTCTAATGCCATTTCATAGTAAAATCATTTCCAATGCAAATACAGCCTCCAGTGAAATAGCATCAGCTAAGGCTGATGTGAAAAATTCAAAAAGGAATAATAATAATAATAATAAAAATAATAATAATACTTCTTTTCAGCTAGTATATTATAGCTGACTGTCAACTGTTCCTTATAGTCAAAGATTCATCTTCATGCACAGACTATTTACAATCTTTCCACAGATTATAAACCTTGCTTAATGATGCAGAGATGGGGCATTCCCTATTGATGATGGTAGTTTATATAATTTTGCCTTGCATTTGTATTACAAAATTGTTCGTGAGTTTTAATTTATGACCCATGTTATTGATTTTTTGAGCAACATTCAATAGATTATTATTGGTTGAATAAAATCCATGGATATATTGCATAGACTTCAAACATATCTTCTCTAGTTCGTCGATAAACCAAACTTGGTCAGTCAGTCTTCCAATTCTTCCTTCATGCGATTGGTTTTTAAATTCATTCACTAGCTTAGAAGCTTTCCTTTGAACTCCTTGGTGAGGTTTATGTCCTTTGGTTTGACTTGGACTCCAGACAACATGAGAAAATTCTAAATGTGGTTTCACCAATGCAATGAATACATTTGAAAAAAAAATGTTGAAAATTTATTCATTTCATTGGTGAAACCACATTTAGAATTTCTCATGTGTTTGCTCTGGAGTCCAAGTCCAAACCAAGGACATAAACCTCACCAAGGGAGTTCAAAGGAAAGCTTCTAAGCTTAGTGAATGAATATTTAAAAACCAATCGCATGAAGGAAGAATTGGGAAGACTGACGTGACCAAGTTTGGTTTATCGACGAACAGAGAAAGATATTTGAAGTCTATTGAATATATCCATAGGTATTCAACCAATAATAATCTATGAATGTTGCTCAAAAAATCAATAACAATGGGTCATAAATAAAAACTCACGAACAATTTGTAATACAAATGCAAGGGCAAAAATTATATTAAACTACCATCCATTCCAATAGGGGAATATGGCCCCATCTCTGAAACTCATTTAAGGCAAGTTATATAAATCTGTGGAAAGATCTGTAAATGGTTGTGCAATGAGATGAATCTTTGCGACTATAAGAAACATGACAGTCAAGCTATAATATTACTAGCTGAAAAAGATATTATTATTATTATTATTATTATTATTATTTTTCCTTTTGAATTTTTCACATCAGCCTTAGCTGATGGTATTTTACTGGAGGGCTGTATTTGCATTGAAAATGATTTTACTATGAAATGGCATTAGAAATTGATTTCTTTACATATAAAAAATGCGATTGGAAATGATTTTCGAATAAAATTGCATGGTAAAATGATTTTTGCTAAAAAAAATGCATTTGGAAACTGATTTTTACTTAAAAATACATTGAAATGATTTTTAGTATAAAAATGCATTGGAAAATGATTTTTACAAAAATGTATGTAAACTTTGATTTTTGCTATAAAAATGCATTGGAAAATGATTTTACCAATAAATGCATTGGAATGATTTTACGTTTTAAAAATGCATTGGAAATGATTTTTTACAATCAAATGATTTTTTTAGTATAAAATGCATGGGAATGGTTTTTACTATAGAAATGCATTGGAGATGATTTGTATTATTAAAATTGCATTGGAGATGAATTTTTATTATAAAATGCATTTGAAACATGATTGTTACGTTTAAAAATGCATTGTAAAATGATTTTAACTATTAAAAATACATGTAAATGATTTTTTTACAATAAAAATGCGTTGGAATTTTTTTACTATAAAAATGCATTGGAAATGATTTTACAATCAAAATGCATTGAAATGATTTTTTATATGAAAATGTCATTGGAAATGATCTTTACTATAAAAGCAGTAGAAATGATTTTTACTATGAAACTGCATTGGAAATGAATTTACTATGAAAATAAAATTGAAATGTTTTACTATGAAAATGCGTGTGAAAATGAATTCTCGTACTATGAAAAATGCATTGGAAATGATTTTTTACTATGAAAGATGCATTGGACAATGATTTTTTATGCGAAATGACGCTAACTTATTACCAGTTATACGGATATGAGAAATTGTGCAGATTGAACAAATATGCCCTGTTTTCTTACATTAGAGAAATCAGAATTGAAGACGTTCCTTTATAAAATTATATTCATGAAAGCAAGATAGAACAAACATCTCGGCAAACGCCTTTCCATGGACCAATGNAAAATATTAAATGTAAATGAAAAATTTTTATCGAATTATTGTCTCTTTTTACTTATTGTATCACACTTTGTTCCTATTTCAATTGAACATGAGCATCTTAAACTGGCGGCTTTCTGTATATGTTTCTTTCTGTACCTCCCTATCTATATATATAAAGTAAAGTGAAAGAAAAATGTCCAGGTGGCCTAAATGCAATTTCGCTTTTGCCCTACCTAATAATCGACATGGATTTTTTACATATCACCGGTTTCTAGCTAAAATAGTTTAAATAACTACAAAATACCAGGCTTTATTAATCATTTAGTTATCATTCACTTTGTTCCTTTGTTCTCATAAAATCAGTCCATTAATACTTTTTCTTTTCTTTTGATGAATGCATTTCTTCGAGTTGCGTCACGCGTCATGACATCTTCGCGTGTGCGGATCGCGACTCGTCTTCAAAATATAACGCTGAACAAATACAGTTACACACAAAAAAAAAACTTTATAAAGACTTTTTAATCTCTATCATCTATTAAACATCCATCAATTTCTTCATCCCAACAACATCCTGAATGAAGGTTGTAACGTAGCGCCTTGTCTTCACGGCACTAAATTGCAATAGTTTTTCTTCGTTGTAGAGATGACAATAACACCAAAGTTATCCCCAGAAGTTTATTGAAATTAAATTCAAGCTTCTTAACTTCGAGAGAGAGAGGTCAGTTAAGTTAATATTATTCAGTCTTTAGACTTCGGTCCTTCGATTAAATTTCTGGGGTGACAAGCTTTTAGTTGGTAAATATTAAGGCTAGCTTTCCAACACCAACTACACGAGATCCCGCTCGGCCAACTAACTCGCATCGACTCACCCGATTACTGACCCCGATCACTCACTCACTCTCCTGCCTGACTGCCTCCTGGATGACATGACGATGCTCTGTCTCGAGCCCTCGTTCTTTATATTCATAGCTACTCCTACGCATTTTTATCTCTTGATCTGATAACGGCAGTTGTTATATTTCTTGTTTAATAAAACGGAAATTTCATATTTCCGTTTGTACAATATATAACAAAGGTTTAAAGAAACCGAAACGTTTTACGTCAATAAGTAAATTCACGTATTTTTGGAACACTTGTTTTATCAAATTTCTTAATAATATATATGTATTTTGAAAGTGTATGACAATGCAAGTGTAAAGAAAGATATCAAATTAATGTTTTTTCGTTTACAAGAAAACGAAACACTAGAAAATAAACATCCTTTGTAACTATTCTTTATTTTTATAGCCTTCAAAACCTTCCGCCAAATCAATATATATATAATATATAATATATATATATATATATATATAATATATATATATATATTTATATATTATATATAGGCAATATATGCACCCTCCGGGTGCAAGTATTTAAGTTTAATGTAATGATATATTATATTAGATTAGAAGCTAATAACTAAATATAATGCAGATAAAAGATTGAACAGAGGTGAGGATAATCGAAAAAAGAACAACTGAAATTACTTCATCACTCTCCTTCTGTTTTTTCTGATTTAAGTATTTAGTTAAAGAGGAGTAAGAATAAAATGTACATGTTTATTTTTCTTGTTAAGAATTTCATTTAAGTTCATTGAAGAAATGTTTGCTTATATTCATTAAATAAACCAACATTAGAAATCAAAACTAAGCACATATTATTAAAATACAATTTTTAATTCAATATGCAAATTAGCCTTCCGTTCAACTGTAAACTGGTATTTTGTTGTATATATAAATATAATTGCATGTTAGTATGTAGATATGGTTAAACAGTATTAATAATGAAAACAATTTTATTAATAATTGAGATTTAAATAAAATTAAAATCATCGGGATTTGTTTGTTATGTCATTTAATTCGCTGTAAAAATTTAATTCAATCGATTAAAACCACATTAAAATTACATATTTAGAAAATTATCTTATTTCATTTCTAACCAAATAATATTTTAGATTGGACCGGGAATACCGCGAAAAATTCCGAGCTGACGATTAGGGTACGGATTTGTCTTTTCAAATTATCAGCAGGGGCACGTGCGCCATTTTATATACTGCTGAAATAGGCAGCAGCCAGAGATTTTTTTTTATTATGTAGCAGTAGAAGCCATGCCACCATTATTGCAAATCGTTTGATTTTTGATTAATTATTATAACCCTTAATCAGTAGAAATCAATAACCAAATGTGGTGTGTTTCTTAGTTATTGAGTGTATTAAGGTATTATGCAAATTTCGAATTGGTGTCAATCTCTTCTGAGTTATATGTCAACACGTACAACCAAATTCTTTTCTATATATATATAGAAGAGTGGACGTCGTTAGAACACTTAGCATTTGGTAGATGTCCATATATATCTATTTGTAGTTCATCGGGGTGGCTAAAGTCGGCATCAGCCAGTCAGCGAGGGAGTCTTATCCCCTTTTCACTAGTGCTAGACCAAGGAGATTGTTTTGGCGTCTGAATGGAACGCCCACTAATCATCGCTCCTTACTTTTACCGCACAGATCCCTGTACTACTCATACGCTGAGTGGCGAGGTCGGTATCGAACTAGGAACTTGTGGTTTCTAGCGAACGCTCTACCGACTGAGCTAACCCGCCCCTATATATAGTATATAATTTTCGCTCTCTTTATTTATTATAAAAAAAAATAAATAAATAAAAATTTTTTTTAAAATCATACTGAACACCGCCGTGCATTAAAACCAAAGCAAGTTTGTTTTGATTATATAATGTTTTTTAAATACACAATGTAAACGTTATAACATTTACAGTCACGTGAACACGATTCCACGTCAACATAAATCGGTTAAACCAAGCCACAGTTAAAAAAAAAAAACAATTTTTACTTACATTTCCATTCGCGTTGAAACGCTTCCACGGTTTAATATATATATGTACCAACCTCTCGCGTACGAGTAGGAGTGCGAACACAAGGTCAATTTCTTAAGCGCCGCGAGATCAGCAGGGTTGAATCAGAGTTTTCCTTCTCCTAGACTTGGTTGCCTAACAAGGTTAAAGAGCTCAGTCTGCCCTACGTATTTACCCAAGCTGAGGGAGAGTATGATTCATACCTTTCCAAGGTATTAGCGCTAAATGAAATGCAATTACACGTCCAGGAATTTGAAACTCGGGCGACGAGTCCATTTCCCATCGACTTTAACATACACCACGCGCTTCCTTCACGTTGTATAAAACGCTAAAATAAATATTGGTTTTAACATCTCAAACCATTTCACGACTGGATTTTAACATCTCAACCCATTGGACTCATCTGATGATTGGATTACCATGAAACTTCAAGTTATTGAGTGTAAACCCATAATATTACCATTGGAATTATTAGTTTATTATATAGATAAGGTAGCATATGTGTCAATATGATACATAGATAAAATTATGTTACATAGCGTTGCTTAGCCGCGTCTCATGTACTAATTGCAATAGTTTTATCTTCGTTGTAAGAATGACATACACCACCAAAGTTATCCTCCAGAAGTTTATTAAATAAATTCAAGCTTCTTAACTTCGATGAGAAGAGTCAGTTTAATTAATATATTCAGTCTTTACACTTCGGTCCTTCGATTAAATTTCTGGGCGACAAGTTTTTAGTTGACTAAATATTAAGGCTAGCTTTTCTGACACCAAACTACACGAAGTCCTGCTCGGCCGACTAAACTCGCATCGACTCTCCGACTACTGACCCCGATCACCTCACTCTTATCTCCGGTGACTGCTCCGGCTAACTGCGACTCACCTGTCTCGAGCCCTCGGTTCTTTTAATATTCATAGCTACCCCACGATTTTATCTCTTGAATTGATAACGGGCAGTTGTATAAACTTCTTTGTTTAATAAAACCGGAATTCATATTTCCGTTGTACAATAGTATACAATAGATAAACATTGAATACTTAGAAAATATATTAAGATAAATATGAAAATGAAAAAATATTGATACTCAGAAAGGAAAGTAAAAAAAAAAAACCAATAATAACTAATAATTCGATAAAAATAAAAAACAAAAAAAACAAATAAAGATGTTTTTATATAGTATCTTTGAAACATTGTGTGTATGTGTAATATAAAGACTTTTGAAGCAACTTTACAATGCAATATGTGTTGAAAAGTTATATTCACCTAACTTTTTTTTTTTAATTCTTAAATATTTTCGGAAATAAAATTCCATCATTCAGAGTTATTGAAAGTACTAGGTTGTTTTTTTTACAGTACTTATCCCACGGCGATGTCTGAATACATCTGTTGTTTTAAGAAGTTGAGGAACGCCGTTTTTTGTTCTTTTTTCGTGTTACTTCCGTGATGTTAAATCGGTCATTTCCGTGATGTGTAATTCGGTTCGGCTGCTCCTGCGCTCGTGGAGATTGTCGAAATTTCTTTATTTTTTACTATAAATTAACTCGCTCAGGCATAGTGAGAATAAAGGGTTTTTTTATAGCTCTTTGAGCATTGTGTGTTTTTATAATGGAGATTGTGTGTTTTCTGTTTGAAACCGAAACTACTTAAGTCATTTACGTTAACATTCTGTAAAATGTTATTTTTATCTAAACCTCAATTATTTAATAAAAAATGTTTTACAATATTAATACTGTTGCCCATATCTATATGCAATTGTATTTATTTAATACATCACTGACGACAACCACCCAGCGACCCAAATGTAGGAGCGGTATATTAAAAAAAAATATGTTACAACAAAATAGGAATTTACAATGTGAACGGGTAGGTTAATTTGCATATTGATATTAAAAATATTATTTTAATAAATATGTGGTTAGTATTATTGATTTCTAATTGTTTGGTTTTATCTAAAAATGAATGTAAGCAAAAAGCTTGGGAATAAATCTTCAGAAGTGTTGATTTTTTTTTAAAATCGAAGCATTACAGTTTATAATAAGACTCAAAAGAGCCTGATGTAAAAATGTTTTAAAAAAGTGTATAATTGTATGAAAAAGTGTATATTAAAATTATAAAAATTGTTCAAATTACACTCCAACTATAAATAAGATAACCAATAAGTGTAAGGTAAATCCGTAGTGTTTGTGGATAATATATCTTCAGAGAGTAAACATTTCATTATGTATAGTTTTTTCGATAGACAAGTAAGTGAAATAAAATGGAACTTAATCCGACAGTGTGAATTTGATATATTGAAAAACAAAAGATGTTTAACCAAATGCATGGGATCATCAGGAGGATAATGTTGCCAAACGTTTCGGGCCTTCCTCTCAACGGTTTTAAAAAGCAACATGCCCCCCCCCTCACTGATGTGAGGTCCCTAGGAATATCTGTATCGACCGTATGTGGATCGCGTCTTCAACAAAAATAAAAATAAGAAAAAAAAAATTAAGAATAAAAATTCATTTTATTTAAATAAAATTCATTTTAATTTTAAATAAAATTCATTTTATTTTTAATACAGACAGCGCATTTTTTTTAGACTATTCCAACAATTTGACTAGTAGCGTTCTGTTTGCGCATTCTTCTTCTAACGCGTTCATTTCATCCCGGTCTCATTTTTATTTTTGTTGAAGACGATCCACATTGCGGTCGATACTGATATTCCGAGGGACCTCACATCAGTTGAGGGGGGTGGCGATGTTGCTTTTTAAAACCAAGAGAGAACTTTTGTTGAAGACCGATCCACACCGTCGATACTGAATTCGAGGACCTACAAGTGACGGGGGGGGCATGTGCTTTTAAATCCATTGAGAGGTAAGGCCCCCGAAACGGTTTGCACATTTCTCTCCTGATGATCCCATGATGTTTTAAACATTCTTTGTTTTCAATATATCAAATTCATACATATATATATACCTATATATATCATATATATATATATATATATATATATATATATATTATATATATATATCCACAAGTATCCATTGACTCTTTCTCCATCCCAAATCTCTCCATCGGTCATTGTACCTGGGATATCATCTGATTTCTGATATATATAAATATAGTATATATATATATATATATATATATATATAATATATATATATGGAGAAATATGGAAACACATCCATACAACTGATCACCTAATCCCTAGCCAGGTGACCGGAACTAGTATTAATCGACAAGAAGAAGAAGAGAACCTTTCATCTGAATGATTTTGTGTCCCGGCCTACCACCGATGTGAAAATGAAAGAAAGCGAGAGATAGGAACATCAAGGTAAAGGCGTATCAATTGTAATTGGTGCACTCTGAACGGACGCCAAAACGCTGGAAAAGAGATGTGGGTGAACTGGAAATCAAAGGAAGAATCGAGACCATCCAAACTACAGCACTGTTGGGATCCGGGCTAGAATACTCAGAAGAGTCCAGAGACCTGAGGAGACTTGCTGTCACTCAGCCTCCAGTCAACACTGAGCACGGCAGGTGTGAAGATTTTAATAATAATAAATAATAATAATAATAATAATAATAATAATGATAATAATAATAATAATAATTAATTATTTATATTATATTGTTGCCACAAAATAATGTCATGAGGAAAACTATATTCAAAGCGGAAAATTGATAAGAACCATCAAAATATAAATGTAGACTTTGACGGTAATAGAGATGAGACTGTAAACCATATACTCTGCGAATGTACCAAACTAGCACAACGAGAATACAAAACTAGGACACGAATGGGTTGGGAAGGTTAATCCACTGGGAATTATGCAAAAAAATTAATCTTGACCATACAACAAAATGTATATGCATAACCAGAATCTGTCTTGAGAAGAACCGAAATACATAAAATTCTCTGGGATTTTGAAATAAAACGGATCACCTTATCCCAGCAAGAAGACCAGACTTAGTGTTGATAAATAAAAAAGAAAGAACTGTCAACTGGTGGATTTTGCAGTGCCAGCAGATCACAGGGCGAAGATAAAGGGAAATGAAAAAAAATGGACAAATATCTGGACCTTGCCCAGAGAACTGAAAAAGTTATTGGATTGAAACCATTCAGAACACTGCACTGCTGCAATCTGCCCAGAATACTCAGAAGGATCCGTGAGACCTGAGGAGACTTTGCTGTCACCTCAGACCCCAGTAGAAAGACCATCCAGCTAATGCTGATTTGAAAAACTCAAAAGAGTAAATAATAATCCCTTTTATCTCTAAGGGATAGTCTGAGGCAAACATTATTCTAGTGACGAGGACATTAAATCTGTAGCAGAAATCGCTAAAAAACAGTCAACGGAATTTTTCGAGGCAGGGAAACAAGTATAACATAATGGTCGGGTCTTAGTTGGGAACACCATATTTGTGGCCTTGTGTCAAACAGAAAGATAGATGTAGTATGATTCTCAGAACTTACCTGGTGGTCTCTTTTAAGAATCGGCCCGAAAAAGAAATAAAAACATAAACGAGATTTTGGCGACGTGGGGTCTACCATTAACGAAAATCCCGACTTCTTGACTGTTAATTGTTCTTTGATCCAAACAGCTGTGAACTCACAATGACTGTAGAATGATTAGAATGAATCGAACATTCTTTTCCTTCTAGGAAGAGATGGATTATTCGAGAAAAAGACCCTTCTATATTGTTGTTGACATAATATATAAGGCCGGAGCCCCTCGCTAGGAAGGGTAGTTGGTCTGGGAGTCAGAATAGAGTTTGTCTGACAGTTGGAGCTGGAGTTGGAGTTGGTTTGGGCTGCGATCGGGGAACGATCTGTTGTCGCTGAAACGAAAAGGGCTGTCCTGATATTTGCCGACAAGAAAAAAGTTTGTCAGCAAAAGTTTACTCAAAGTACTGAAACTCAAAGGACCATATAAAGATCTCTCTCTCTCTCTCTCTCTCTCTCTCTCTCTCTCTCTCTCTCTCTCTCTCTCTCTCTCTCTCTCTCTCCAAGTTAAGAAGCCGAAATTGAATTTATTCTAATAAACACCTGAAAAATAAACTCGGTATCATAGTCATCATTTACTACGAAGAAAATACTACGGACAGTATTATGAATGGAAACAAACAACGCTATACCCCTGACCACTAGACACCCTTGGAGGTAAAGTCAATTGACCGTAACAAGAACCACTTGACTTGTAAGGTGATACCTTTCCCTGACCACGCGAAGAAGTGTGGAAGAATTCTTTTTGGGGTCGGCTGACTAGAAACGACGACTACTAGATCTGTGTGATCAACAAGCAAACGTGTCGACCCCTGATATACGACTGGTGTCGAGCCCTGATGGAAAGTCCTGATTGAGTGTTTTGATGACCCGGTAAAACGCCATAACATTACACAAGCTCTCATTCGAAGGTGGAACATCGCTATTGAGAGAAACGGTGACTGTGTGGAAAAGTAGGGATGTGATCCCCAGAGGACAAGCTTCATTTTAATGTATGATACATCTTGTTGTCTTGCTAATTATAGCTGTCTCAAAGAAAATGGCATTACTGTTTCTCACAGCTATGTGGAGAAGTAGGAATGTGATCCACAGAGGACCAGCTTCATTTCTATGTATGATAGATGTTCCTGTGTTGGTAATTATACCTGTCCTAAACAAAATGGCATTACTTTTAGACTCACCTATGTGGAGAAGTAGAGATGTGATCCATAGAGGACCAGCTTCATTTCTATGTATGATAGATGTTCCTGTGTTGGTAATTATACCTGTCCTAAACAAAATGGCATTACTTTTTGACTCACCTATGTGGAGAAGTAGGGATGTGATTCACAGAGACCCAGCTTCATTTTGATGCATGATACATGTTCATATGTTGGTCATTATACCTGACCTAAACAAAATGGCATTATTTTTCTCTTTTTTCTTATATAGAGAAGTAGGGATGTGATCCACAGAGAACCAGCTTCATATATATATGGATAGACAGGCAGGGAGTGGCATATAAATATATATATATATATATATATATATATATATATATATATATATATATATATATATATTGTGGAATAGATAGATAGGCAGGCGGGCAGTCGGGTAGGTGGAAAGTTAGTGACATAAAAGATACAGAACTGAAGAAAAATAGATACATAGATTAGCACGCTGACAGCGAGTTTCGACACACACACACACACACACACACACACACACACATATATATATATATATATATATATATATATATATATATAAGGGTGTTCCGGTGTAGGCATGTATTGGATTTTTCTATGCGGAAGACGTTTTGTTTAATTTATTCTTGTTAAGTATACACATTTTTTAACTCAAATTTTAAGCACATTTTTTAAACCCAGTTTTTCTATTTAACCCATAAATGGGAAACTAACAGAAGTTAAACTAATTAAAGTTGTTGCATGGATTGTTGGGTAAAAATCATTTCCAATGTATTTTATAGTAAAAATCGTTGTCCAATGTATTTTAATAGTAAAAAACATATTAATAGTATAAAATGCATTACCGATACATTTTTATAGTAAAAATCATTGTCCAATGCATTATTATAGTAAAACTCATATCCAATGCATTTTTATAGTAAAAATTATTTCCAATGCATTTTTATGGTAAAAATCATTGTCCAATGCATTTTTATAGTAAAAATTATTTCCAATGCATTTTTATAGTAAAAATTATTTCCAATGCATTTTTATGGTAAAAATCATTGTCCAATGCATTTTTATAGTAAAAATAATTGTCCGATTCATTTTTATAGTAAAAATCATTGTCCAATGCATTCTTATAGTAAAAATAATGTCCAATGCATTTTTATAATAAAAATCATTGTCCAATGCATTTTAAGTTATAATCATTGTCCAATGCATTTTCATAGTAAAAATCATTTCTAATGCATTTTTATATTAAAAATCATTGTCCAGTGCATTTTTATAGCAAAAATAAAATGGCCAATAGTTCGTGTATTCTGAGCCGTACTAAAGAGGTTTGCACTCATCTCATTAGGTTAAAATCATTAAACGCATTCTTTTATAAATTAGCTCAACAAACTCGTAATTAATGTCTTGCATATCTACAGTTCACTCCATAGGATGACGTGGCTTTGTGGAAAAATTAAAAACTGGTGTAATCTACTTTATTTTCTTAGAACATATAAAGAATTTTAATGCAAACTAATCTAAGAAGAGCACTTTTATTTGTGATTTTAATTCATACAGAAGTTAAAGTAGTTAAAATAGTTGCAATTCATTTTCATAGTAAAAATCATTTCCAATGCATTTTTATATTAAAGAATCATTTCCAATGTATTTTTTATAGTAAAAATAATTTCCAATGAATTTTTATAGTAAAAATCATTTCCAATGCATTTTATAGTAAAAATAATTTTCCAATTCATTTTCATATTAAAAATCATTTTCAATGCATTTTTATAGAAAATAATAATTTCAAATGCATTTTTATATTAAAGAATCATTTGCAATGCATTTTTATAGTAAAGAATAATTTCCAATGCATTTTTATAGTAAAAATCTTTTCCAATGCATTTTTATAATGAAAATCATTTCCAATGCATTTTTATAATGAAAATCATTTCCAATGCATTTTTATAGTATAAATCAGTTCCAATGCAGTTTTATATTAAAGAATCATTGTCCAATGCAATTTTATTGTAAAAAATTATTTACAATGCATTTTTATAGTAAAAATCATTGCCCAATGCATTTTATAGTAAAAATCATTTCCATCAGTTTTATAGTAAAAATAGTCTCCAATGCATTTTTATAGTAAATACAAATGTCCAATGCATTTTTACAGTAAATATTATTTCCAATGCATTTTTATAGTAAAAATCATTGTTCAATGCATTTTTATAGTAAAAATAATTTCCACTGCATTTTTATATAAAAATCCTTTCCAATGCATTATTATAGTAAAAATCATTTCTAATGCATTTTTATTGTAAAAATCATTTCCAATGCATTTTTATATAAAAATCCTTTCCAATGTATTTTCATAGTAAAAATCATTTCCAATGCATTTTTATAGTAAAAATCATTTCCAATGCATTTTCATAGTAAAAATAATTTCCAATGCATTTTTATTGTAAAAATCATTTCCGATACATTTTTATAGTAAAAATCATTTCCAATGCATTTTTATAGTAAAAATAATTTCTAATGCGTTTTATAGTAAAAAAAATTTCCAATGCAATTTTAATGTAAAAATAATTTCTAATGCATTTTTATAGTAAAAATCAAATCTTTATTACAAAAATGATTTCTAATGAAATTCATATTCATAATAATTTCTACGGTATTTTCATAGAAAAATCATTTCAAATTAAAACTTAGGCACAATATTATATTGTATATTTCCATGAAAGAAAATGTCTTTGACGGTAGTTTGTGTAAACATATCGTAATTTAATTTAGGATCAAAAATTTGAATCCTTTTCTTTTGGTAGATAAAACGTACCATTAACTTTTGATTAGGTACTCACATTGGTTCACTTCGGGTATTAGGCGTGGGGGGGGGGATTACATAAAGAATAAATACATACAATGAATGAAGATAAACTCATTCATTTCTTTTTATATTTCTGTTTCAAAATATAGTAAAATCATTTCCATTGCATTTTTATAGTAAAAATCATTTCCAATGCATTTTCATAGTAAAAATCATTCCCAATGCATTTTTAAAGTAAAAATCATTTCCAATGCATTTTTTTAGTAAAAATCATTTCCAATGCATTTTTATAGTAAAAATCATTTCCAATGCATTTTCATAGTAAAAATCATTTCCAATGCATTTTTATAGTAAAAATAATTTCCAATGCATTTTCATAGCAAAAATCATTTCCAATGCATTTTTATGGTAAAACTCATTTCTAAAACCTTATTATAGTAAAAATCATTTCCAATGCATTTTTATAGTAAAAATCATTTCCAATGCATTTTCATAGTAAAAATAATTTCTAATGCCTTTTTATAGTAAAAATAATTTCCAATACTTTTTCATAGTAAAAATCAAATCTTTATAATAAAAATGATTACTAATGAAATTCATATTCATAATAATTTCTACGGTATTTTCATAGAAAAACCATTTCAAATTAAAACTTAGGCATAATATTATTTTGTATATTTCCATGAAAGAAAATGTCTTCGTCGGTAGTTTGTGTACACATATAGTAATTTAATTTAGGATAAAAAATTTGAATCTTTTTCTTTTGGTAAATAAAACGTACCATTAAATTTTGATTAGGTACTCACATTGTTTCACTTCGAGGCGGTGAGCGGGGGAGGTGTATGAATCACAGAAAGAATGAAGATATACTATGAATGAGGATAAACTCATTCATTTCTTCAGAAAATATAAACCAATTTTAGCACAAACAATAAACTATTCTGGCGTAATGTGATTCATTCGTATTTAAAAAAAGCACTTTTGTTTTCAGTGATTTGCATTTTGGCAGCGGCTATAGTGCAACCAAAATTAAACCACAATCAAGTGTGGAATATTGAATAGTCGTCCTTGAATAGGTTAGCGTCTACCTATTAATTGGCGCTAACAACTTCATTACCCTGACAGTATAAATACCGAACAGATCTTTGCTTGGTCGTCAGAGAAGACTTACAGTCACTCAAACCACAACACTCCGTTCTCTTTTGGTAGCAGAAAACAAACCTCACCATGCCTAACTACACTCTCCATTACTTCAATGGCCGTGGCCGTGCCGAGATTATGCGTATGATGATGGCCATGGCTGGCGTCAAATACATGGACAAAAGATACGAATTCTCTGACTGGGATCGTTGCAGGAATGGTAAGGAACCGTTTATTCACTTTTTTAATTTTTAGTAATTGTACAGAGACTTATTCTCCTATACTTGAATGGAGTACGATTTACGACACACATAATTTCTTAGGCTTATCTCTTACATTTCTGAGCGGTTGCATGATATGATGTATTCAAAAGGTAAACAGTAGGTTAAACTGAGCTCTTTAGCATTTGAGGTAGAATATCTTTGATCATATTTACTTCACTTGTCTTGGCCGTATTATAAGTAGTATAAAGCAAAGCTCACCATGCCTAACTACACTCTCCATTACTTCAATGGCCGTGGCCGTGCCGAGATTATGCGTATGATGTTCCATATGGCTGGCGTCAAATACATGGACAAGAGATATTAATTCTCTGACTGGGATCGTTGCAGGAATGGTAAGGAACTTTCTTAGTAATATTCCTTTTTTTACATGTTTTTAAATCTGGTTTTACAATGTTACCGTTCACTAGGAATCTTACTTGTCATAGAACTGTATAAATATACAATGTTCTGTTATAAATATTGATTTATGGAGACAAAATGTTATTCTTGTCCGTCAGTGAAAAGCAGCTACATGAAGCACAACACTTCATTTGTTACATACTTAGTAGATTCCTAATACTTATGTACAGTAGTGTAGACACCAAAATGGCGTCAGAATCGGTGGAGAAGATCCTCTTCCGGTTTAGATTAGAAAGAGATGTTTAGTTAGATCGGCCAAAACCACGACGGTGGTAAGTCGTGTTATGCACGCTCCGACTCAATCTGCGCAGGTAGTCTGGTGGGGATTTCGAAATAAAATATGACCTAAGTAAATCGAAGTCTTTTGTTATTATCTAAAAACTACCAATGACACAGGGCTTCTGATAAAGAGAAATCCCCAATGGAAGACAAGACACGAAGCACCCAAGACGAAGTCCAGACGCTAGAAGAGGCGTTAGAGGAACAGAAGTAAGAAATTAAAAAGAAGGTATACAACACATTCTCTTTTGTAATTTACAAGGCGAAAGCAAAAGTCAATTATGTCCAAATACACTTTCCATTACTTCAATGGCCTCGCCGAGATCCTCCCTATGGCTGGTGTCAAATACAAGGACAAGAGATATGAATGCTCTGACTGGGATCGTTGAAGGAATGGTAAGGAATTTTCTTCTGAATATTCTTTTAGTATCCCTATTCACATTCTTATTGGTTTCAGCAGTCGAAAAAGTAAAAAAAGTAGCAATAATTTATTAATAATTCTCTAGTCAACTTTCACGCACAACTAAGCTGAGACACCATTAATTCAGGAATATGGAAAGGTCAGTTAGCTTTGAATCACGTTTGAATCTGTGTTACGTCTCAAAGATACCTGGTACAAAGTTAACTGACCTGAAAAAATGTAAAAGTTTTTAAATAAAATAACTGGTGCATTATATCTTTTTATTTATTAATATATCAACATTGAAAATTCCATTAAATTCGGTTTATTCCCTGATTTTTTGGTATTGTTTTCTTTCGGAATGCAACGTAAAATGGGAATAGGACAGTAGAGAGAATGTGATTCTATAACCCCTAGGCATAAAACAACCCTATACGGTTTGACCGGTAAAATAGATAAATCATATATCCTTGAATTTTAGTAATTTTTATTTTATTTCGGCGGGGTGACATACG
This sequence comes from Doryteuthis pealeii, assembly GCA_023376005.1. Lineage (NCBI taxonomy): Eukaryota > Metazoa > Mollusca > Cephalopoda > Myopsida > Loliginidae > Doryteuthis > Doryteuthis pealeii. The sequence goes on from CM042175.1 coordinate 8,189,820, forward strand.
ATGGTGGAATATAAGTCCGTTAAGTAGGATTAAACCGCCGACTATGTTAAATGGGTATATAATAGATTTAGACGGGTCAGTGCTGTGATATGACTGCACCACTTGGATTTACTTGAGTAAAAGTTAGTTGGAAACTATATCCATTAAACATGAAGCAGGACTTGAAAATATGACAAAAAGCAACAGAAATAAGATGAAAGAAAACTAGAGAAAACTAAATAATTCTAATGTTTCTGAAAATTCCGTCTATTTAAATTTCATTTCGACTGATTCGTATATTTAATAAAAGCCATACAAATTATTTTCATTAATGAAGACATTGAGTATATATTCTGTTTTTTATTTCAGATTTCCCCTGTAATTACCTCCCCTGTCTGCAAATGGACAATGGTGACATGATGCCCGAGACCATGGCCATCTGCAGATATTTGGCCAGCGAATACAGTAAGTATTAAACATTTTTACGGATATAGTCCTAAGTTAGAAGTGGCATATTGACGAACTATGAATCGTTGAAAGATAAAGTAATCTATTTGTCTATCTATCTATACATATATATAATAAATAAGTAATCCACAGACACGTGTTTCGAGATATCACCTCTGGTCGGGTTTGAGACTCGAATGAACTTTAGTTCGCCAATCCTCTTACCCGTGCGACCAGAGGCAGCTGTCAAATATAGGAGAATATTTAATTGGTATATTTCTAAGCGGAAATGAATTCACTAGAGTCCTCAAACTTTTGTAAACAAAGCGAAGGTTTAGCTACACCCAGAACGTTGAACTTGCAATTAAATCCCTATTTAAAGTACTCGACCAAAGTGGGAGTATATATATAATAAAAAAAGTAATCCACAGACACGTATTTCGAGGTATCACCTCTCAACAGTGTGATTATACATTAACAACTACCCCTGGCCGGGTTTGAGACCCGAATGAACATTCGTTCGCCAATCCTAATTTGTGTGTATGGATGTGTATGTTTATTGGACAATTAAGGGGGAAGTATATATATATATATATATACATATATATATACATATATATATATACACACTCGCACACACACACACACACACACATATATATATATATATATATATATAAGAAGAATTTTTTTCAAAAATATAACAGACATGGTATGTTACGATCAAAGGCACAATTTTATATGTCTATACTTAATTATTTCGGTTTATGATAAACCATCATCAGGACAATGGAAAATAATTTTTTGTAAGGGAGAAAAATGAAAAATGTCAAGTGTATGGTGAATGTGTGAATATAATGTTATTTACCGTTATTTTTTATATGTGCGTTTATATACGAAAAACTGATGATGGGATCATTGCATGTGGAAAAAACGGAAAATGAAGATCATAAGATGACGCATGTAGAACGTGAATAGGCTGAGAGGAAATGTTAATATTGATCTGACGTATTTCATATGGATATTAATGTTTAGAAAATAAGAAAATTGTTAGATGGACGTGTTTGGTTTATTCATAAGGTTTATCAATATAAATTCATTTTGTAGACTACTACCCCAAGAGCCCCATGGACATGATGAGGTGTGACTACATCTGCGACTGCTTCTATGAAATCATGCACGATTACATGAGGTGGTTCCACTGGAAGAACGGACACTTCAGGGTGAGTCGGTTATTTCAAATTGCTGAATATATCCCATCTATATTTGAAGATATTTGCTACAGTAAAAATGTTAATTAATATTTGAGGAAATGAGTTAATTTTACGTGGCCTTGGATAATTAAGGTTTGAAATAAGCATCGTTTGGCGTGGGGCAAATTTTGAAGATCTAAATGGTTATCTTCAAGTTATGCACTTCCGAATTTTTCCCCTTTTTTTTTTTTTTTTTTTTTCAGAATATGCTCTTTTGAGCTGGGTGCTTTTTCGGGAAAATTAAATTCTTGTTTTTAATCAGGATTCTTAAATAAATTTCTTTTACAATAAATATTTTGGACATTTTAATAGTGTAAAAAAAATACAAAAAAAAAACCTTGAATATATTTAAATAGAATGTAAAAAAAAACAACCTTGAATTTAGTGTTTAAAAAAAATTGAATACAGAGTAAAAACTGTGGTTGAAGAAGAAGAAGGAAAGAAATGTTTTGAAGGAAGAATTTATTTGGAATGCTTTTGTTGATAATTTCTGTTGAAATTCCGTCAGAGAATTGCTGGGGCTGAATATTTTCGGGAGAATTATATATGGAGTTATAATATAACGTAAGAAAGCAAGCGGTTGATTATCGGTTAATTATAAAAGATGGGTTGAATAGACGAAAAGATTACTGACGGTATATAGTATATTAAGAAAACTGAAAAAACACAGGTTTAAATAAGTTGAGTGGTAAGTTTATTGGCCGACGCTGCAGTGTTTCGATCTATTAATTAGATCATCTTCAGGTCATTTGTTGGTATAAGGAAGGTGATAAAAAATTGTTATCACAGAATAATGATAAAAGCAAGCGATAGTCCTTGTTTATCAGTCTGTTTAAAATTTTGAAATCTGAAGAAAGGACGCTGGAAAATGGACGGTTTGAAATGAGGCGTCAAATATTTTTTTACGGTGTGAGTATGAGAAGTGTGTGAGTGTGTGTATCGAAAAAAGGCATTGTGCCTTTTTTAGGTGTTTTGTATGTGTGGTTGCGCGTGTGTGTATAAATCTTTTGCGATAAAGGACATCGAAACAAACCTCAAGGTTGTGTGTGTGTGTGTGTGTGTGTGTGTGTGCGTTTGTGTGTGTGTGTGTGTGTGTGTGTGCGAGCGTGTGTTTGTGTGCGAGCGTAAATGTATGTTCATTAAAAAAAATGTTTGTTTCAATTAAGTGGCGAGAAAATATTCTTTTAACATTTGAGTTGCTGTGTGCGTTTATATATATATAAGTTTCCATTTCAAATTGTTTTATTTTTTTACTCCTTTAATAAATTTGATGATTTTACTTACTTATGAAACAAACAATTTGACATTGAATGTTTACCTCCCACCCATTCAGACAATATCTTTTTAAAAAATTACACCGTCCGGGCGATGATTTTTTTGCTTGCTAGTTAACTTAATGAATATGACTCTTATTTCGACTTATATTTATTTGTCTTTCTTTCTTTCACAGTACAACATGAACGACTGGGGATTCGGTGGTGACAGCACCTGCAGCAACTATGACGTAAGTCACTGTATTTATTTTAAATGACTTAATTCTCACTAATTTCAATTTAAAACGTCTCAGCCGAAATCAATCAACCCTATCTATCTATCTATCTATCTATCTATCTATTCAGATCTATCTATCTATCTATCTATCTATTTATCTATCTCAGTCTGTTCATATCTATCTATCTATCAATCTATCTATCTAAGTCTATTCATGTCTGTCTATCTGTCAATCTCTCTGTGTTCATATCTATCTATCTATCTATCTATCTATCTATTCAGATATATCTATCCATCTATCTATATATCTATATGTCTCAGTCTATTCATATATATCTATCTATCTTCTTAGTCTATTCATATCTATCTATCTATCTATCTATCTATCTATCTAAGTCTATTCATGTCTGTCTGTCAATCTCTGTGTGTTCATATCTATCTATCTATCTATCTATCTATCTATCTATCTAAGTCTATTCATGTCTATCTAACTCTTTATCTTAGTCTGCACATATTTATATTTCTTTGTATCTATCTATCTATCTATCTAAGACTATTCAGATCTATCTATCTATCTATCTATCTATCTATCTATCTATCTAAGTCTATTCATGTCTGTCTATCTGTCTATCTATCTCTATTCATATCTATCTATCTATCTATCTATCTAAGTCTATTCATGTCAATCTAACTATCTATCTTAGTCTGCACATATATTTCTATCTTCTTTCTATCTATCTATCTATCTATCTATCTATCTATCTATCTCTCAGTCTGCACATATCTATCTATCTTCTTTCTATCTATCTATCTATCTATCTATCTATCTATCTCTCAGTCTGTTCCTATCTAGCTCTCTATCTATCTATCTTTCTCTCATTCTCTCTTTCTTTCTTTCTTTCTATCTAAGTCTAGTCATGTATATCTAATTATATCAGTCTATTCATATCTATCTATTTTCTATATATCTATCTATCTATCTATTTCAGTATGTTCATGTCTACCTATACACACACACACACACGCATATGTATATATATAATATATATATATATATATATATATATATATATATATACATATATATATGTAAAATATAAATCTGAAGGCAATTTACAATGCAATGTAATAGGTGATAAATGATGTTTATTTACCTAAATATTTTCGAGAAAATTTCTCATCATCAGAGGCAGAAGCACTTGTGTTTTTCTAGTACCCATCCCACGGCGCCGGCGTAATCGTTTGTTGTTATTAAGTTGGAGGAACGCCAGATATTTGAAATTTTCGGGATTTTCCGTGATGGCATGTTGGTCCGTTTGTACGTGCGCTCGTGCAGATTCTTCCAAATTCTTTTAGTCTCTATATATATCAGTCTGTTCATGTCTATCTATCTATCTATCTATCTATCTACGACGTAAGTATATTTTTTATTTTCTGTCGAAATCAATTAACACTAATCAATGTAGACATTACCTCATTAGATAATACCCCATATTTTACTTTCTTTTTTATTTCCAATAAATTCATTTTCAACACATTTAATTTAAAACGTCTTAGTCAAAATCAGCCAACGCTAATCATTGTGGGTGTGGCCTCAACAAATAATAATCCGTATGTTATATTCTTTTTTTTATTTCAGAACTACATGTATTGGAGATACATGAACACCTTCAACAGGATTATGCCCTTCATGGAGAGGTCACTGTGCATGCGCAATGGTGGAAGCCAGTTCTTCATGGGAGACCAGGTAAGATTTTCTTTTATTTATATATCAATACTGGTGTTCCTATGTTTAGCCAACCATCTCCCAAGAAAATTGTGATTCAGACATTTACAAACAACAATAGAAAATTGTGGAGGGACACCACCAAAACAACACACATTTAATTGTGATATATTAAGGAACATACATTAAAGAATTGAGAAAAATGTAACTGCATATAAAAGAATTATAAATAGTTTAAAATAGGGAATTACTTTTCAATCAGCCTGTAGATTAAGGAACATACATTAAAGAATTGAGAAAAATATAACTGCATATAAAAGAATTATAAATAATTTAAAATAGGGAGTTACTTTTCAATTAGCCTGTATATTAAGGAACATACATTAAAGAATTGAGAAAAATGTAACTGCATATAAAAGAATTATAAATAGTTTAAAATAGGGAGTTACTTTTCTATCAACCTGTATATTAAGGAACATACATTAAAGAATTGAGAAAAATGGAACTGCATATAAAAGAATTATAAATAGTTTAAAATAGGGAGTTAATTTTCAATCACCTTGTATATTAAGGAACATACATTAAAGAATTGAGAAAAATGGAACTGCTTATAAAAAAATAAATAGGTTAAAATAGGGAGTTACTTTTCAATCAGCCTGTATATTAATTAACATACCTTTAAGAATTGAGAAAAATGTAATTGCAGATAAAAAAAATATGAATAGTTTAAAATAGGGAGTTACTATTCAATCACCCTGTATATTAATGAACATACATTAAAGAATTGAGAAAAATATAACTGCATATAAAAAATTATGAATAGTTTAAAATAGGGAAATAAAGGCTAGCAGTTGTGACTACATATTTCTTGCGTTGTAATTTTTATCAACAAGATGACCGCCACGTGCCGAAGACATTTTTAGTACGGTGAATATATCGCCACCATCGCTGCGTTACTTATATCATTTTGGTTACTGTGACCAGATATACACAACGTTACCTATATCGTTTTAGTGCCCGAAAAAAAAAGGCACAACGTTACATTTTGAAACAACATTTTAATTTTTTTACATACTTTTTGTGTTTCCTTTCCATATTGATAAGGTCTTAGTATACACGAATACCTATAATTTGTCTTTAAATAAAACAATAACCGTTTTGTCTTAGACTTAAAGATGGTGATAATGAACTAATTCCACTAAAATCCACAAATCTTCAAATATATCTAATCTTATCTTACTTTTTTTCAATATTTCAGATGATGTGGTGTGATATGATGATGTATTGTTGTATGGAGAATATGTTCAGGGAGAACCAATCTATGTTCAGCAACTACCCCAAGATGATGGGTCTCTACAACCGTGTTGGTTCCTACCCCAAGATCGCTTCTTACTTGAAGAGCCGTTGCAACACCCCCTGGTAAATGGGTGTGCTCAGACATTCGTTTCATCTTTCTTAAATAAAAGAAACATTATCTTCGTGATCTCTGGAAAAAAGATGTGTTTTCAAAAACCTGTTTCATCAACAAATATACCATCGATTTGTTTTATTTATTTATAGGATGTATCGAATTCAAAATAAAATATTTCCTTGCAAATATGTCTCTCTTTATTTGTATATTTTTAACAATTAACTTTTTCCCTGGAACATTTTTACAAAATTAAACTGAGCACAAAAATCTGACATAATTTATGAAAAGGGGTTTATCGTTGTCGTTTAGGTTAGGTCGATTTTTCACTTTTTTGAAATATCAAATTGTCCATCTATGCGAAAGTTGTGTGTTAGTATACTGAATACTGATACCAAAATTTATATATTTTACTTACACAAGTATTTACAAAAATAGCATCAAAGGTTTTCTTCTAATATACACTAAAAATCTACGTTTTCTAAAGGCTAAACGAGGATTTTTAGTAGATTTTAGAAGACGATCTTTGAGGCTATTTCCTCAAACAATGGTGCAAGTAAAAGATCTCATTTTTGGTAGGATCACATTGCGGAATCGCCGATTCCTCAGGAATCTCCAAACACCAGTGGTCCCTGTCCCTATTCCTAGCGCTTTGCCTGAGCCCCCTAAACCAATATTTGAGGATGTTCCACAAACCAAAAGAATGGTAACATCAACTAGGGACCAAGCCTCACCCAGTATCACTCCAACCCCTAAGCCAATGCCATCAAAAATACCCCGTGCATTATCAAGATTACTCCCCTGTAATCGGCCGGGTCGAAAGGAACTAATTCCCCTCTCAAAGGCCACTACGCCCGTGCAATGGGGGGGGGAGATGAAGAATAATTAAAGTCCAATTACCGTCGAACTGGGAAGACAAGGCAGCAAACGGTTGTAACTGAAATACAATCCCGAAAGCCACAAAGTCCACTGCAGAATGACAGAGTATATATAAGACTCCACAATGTCATTCAAATGAAGCAGTCAAGCAGCCAATCAGAACTCAAGGAATGGAATCACCCAAGTCACCCATATTCATGGATGGATAATTCTTGATTCCTATTTATACCAACTGTCTTGGACACTGCTTGAGTGGCACTTAGCTGCTGTTATTCAAACAACAGTAGGCTAATTGACTTCAATAGTATCAGTATTCAGTATACTAACGCACAACTTTCGCATAGATGGACAATTTGATATTTTTTAAAAGTGAAAATTCGACCTGCCCTATTGCCGGTCTCCATACAACCTATTTCTATTGAAACAATGTTGTATTTTGTGCGTATTTGTATTGAGACCCGTCGTATGCAAACTTTAGTGATGTCTTTCAAAAAATCTAAGCACTCTTCCTCCGATCTTTCCAACGTCTCTTCTAGTAGGTCACCGGGACTGTAGAACCCACTAGAGAGGATATCACCCAACCTAACTATGGACAGATCACCCCAGCTGCTGGAAAGCATAGATAAGAATAACTATGATAACCATCAATATATTATATAAATTTGCCTCTACCAAAAATTTATATATATAATATATATATATATATATATATATATATATATATATGTATATATATATGGGAGTAAATATGGAAAATAAATCCGACAATATAAAGAAATTTGAAAAAACAAGTGTTCCGAAAATGGGATGAATTTTATTATCGATGTTTAAAACATTTCGGTTACATTGAATCTTCATCAGGATGTCTCTTGGAGTGAAGAAAATGAGGGATGTTTTTATATGTGACAGGAGATGAAAATCTTTTTAGTTATGTAACTGTATTTGATCATTCCCACTTTGTTCCCTTAATAACCGACATGTATTATTTATTATATCTCCGTTTCTAGTTAAATAGTGTTAAATAATTACTAAATACCAGGCTTCATTTAATTATTTATTTAGTTATCATTCCCACTTTGTTTCCCTATGTTCTCTTAAAAATAATCAGTCCATTAATACTTTTTCTCGTCTTTTGCATTTCTTCGAGTTGCGTCACGCGTCATGACACCTTCGCGTGTGTGGATCGCGACTTGCCTTTCAAAAAATATAACACACACACACACACACACACACACATATATATATATATATATACTTTTAAAGGTCTTATCAAATAAATTTAAATAAATTTCAAATATATTTAGGTTTATATCTTATCAAGTAAAAGATAAATACTTGACAAACATATTAATGTTAGAATTGGATAGAAATATTTGAAACCATATAAATGTGTACAGATAATATACTGCAATTAACAGGGAAGGTCTAATTTTAGAACTCTGAAGCGTGTTGAGTACCCCTTCATCATCATTACTCCCAGTTCCACCCCGACCCGGAGTGGTATTATCTGTTAGGGTCCCCTCCATGGGTTAAGTAGAAAAATGAGCTTAAATAAATGTGTTTTGAAAATTGATTTTAAGAAAATTGAAGAATGAATAAAACAAACCTGTTCGGTATAAAATAACCAAAGAAGGGTTCTGTTGAGATTAAAAATAAAATTCAAATAAAATTCAGATAAAAAAAAGTAACAAACTCCAATGAGTCTTCACCGGAGAACCCTACGAGCATGTGAGGGGAAAAGGACCCACTTCCGACCCCAAAAGAGAATCTCTCGACCATTTGAGTTTAAGCCTTAACTGGGGCAAGACATTTTTACTATAAAAATGCATTGGAAAATGATGTTTACTATAAAAATGCATTGGAAGTAATTTTTACTATTAAAATGCATTAAAAATGATTTTTACTATAAAAATGCATTGGAGATGATTTTTAATTTAAAAATGCATTGGAAAGGATTTTTACAATAAAAATGCATTGAAAATGGTTTTTACTATAATAATGCAGTGGACAATGATTTTTACTATTAAAATGCATTAAAATGATTTTTACTATAAAAATGCATTGGAAATGATTTTTACTATTAAAATGCATTGGACAATGATTTTTACAATAAAAATGCATTGGACAATGATTTTTACTATAAAAATGCATTGGAAGTAATTTTTACTATAAAAATGCATTGGAAGTAATTTTTACTATTAAAATGCATTGGACAATGATGTTTACTATAAAAATGCATTGGAAGTGATTTTTACTATCAAAATGCATTAAAAATGATTTTTACTATAAAAATGCTTTGGAGATGATTTTTACTATAAAAATGCATTGGAGATGATTTTTACTATAAAAATGCATTGGACAATGATTTTACTATAAAAATGCATTGGAAGTGATTTTTACTATAAAAATGCATTGGAAGTAATTTTTACTATTAAAATGCATTGGACAATGATTTTTACAATAAAAATGCATTGGACAATGATTTTTTACTAAAAATGCATTGGAAGTGATTTTTACTATAAAAATGCATTGGAAGTAATTTTTACTATTAAAATGCATTGGACAATGATGTTTACTATAAAAATGCATTGGAAGTGATTTTTACTATCAAAATGCATTAAAAATGATTTTTACTATAAAAATGCTTTGGAGATGATTTTTACTATAAAAATGCATTGGAGATGATTTTTACTATAAAAATGCATTGGACAATGATTTTACTATAAAAATGCATTGGAAGTGATTTTTACTATAAAAATGCATTGGAAGTAATTTTTACTATTAAAATGCATTGGACAATGATTTTTACAATAAAAATGCATTGGACAATGATTTTTACTATAAAAATTCATTGGAAGTGATTTTTACTATAAAAATTCATTGGAAGTGATTTTTACTATAAAAATTCATTGGAAGTGATTTTTACTATAAAAATTCATTGGAAGTGATTTTTACTAGTGTCCAGGGAAAAATTCCCTTGCCGCGTGGTGGCTATTATTGAATAAAGCCTAAATCATAAAACTACTTTTCGTTTTTGTCTCTTCCTTTCTTTCTTTGAATTCCTTTTTAGCACCAACACCAAATAACTTGGGGTTAAAAGTAAACCCTAGGAACACGCAAAAGAATAACAAGCTACCTTTTAAACATAAAACCACCCCACAATTCACATGCCCTGAAATTCAATCAACCAAGAAATTAACCAACCTAATATTTTACAGGTGCTACACCTTGTATTTGCCTCTATATTCGGTCTGCTTGACTTTTAGGTTATTGCAATCAGAGCGAAATTTCTTATACCATCTAGTTACTGTACTGGAGCCATATAACTATGCATTATATCTAAAAACAAAATTAAAAAACAGCCTGGAAATGTTTTTTTACTATATAAATGCATTGGACAATGATGTTTACTATAATAATGTATTGGAAGTCATTTTTACTATTAAAATGCATTAAAAATGATTTTTACTATAAAAATGGATTGGAGATGATTTTTAATTTAAAAATGCATTGGAAAGGATTTTTACTAGAAAAATGCATTTGACAATGATTTTTACTATAAAAAGGCATTGGAAATGATTTTTACTATAAAAATGCATTGAAAATGATTTTTACTATAAAAATGCATTGGAAATGATTTTTACTATAAAAAGGCATTGGAAATGACTTTTACAATGAAAATGCATTGGAAGTGATTTTTAGTATAAAAATGCATTGGAAATGATTTTTACCATAAAATTGCATTGGAAATGATTTTTACTATGAAAATGCATTGGAAATGATTTTTACTATAAAAATGCATTGAAAATGATTTTTACTAGAAAAATGCATTGGACAATGATTTTTACTATAAAAAGGCATTGGATGTGACTTTTACAATGAAAATGCATTGGAAGTGATTTTTAGTATAAAAATGCATTGAAAATGGTTTTTACTATAAGAATGCATTGGACAATGATTTTTACTATAAAAATACATTGGAAGTGATTTTTACTATTAAAATGCATTAAAAATGATTTTTACTATAAAAATGCACTGGAAGTGATTTTTACCATTAAAATGCATTAAAAATGATTTTTACTATAAAAATGCATTGGAAATGATTTTTACTAGAAAAATGCATTGAAAATGATTTTTACAATAAAAATTCATTGGAAATGGTTTTTACAATAAAAATTCATTGGAAATGGTTTTTACAATAAAAATGCATTGGACAATGATTTTTACTATAAAAATGCATTGGAAATGATTTTTACCATAAAAATGCATTGGACAATGATTTTTACTATGTAAATGCATTGGAAATGATTTTTACTATGAAAATGCATTGAAAATGATTTTTACTATAAAAATGCATTGGACAATGATTTTTACTATAAAAAGGCATTGGAAATGATTTTTACTGTAAAAATGCACTGGAAATGTTTTTTACTAATAAAATGCATTGGAAATGGTTTTTACAATAAAAATGCATTGGACAATGATTTTTGCTATAAAAATGCATTGGAGATGATTTTTACTATAAAAATACATTGGAAATGTTTTTTACAATAAAAATGCATTGGACAATGATTTTTACTAGAAAAATGATTTGGGAAGTAGTTTATTATACGAAAACATCAGAAATTATTTTTACTATAAAAATACCAAATAATTTTACTACTGATATTAAATGCACTTCGAATTATTTTATTTTAGAAATTAATTTCTATTTTAAATAATTTCAATAAATTATTAATTGTTTTACTAAAAAACTGTAATTGATATATATTCATATATACCAAGGTATAATATAGAGAGATAGATTGTTAGACATATAGTTGATAGTTTTATTTTACATTTTGCTTACCTTTGTCTACTCGTCTGGACGCCATGTTCTCTCGTTGGGCTAACTTCTTAATGCTTGGTTTTCTTTCTGTTGATTCTTCTTTAGAGGATCTAGAAATCAGAGGAAGAATTGAGACCATCCAGACTACTGCAGTGTTGCATTCAGCTAGAATACTCAGAAGAGTTCTGGAGACCTGAGGAAACTTGTTGTCATTAAGACTCCAGTGAAATACCATCAGCTAATGCTGATGTGAAAAACTCAACAGGAGTGATGATGATGATCATAATAATAATAATAATAATAATAATAATAATAATAATAATACGGACGCTTCAAACGACAAATAGAAGAGGTTGCACATGAAAAGACTTGGACATGGTTAAGAAAGGGAAACCTCAAAAGAGAAACAGAATCACTTATAATTGCTGCACAAAATAATGCCATAAGGACAAACTACATCAAAGCGAAAATTGATAAGACCCAACAAAATAGTAAATGTAGACTTTGCGGGAATAGAGATGAGACTGTAAACCATATACTCTGCGAATGTAGCAAACTAGCACAACGAGAATACAAAACTAGACACGACTGGGTTGGGAAGGTGATCCACTGGGAATTATGCAAAAAATTAAATTTTGACCACACAACAAAATGGTATATGCATAAACCAGAATCTGTTCTTGAGAACGAAACACAAAAAATTCTCTGGGACTTTGAGATAAAAACGGATCACCTTATCCCAGCAAAAAAGAAAGAACTTGTCAACTGGTGGATTTTGCAGTGCCAGCAGATCACAGGGTGAAGCTAAAGGAAAATGAAAAAATAGACAAATATCTGGACCTAGCCAGAGAACTGAAAAAGTTATGGAATATGAAATTGAAAGTGATACCAATTGTGGTTGGTGCACTTGGAACAATCCCAAAAGGATTAGAAAAGGGCTTGGAAAGTTTGGATATCAGAGGAAGGATTGAAACCATTCAGAACACTGCACTGCTGCAATCTGCCAGAATACTCAGAAGAGTCCTGGAGTCCTGAGATGACTTGCTGTCACTCATAATTCAGTGAAAGACCATCAGCTAATGCTGATGTGAAAACTCAAAAGGAGTAAATAATAATGATAATAATAATAATAGTCTGCCAAATCAGGAGACTATAAAATCACTTGATGAAAATGAAAATTACAAATACTTAGGGATTTTAGAAGCGGACAATATCAAGCAAACAGAAATGAAAGGAAAAGTTAAAAAAGAATATCTCAGGAGAACTAGAAAACAACAGGCAAACCCTTGTGTAACCTAAACTAAATTTGCCTGCTTTCCACTGCGAAGTATGAACAACAAAAATGTCAAGGTTTATTTTTTTTAAGACAACATTGCTTAAAAGTTTGCTTTTCTATAAGACTACATTGTCAATTACTTTATCATAAGATTGCATTGTCAATGGTTTTAATAAAGGACTGCAGCGTCAATTATTTTTATGGAAGGGGGGAAAATATATGGGGGGAATATGTTTGTGCGCCCCTCTCCTCCGCCGAGAAAGTTCTGAGCTGACAAGGGATGTCCAGGACGAGATCAGCATCTCAGTGGTCGCAGTGACGAGCCGAGAGTATTTCGGGTATACATCTAGCCTCGCAGTTTGTCACATATCTTGTTTTGTCAGGGTAGTCCTCCCATATAGTAGTGAACTAGAAAGAAGATTTTATCAAAACCTTTGATAATGTTGTACTATATTACCAATTAGTTCTATGATAACATTATTGGCCCACCCTGTCGGTGGGGCGTTAGAATGCACCGACTGCACCTCTGCAGAGGGGTAAGACTCCCCCAATGGGGCCACATGTTGGCCGTGGGTGGCGACCCGTGATGCTTAAGCATAGAGCCCAGGTGGATGAGCAGTTCATGACATGCAATACTCCACTTTGGCCCTATCTTGGGCTAGACGGGCGGTCGGAGAGGCCCCCTCCGATCTATCGGCTGGTCACGTCAAATCCTAGCACCTATATGATTTTCCCAACCCTATTGCCCTTATTGCAAGCCCCAACCCCTTTTTATCATACGGGTGCTAGAAGGCGGTGACTGCGGGTCTACATATCCTGGGAATTACGTTAAATTCTATCTGGTGGTGAGGTTCCAGTTTTGGAGGTTTGTGGAATGTGGAGCACCCCTTCATCACCATTGCTCCCTGGTCCACTCTGACCCAGAGTGGTAGTACCTGTTAGAGTCCCATCTATGGGTTAAATAGAAAAATTTATTTATAAAAAAATTGTATTATCCATTAAGAATTGATTTATTTCAAAACTTTATCGACATTAAATTACCCACTGAGGTTGATATGCCGTAAAACAAAACAAACCAAACCAAACCAAATCAATGGTATTACTATAGCATTGCAGTGTTTACTATAAAAAATGTACTATCACTGGTTTTAGTAGAAGACTGAATTGTGAATGATGTTATTATAAGATCGCATTGTCAATGGTTTTAATAAACGGCTGCATTGTCAATTATATGCCTAAAAGATTGCATTGTTAAAGTTTATAATACAAGTTTGCATTGCCAATAATTATACAATACAACTGCACAGTGGGCTGGAGCATGGAAATTGCCAAAATTAAACCCCCATCAAACATTTATGGGTTTTAGTTTTTCTGAAACTAGAAAAAAATTCCAGTTCAACACAAAAAATCAAGTTAAAAGCTGTTGAGAATTTTGATATATAGTCCAAAATCTGGTTACAGCACTGTCACTAAAGGTTTTGAAAAGGCTTGAATCTAATTCTCCCTTGACACAGGTGTAAACGTCACAACCTTTTAAAGGTAGAGTGGAATTGTGTAAGCATTTAATATCTTGTCGTCGAGTTAAATGTTCGTCGGGTGGAGGGTTGAGACAGACAATCAAGTCCACAGTCCCCATGATATGGTTACAGCACTATCTATAAAGGTTTTGAAAAGGCTTGAATCTAATTCTCCCTTGACACAACGCTATAAAAGATAGTGTTGAATTGTGTCAGTATTTAGATATCTTGTCGTATAGTTGCATAGCCATCAGGGTGTGGAAGGGTAAGACAAACAATCAAGTGTACAGTGTCCAAGATCTTGTAACAGCTCTGACAGTTTTGGAAAGGCTTGAATCTAATTCTCCCTTGACATTGGTTTAAATGCCACAACTCTATAAAGCACAGGGGGCTGGAGCATGGAAATTGCCAAAATTAGACCCCCATCAAAAATTTATGGGTCTTAGTTTTTGTGAAACTAGAAAACATTTCCAGTTCAACAACAAAAAAAATCAAGTTAAAAGCTCAACTCCATGAAAATGACGAGCTTTTGAAGATTGTCGATACATCGTTTTCAAGGTTACCTAATCCAGCAACCCAAAATAATATCTTAATTTACTGAATTTAATCATTTATTTATGCATGTTTATAGTAAAATCATTTCCAATGCATTTTTATAGTAAAAATCATTTCCAATGCATTTTCATAATAAAAACATTTCCAATGCATTTTCATAATAAAAATCATTTCCAATACATTTTTATAGTAAAAATCATTTCCAATGCATTTTCATAATAAAAATCATTTCCAATGCATTTTTATAGTAAAATCATTTCAATACATTTTTATAGTAAAATCATTTCCAATGCATTTTTCATAATAAAATCATTTCAATGTATTTTTATAGTAAAAATCATTTCCAATGCATTTTCATAATAAAAATCATTTCCAATACATTTTTATAGTAAATCATTTCCAATGCATTCATAATAAAATCATTTCCAATGCATTTTTTATAGTAAAAATCATTTCCAATGCATTTTCATAATAAAAATCATTTCCAATACATTTTATAGTAAAAATCATTTCCAATGCATTTTCATAATAAAAATCATTTCCAATACATTTTTATAGTAAAAATCATTTCCAATGCATTTTCATAATAAAAATCATTTCCAATGCATTTTTATAGTAAAAATCATTTCAAATACATTTTTATAGTAAAAATCATTTCCAATGCATTTTCATAGTAAAAATCATTTCCAATGCATTTTCATAATAAAATCATTTCAATACATTTTTACAGTAAAAATCATTTCCAATGCATTTTCATAATAAAAATCATTTCCAATACATTTTTATAGTAAAAATCATTTCCAATACATTTTTATAGTAAAAATCATTTCCAATACATTTTTACAGTAAAAATCATTTCCAGTGCATTTTCATAATAAAAATCATTTCCAATGCATTTTCATAATAAAAATCATTTCCAATACATTTTTATAGTAAAAATCATTTTCAATGCATTTTCGTAATAAAAATCATTTCCAATGCATTTTCATAATAAAAATCATTTCCAATGCATTTTCATAGTAAAAATCATTTCCAATGTATTTTCATAGTAAAAATCATTCAGAATGCATCTTTATAGTAAAAATCATTTCCAATGCATTTTCATAGTAAAAATCATTTCCAATGTATTTTCATAGTAAAAATCATTCAGAATGCATCTTTATAGTAAAAATCATTTCCAATGCATTTTCATAGTAAAAATCATTTCCAATACATTTTTATATTAAAAATCGCTTCCAATGCATCTTAATAGTAAAAATCATTTCCAATGCATTTTCATAGTAAAAATCATTTCCGATGCATTTTTGTTGTAAAAATCATTTATTAGACTTCAAACTCTTCAATTGCAAAAAAATAAGATATTCGGTCAAAATTTTTGCCGATTTATGAAAATCTAACCAAAAATTCAAAGTTTTTTTCCTGTGCCGGTGCTTTCTTGCCGCTGCTTTCTTCTAGACCTCTTAGATGGATGGTGTTGCTCCAGGGTGACTTCTGGGATAGTGTTTGGTTATTTAAAAAGAAAAACAAGAAATTGATTTAATTCTTTTACACGTTTTACACAGGCGGGGATTCTAACCATTACACTAGCTGGTTTTTCTCGAATTTCTCGTTTGTTTGTTTTTAAACTGATATATACTACATCTGTGAGTGAACTTTCTGTACGACAGCATGAAAGTAAACAAACAGGCTTTATAGCCTGTTTGAGATGGCGATAGCCGACAATTTTTGGGAGAGTATGTGCTTAATTGAAGTCATAGCTAATTGAAATTTAATTAGTTGATAATTAATAAATTAGGCGAGCACATCTGTTCAAATGTAATGGCGTAAACAACATTTATTTATTTATTAAAAGAATTATTAATTATCCACTAATTAAATTTCAATTAGGAATGACTTCAATTAAGCACTTATTCTCCCATATTATTGGCCATCGCCATCTCAAACAGACTATAAGCCTGGTTGTTTACATTCATATATATAAGAGAGTTTCATAATTTGCTTGAAGCATTGTGTATGTATTGGTTAGGAGGTTGATTTAGAAGGCTATCACAATGTAGTTTGGAATAAATAAAAAAGAATAATACGGTAACAATGGTGTTGTGTGTTGACCTGTATTTTTATTCTTTCTTGAATTTTTGAGGTAATACCTCTTTATCAAAAGAATTGAACTGAAGCAGTCCAGCTATGGCATTTCTTCCCAAATTAATTTTTTTTTTGAAAATGATGTTATTTTTTAAACAACTGTATTCTCATGTGAATGTGAAAGCGTTTATTTTTGTTTGTACATGTGTGTATGTTGTAATGCGCGTGACATTGAAAATGCGTGTTGGTTGTGACGTTAAGACTGTATCCTAGCGCGGGATTTTGTACGTGTGTATGTGCGAATGAAAATGCGTATTTGTGTTTTGTGGCCATGGTGATGTATAATCATGTATAATCACCATGGCCACAAAACACAAATACAGAAGGAGATAATCCATGAAAGAAAATATGTTAATGTATTAAATGAATGCACGGCTAACACTCGGGATCGACAGTCGCTAGTATTTATTTTATAATAAAAAACTATTTGTTTTGTTTGTTATAAATGTATGATATTGTGTCCGTGTTTTCTTTGGCTTGACCAGTGTCCATTCTGCTTTCTCGGCTTATTCACTACCTTTCTGGAGCGGGAAGTAAAAGGCTTGATTTTCCCCTTTTATCCCTTCTGTGAAACCGTTAGCGTTTCATACCTGGGACCTTTATCGCATTTTATTTTATTTTTTCTTTCTTGTGCGACACTGTGTTTGATCGTTCCTAATCAGCACAGGCGTTCGTAACAATATATATATATATATATTATATATATATATATATATAGAGAGAGAGAGAGAGAGAGACAGACAGACAGACAGACAGACAGACAGACAAGAGAGAGAGACAGAGACAGAGAGACAGAGACAGAGAGAGACAGAGAGAGACAGAGAGAGAGAGAGAGAGAGAGAGGGGTATTCTCTGTTTATCAACGGAAACTTCAAACGAAAGCAAAGCAAATATATGAATATTACATTTACTCACCTCCGTAAGCTTGTATTTTTTATAGAAAAAAATCAATGCATTTTATACCTAATATCATTTTGTGCAATCTTTATGATAAACGTGATTTCCAATTCATTTTCATAGCAAAATCATTGCATGTATTACAGTAAGAGGCACATCCAATTCATTTTTATTGTCAAAATAATTTCCAATCCATTTTACACTAAAAAATTCAAAATACAAAGAATTTCCAGTGCATACTAAAAATCATCTGCAATTCATTTTACAGTTAAAATCATATCCAATGCATTTTTTAGTAAAAAAAAAACATTTACATTGCAGTTTTATAGTAAAAATCAGGTTCAATTCATTTTTATAGTAACAATGATTTCCAATGCATTTTCATAGTAAAAATCATTTCCAATGCATTTTTATACTAAAAATCATTTCCAATGCATTTTTATAGTAAAAATCATTTCCAATACATCTCTATATTAAAAATCATTTCCAATACATTTTTGTTATAAAAATCATTCCCAATACATTTTTGTTATAAAAATCATTTCCAATTCATTTTTATAGTAAAAATAATTTCCTATACATTTTTATAGTAAAAATCATTTCCAATACATTTTTATAGTAAAAATCATTTCCAATGCATTTTTATAGTAAAAATAATTACCAATGCATTTTTATAGTAAACAATCATTTCCAATGCATTTTCATAGTAAAAATCATTTCTAATGCATTTTTATAGTAAAAATAATTTCCAATAGATCTTTATATTAAAAATAATTTCCAATACATTTTTGTTGTAAAAATCATTTCTAATGCATTTTCATAGTAAAAATCATTTCCAATACATTTTTATAGTAAAAATCATTTACAATGCATTTTCATAGTAAAAATCATTTCCAATACATTTTTATAGTAAAAATAATTTCCAATGCATTTTTATAGTAAAAATCATTTCCAATACATTTTTATAGTAAAAATCATTTCCGATACATCTTTATAGTAATAATTATTTCCAATGCATTTTTAAAGTAAAAATCATTTCTAATGCATTTTTATAGTAAAAAACATTGCCAATTCATTTTTATAGAAAAAAATGATTTCTAACGAAAATCATAATAATTTCCATGGTATTTTCATAGTAAAATCCTTACAAATTAAATCTTCCTACATAACGTAATATTGTATATTTTTGTGAAAGAAAATGTCTTTGTGTGCCCATATCGTAATTTAGTTTTGGATCAAAGATTTTAATCTTTTTCTTTTGGTCAATAAAACGTACCATTAACTTTTGATTAGATACTCACATTGGCTCACTTCGGGTGTTAGGCGTGGAGGGGGTGAAACACATAAAGAATAAATACATACAATGAATGAGGATAAACTCATTCATTTCTTTGGAAAATATAAACCAATTTTAACAAGAACAATAAACTATTCTGGCATAATGTGATTCTTTCGTATTCAAAGAAAAGAACTTTTGTTTTTTGTGCTTGCATTTTGGCAGCGGCTATAGTGCAACCAAAATTAAACCACAATCAAGTGTGGAATATTGAATAGTCGTCCTTGAATCGGTTAGCGTCTACCTATTAATTGGCGCTAACAACTTGATTACCCTGACAGTATAAATACCGAACAGATCTTTGCTTGGTCGTCAGAGAAGACTTACAGTCACTCAAACCACAACACTCCGTTCTCTTCAGAATTTGCAAAGCAGAAAGCAAACCTCACCATGCCTAACTACACTCTCCATTACTTCAATGGCCGTGGCCGTGCCGAGATTATGCGTATGATGATGGCCATGGCTGGCGTCAAATACATGGACAAGAGATATGAATTCTCCGACTGGGATCGTTGCAGGAATGGTAAGAAATACTTTTTGTTTATTCATTAAGGATTCTCATAACATATAGTTTTAAATTTTAATATCTACCTATATATAATTTGGTCTTCTTTATTATTTAAAATTCAGGAAGGTTGATTAAATTTGTGTCGACTTTCATCTAGGACGAACAAAATACTACCAAGCAAATAATTAAAAAAGAACTTTTCACATAGGGCACACCTACATCTCTCGTCATCATTTACTAAAGGGCATAGCATCCCCAATATGAACTTTATGCCAAGAGAGATTCACAGTGAAACATATACTTTTAGAGTGCGTAGACTTTGATTTAGCGCACGCACACACACACACACACACACACACACATATATATATATATATATATATATATATATATATATATATATATATATATATATAATAATATATATATATATAATATATAATATATATATATATATATATATATATATATATATATATATTGCATACAAAAATATCATTTACCGAAATGATGATTATGTAGAAAATATATGTAAAAAAATATATGCCAGTTGAAACTTTTAAATGATGAAAACATCATTGACAATAAACAGTATACATTTCTGAGATTTCTAAATATTTTGAAAACGGTACCTTTGGGATTATCCTCGTATCTGTTTGCACGACTGTCTTATTCGTCTAATAATCCCAGCTATGGATAAATAGCAGGGCAGACTGGGCTCTTTAACCTTGGTTAGGCAACCGGTCTAGGAGAAGGAAAACTCTGAAGTAAAACTCCGCTTAAGAAATTGACCTTGTGTCACATCCTTCTCATGTGGAGAGGTTGGTAAATATATAATGTATATTTAACAACATCTTTTCGACGAACACCTCAGTGAATTACTTTCTTTGTGTGTATATAATCTATCTATCTATCTATCTATCTATCTATCTATCTTTGTATGTAAATAATCTCTCTCTCTCTCTCTCTCTCTCCTCTCTCTCTCTCTCTCTCTCTCTCTGTATATATATATATATATATATATATATATATATATATATATATTATTATAATGGAGATTGTGTGTTTTTCTGTCTGTAACCGAAACTATATCACTACTCAAGTCACAATTCCCTTAATTATTTACGTCAAATTATCCATGGTTTCATTCTTTTAAACCTTCAATTATTAATAAAATTGTTTTACATTATTAATACTGTTAACCATATCTACATACTAATAACATGTGATTGTATTTATATATACAACAAAATAGTGGCATACAGTATGAACGGGAAGGCTTATTTGCATATTAATATTTAAAATTTGATTTTAATAAATATGTGCTTGGTATTATTGATTTCTAATTGTTTGGTTTTATCTTAATGAATATGAGCAAAAATCTGAGATAAATCTTAAAAGAAAATTATTTACAAGAAGAAATAACTGTAATTTTATTCTTTACTTCCTATTTTAACTAAATAGTTAAATTAGAAAAATTTAGTAATGAAAGACAGGAGGGGTTGAAGAGTAACTTTCAGTTCTATTTTTCGATTATAGCCCCCTCTGTTGCAAATCTTTTTTTTTTCATTCTTATTTCGTTAGTCTTTCTAATTTAATATGATATTTTATTACATTAAAACTTAACTACTTGCACCCGGAGGGTGCATATATTTGCTAGTATATATAATATTCCTTCCTTTTATCAGTCCGTCGAAGACGACAATGCGGTCAATACATGCCATTGATTATTTATAGACTAATTAATTAGTTAATATTTAAAATACACACACATATATATATATATATATATATATATATATATATATATATATATATAAAACTTACGGCATGTATTTAATTAATCCAAATAAAAGATGATCCCATAATATTAGATATAACAGTTCTACCACCGATATTGACCACTTTTTTAAAATAATATAATTTATAACAATATATATATATATATATTATATATATATATATATATATATATATATATATATATATATATATATATATATCCTTCTATGATAAAAACAATGCCATTTATTTTATCGAATGTTATTTGTATGTAGATATTAACGCTGTATTCTATTTCTTTTTCAGATTTCCCCTGTAATTACCTCCCCTGTCTTCAAATGGACAATGGTGACATGATGCCCGAGACCATGGCCATCTGCAGATATTTGGCCAGGGAATACAGTAAGTCAAATATACAATTAGAATTTATTTTATTTCATTTAATGAGTTTTAACAATTATCAAATAAAAATCAAAACTAACAGGTACTACCACTCCAGATTAGATTGGACCTGGGAGTAATGACAATGAAGGGGTACTCCCCATAGCTCCAGAATTAAAGATGTCATAGCCAGTACATATGCAGTTTAGTGTCACGTCCAGTACACCATTAGCTAATGCAAACCAAACTCTTATTTTCTTTTACTGATGACCTTAGTAAGTTTTCTTTAATATATTAAAACATTTTTTAAGATCATAAAAGCTCCAAATCTTTTATATATTATATTCAATAAACACTCGCCTTATTTTCAGCAGTTTCATCTTCTTAGTTCTCGAAGATCAAAATGTGTATAAATATTCCATCGCATTTTTTTTAATTAAAAAACAAACAAATTACACTTTCTATTTTAAAAAAAAAAAAAAAAAACACCCAATAAACTTTTCTTTCAAACATTTTTTTTTCATTTTATGTTTAAGAAATTAGAAACATATCTGCTTTTCAGGTTTAAGAATAAAGAAAAAAAATTGAGTTTTATATTTAAGAACATGGAAAGATATCTGCTTTTCAGGTTTAAGAATTAAGAAAAAAGTTTGCGTTTTATATTTAAGAACATAGAAAGATATCTGCTTTTCATGTAAAAAAAAATCAAAAAAATCTAGAAATACTTCCTCCAATCATTGTTTTTCTTTTTAAGATATGTTGCTTGGGAAATAGTTTCATATTGATGAACCCCCAGAAAGATATCGGCTTTAATTTTGATCTCCGACAATTTCCAGATTCCAAATACTGATTTGAAATCTAAAATTAATAGATTCCTTCATACAAAATGGCAACAACACTGGAATAACAATATCCACAATAAACTCTTCCTAATCAAACCCACTTTGGGGGGCTGGAGACCAGCCTTAAGGAAGTCTAGAAAGGAACAAACAATGATTTTCTTTCAAACATATTTTTTTTCATTTCATGTTTAAGAAAATAGAAACATATCTGGTTTTCAGGTTTAAGAATAAAAAAAAAGTTTGAGAACACAGAAAGATGGTATTGATTAGGTTCACTAATTCTATGGTTTAATTTTATTTCCCCCCCAAAAAGAGAGAATATCTTCTATATTGACTTTTTCAAATAGATCTTTTATATTGTTTGCATTAAAATAACAGTTTCTGATATGAGCAAAAAACCTACATACACATTAAATATCACCAGTTCGTGGTTTTCGAGCAAAAAAAAATGAAGGTTTGATTTATATTAGTGAAGATACTTTTAAAAATTAAGAATTGGTCAAACAAGACTGACGCACTCTTATATACTCAAACAAGAACAACAACCACAGTGTGAAACATGTCAAACACCTTTGACTTTTAAACACTTATTCCTAGAATGCAGGTTTTAACGCGATCGAAAAGTATATTAACACTCGTGTTTCTCAATTGCACAGTCGTTATAATCTTACAACACCCTATGGTTAAAAATAAGACCGTCCAAATCGTTAAAGATGAAATGTAAATCCTGATTATCTGTTGTTGCTTATCAGTCGAATTCTTATTTCTTTTGAGTGTCGTCACCTCAACTAAATAATGGATCATTCTGTTTTATTATAAAGAAAGAAACGGAAGAAAAAGTACATGCTACATAGAAAAATATAAGAAAGAAAGAGAGAAATAAAGAAAGAGAGTAGGGGAAAGATATAGAGAGGTAGTGCGTACGCGGAAGCGATTACGCTAATCTATTTCAATCGGACAAAATGAAAAGATAAAAAGAGGGAAAGAATGAAAAAAAAAGTGGAAGTGAAATCAAGATTATTATCCTTTTTACATATTGAACTATTTCGCAATAGCTTTTAAGTATGCATATCAAATGTTGTAATAATTAAATTATCATACTCTAGTATATCCACAGGTCCTACTAGTTACCATTATTTCTGACCATATAAAAATGACTGGTCAAAAATCCCCTTTCTAGTTTTTGTGCTGTTTACTCTTGAAAAACAAACAAAAAACATTTATTCTTATACGCAAAATTACTTTAGCTGGTAAAGGGTTACAAAAACGACACAGGGTGAGTGCTCGTGGTGTAATGGCTAACGTACTGGACTGCAAAATCCAACTAACCGAGTTTGAAGTCCAGTAGCGCTATTAAGTTTATTTTTGGACTAATACCTATTTAGTACCACTACTGTTCTTCTACGAGGGTGGATCAAGGCAGAACAAGAAAGAATTCATAAGAAGAAGAAAAAGTAGTTTCGAAATGATTTTGAATAAATTCTTACTTACCATTAAGGAATGGAACAATAAAGTTATCAGCAACTGACTGTAAGACCCGTCTTACTATATGGTATAGATTTTGCGCCGGGGGGGGGGGGCTCCCACGGACGTTCACACCAGAAGTGAAAGACAACCTGTAAGATTATACAATTTGCATATTTTTGCATATTATCCGTCATGAACCATATAAAATAAAGACTCTGGTTTAGCCTTTATATTTTTAACTAAAAAATAGAAAAGGAAACTGGGTGAAAAGGAGCTAAAAAATATATTTATCCCGCTAATCTTATTTTGAAGAAGAAAAAAAAGAATTCCAACCACCAATTTCCCTTTATCATCTTTTCTATTGCTTCTTAGCATCCCTCCCCGCCTGGTCCTTTAACTATTTGTCTCTTTCACGTTCTCGTTTCCCGCCCTGTCTTTTTCTTCTATCTCCGTTCATTATTCAATCTGTTTGTCCATCTCTGTCTTTATACTCTCTCTCTATATATATGTGTGTGTGTGTGTGTGTGTGTATATATATATATATATATCTTATTATAATGGAGATTGTGTGTTTTTCTGTCTGTAACCGAAACTATATCACTACTCAAGTCACAATTCCCTTAATTATTTACGTCAAATTATCCATGGTTTCATTCTTTTAAACCTTCAATTATTAATAAAATTGTTTTACATTATTAATACTGTTGATCATATCTACATGATATTTACCGCGTACCCCACTTGTACGGGTCAGGCACAAAGTCCCTATTAACGTGGGACCACCCACAAGCCGAAGCTCATGGAGTGGCAGGTGAAAAATTGCGTCGATCCCGTCGGCATTCCCCCTCAAGGGGGGCGCCTCAGGCACTGGGCAATAAACCCAGCCCTGCCCCTTTAAATCGAGGGGGCAGGTGTTGCCTGGGGGGATGGCCCCCTGGGATCGACGCTATTAATTATATCAATGGTCCAGAGGCCGAAGCCACTGTTGACCATATCAACATTCTAATAACATGTGATTGTATTTATATATACAACAAAATAGCGGCATACAGTTTGAACGGGAAGGCTTATTTGCATATTGATATTTAAAATTTGATTTTAATAAATATGTGCTTAGTATTATTGATTTCTAATTATTTGGTTTTATCTTAATGAATATGAGCAAAAATCTCGGAGATAAATCTTAAAAGAAATATATTTACAAGAAGAAATAACTGTAATTTTATTCTTTACTTCCTATTTTAACTAAATAGTTAAATTAGAAAAATGTAATAATGAAAGACGGAAGGGGTGGAAGAGTAACTTTCAGTTGTTCTATTTTTTGATTATAGCCCCCTCTGTTTCAGATCTTTTTTTTTCATTATTATTTCGTTACTCTTTCTAATTTAATATGATATTTTATTACATTAAAACTTAAGTACTTGCACCCGGAGGGTGCATATATTTGCTAGTATATATAATAAGTGTTGATATTTGTCACATCTAGAGAGCTAACGGTTGTGAGGGTTGGAGAATGCAATAAGAAAAGACGGGTAATAGAGTGGGAGGATGTTTACGAGAAAAGGGACTGAAGGAAAAGTAAAATAAAAACTAAAAAGATCGTGAAACAGAAGAATCAGACAGAAAAAAGAGAAAATAATAAAGAGTGATATATATATATATATATATATATATATATATATATATATATATATATATAATCACTCGAGCATTATTTTAGTTTTTATCTTTTTCTTCCTTTAGTCCCCTTTTTGTAAACATCCTCTATTGCTCGTCTTTTCTTATCCTCGTATACCCCAGTCCCTGTCACCACTAACTCACCACTAATAAAGAACCATATAAAATAAATATTGATTCGTAAAACATTTTTTATATAATTTCTGTGAAACCTTGGGCAGTTGTGCGTATATGCATGTCCGGATGAAACTTCGAAAGTAAAACAATTGAAGACAAAGTAAATATATATACACATTAACTATCACCAGGGCTTGGTTTTTGGGCAAAAATAATAGAGATTTGTTTTATATTCGTGAAAGTAATTAATAAATAAAATCTAAATGATAATAGCATGTTTTTTTTTTATTCATTTGATATTTTAGATAGTAGACATTAACATTTCTTTTCAGAGTAGCTGGATCAATGTAAGGTCTATTTTTACATAGGGATTTAAATGGGGCATCCCACGAGGATTCAACTCACGATTCAGTAATAATGGATCTGCGGGACTAACTTTAAAGAATTCCTCTCTACCCAGGCGACGCCGGGTAGCCGCTGCTAGTTATACATATATACCAGTGCATTAACTTTAATGTATATCAATATAGTTGTGAAGCAATATCCCTTTATTGGTAAAAATGTAGAATGTACATCGTTATTTTTTTTATTTGTACATAAAGTTTATGCATATTAATTCCTTTTGTAGATTTCTATCCCAAGAGCCCCATGGACATGATGAGGTGTGACTACATCTGTGACTGCTTCTATGAAATCATGCACGATTACATGAGGTGGTTCCATTGGAAGAACGGAAACTTCAGGGTGAGTCAATTATTTTGAAATCGTTTAGTATAATATTTTCCCAATTATTATTATTGAGTTTTTTACTGGAGGCTGAATGACAGCAAGTCTCCTCAAATCTCCAGGACTCTTCTGAGTATTCTAGCCGATCTTAACAGTGCGTTAGCGTTTATCCCAGCGTTCATGAATTTCAAACGATTCTAAGAACGCTAATTGTCCATTCAAAACATTTTTAAACAAATTGATCAGCAAAAACTATCACAGTCTCCTTATTATTCTGTGATAAATTTAACTTTTCCTTAAATCAACAAAAGCCCTGAAGAAGATCTACTAAACAGATTGAAACACTGCAGCATTGGCTGAATAAATATCACTAATTTTAGTTGAACCTGTGTTTTTTTTCAAATATTTCACTATATTACATACCGTCAGATTCACTTCCATTTTTCTCTTCATATATATATATATATATATATATATATATATATATATATATATATAAGATTTAGCATAAAATTGATATAACATTAAAACAACCAACAAACTAATTATTTTTCTTTCACAGTACAACATGAACGACTGGGGATTCGGTGGTGACAGCACCTGCAGCAACTACGACGTAAGTTCACTTTTTATTCGTAAAACTAATTCATTTTGTCATATCTTATTATAATGGTGATTTGGCGATTGTAACCGAAACTATGTCATTGCGTACATAGCAATAGTCACTGTTTATTATTTTAATAAATTATTTCTCCCTAATTTCAAACTAAAACGAAATCTGTCGAAATCATTCAGCCGTATTCATTGTGGACATTACCTCGTCAGAATAATACTCAATACTTTTCTTCCTTTTCTTTTACAGAACTACATGTATTGGAGATACATGAACACCTTCAACAGGATTATGCCCTTCATGGAGAGGTCACTGTGCATGCGCAATGGTGGAAGCAAATTCTTCATGGGAGATAATGTAAGTTATTTTATAATGTAGAATCTCTGATTTAACACTTACCTAAACATTGAATAAAGAGTTTTCTTTCTCCTAGACTGGTTTCCTAAGCAAGGTTAAAGAGCCCAGACTGCCCTTTCATCTACCCATGTTGCATAGCCTCTTTATTCTCTTTATTCTCTTACTGTTACATAATCTATGCGGTTGCATAAAATTATTGTCAATCCCCTGTATTTCTAAAGGGATGGCCCTTTTCATATCACGGGCGGGACTTTCCATGGAATAGTACAGAAAGCCCGCGAAATACGTGAAGTCACGTGGGACCTGGTTGGGTCCTCAGTTTTCAGTTGGACGTCAGGCAGTGAAGATGTCCTGCCTTAACTGTAACTCACACTGCATACGCGCGCTATGTTATTTAGTTACATGAAATGTATAGTTAAGTAAATAAAAGCTTAAGAAAATGACACAGTTTTGTGGTTGGTAAATGTCTTGGTAACAAGACTGATATAGAAGAAGAAATGAGTTTAGTGCGACCGACCACCAAGACGAAGTCACCAAGATGAAGTTAAGACGCTAGGAGAACAGAAGAAGAAGAATAGAAGAAAGTAAGAAAGAAGTAAAGAAAAGTGTGTACAACATTATTATTGTTATTGTTACGATTTTTGTGGCTATTTCTAGGCTGCACGTTAGAGCACTTTACAGTGGAGATCCTTGGTGTTCGCTAATGTTAGGTAAATACCTTTCGTTGTTCCTCGCCGTTCCTAAGTATTGGGTAGAATCCTTTGGTTGAGCAGATTCCCTTCTTGCAGACCCGTTCGTCCGTGACGAATACGTCCAAATGAACGACTTTTAAGATTGGTGATTAAATAGTTAACTAACCACGTAATTCAGCTGTTTATTGGTGGGGTTTAATCTACGCGTCCACGCAGAGTCTATAAGTTTAAGTGGTGGACTTCAATACACTTTATATATTAAAAAATCCAACAGTTGTAATATTTATATTTTATTTTTTTTTTTTTTTGCTCCTCCACAACCCAGTCGACGCTGGGTAGCCGTTTCTAGTAATACAATAAAAGAAAAACAAACAACACATTATTTTACGATTTTACCCTCTCCTTTTCAAATATTTTTGTCTGCATTCTTATTTAGGTTCCTTAAATTAGAAAAATTTACAATATTTTATTACATTAAAACATAAATACTTTCACTTTCTTCTTTTAATATTTCAGATGATGTGGTGTGATATGATGATGTACTGTTGCATGGAGAGCATGTATATGCAAAACCAATCTATGTTCAGCAACTACCCCAAGATGATGGGTCTCTACAACCGTGTTGGTTCCTACCCCAAGATCGCTTCTTACCTGAAGAGCCGTTGCAACACCCCCTGGTAAATGGGTGTGCTCAGATATTTGTTTCATCTTTCTTAAATAAAAGAAACATTATCTTTGTGATCTCTGGAAAAAAGATGTGTTTTCAAAAACCTGTTTCATCAAGAAATATACCATGCGGTTTCTTTTTATTTATTTATATGATGTAACGAATTCAAAATAAATTTTTTCTTGCAAATACATCTCTTTTTATTTTTTTTTTTTTTTACACTTTTTATTGTATATTTCCTGATATCCAGATTTAATCAGAGCTAAAAGTATTTTGATTTTTGTTTTTTAAATGTGGATTATTATCTATGACGAGTTACGAACATCCTGTGTTTTTGTATGAATTTCTGAGATGAGGAATAGGAAAGGCATGGTTGGCCACCAACAAATTATCAGTCATATGGAAATCCGATCCCCCCGACAAGCTAAAGAGACGTTTCTTCCAGGCTGTGGTTGTGTCGGTACTGCTATATGGCTGTACCACCTGGACCCTAACAAAGCGCCTTGAAAATAAGCTAGATTGGAGCTGCACCAGAATGCTGCGAGCGGTCCTGAATAAGTCGTGGAAGCAGCACCCCACAAAAAAGCAACTGTATGGCCACCTGCCCCCCATCTCACAAACCATACGAGTAAGACGGGCTAGGCATGCAGGACACTGCTGGAGAAGCAGGGATGAGCTCGTAAGCGACGTACTACTGTGGAAGCCAACACATGGGCATGCTAATGTGGGCCGCCCAGCCAGGACCTACATTGACCAACTATGTATGGATGATGGCTGCAGCGCAGAGGAGATCCCAGAGTCAATGAATGATAGGGAAGGTTGGCGAGAGATCGTCATGGATATCCGTGCTACTTGCGCGACATGATGATGATGATGACTGATCTACTGGCATTAGCGTGGGTGTAGTCAGACATTCGTTTCATCTTCCTCAAATAAATAAAAAATATTATCTTCGTGATCTCTTGAAAAAAAGATGTGTTTTTTTAAAAACCTGTTTCATCAAAAAATATACCATCGGTTTCTACTTTTTATTTATATGATGTTACGAATTCAAAATTTTAAATGAATAAAGTATTTTTATTGAATTATTTGTGATGTGGTGTGATATGATGATGTATTGTTGTATGGAGAATATGTTCAGGGAGAACCAATCTATGTTCAGCAACTACCCCAAGATGATGGGTCTCTACAACCGTGTTGGTTCCTACCCCAAGATCGCTTCTTACGTGAAGAGCCGTTGTAACACCCTCTGGCTATAACCCCAAACCCTAACCCCGAACTCTAACCTTAACCCCTAACCCTAACCCCTAACAAACAACCGGATTTCTACGGTGTAAATGAGATAAGTGTCCTCACGAGTCGAAATCGCAAAAGGGGTGCCTTAAGGTCATATGGTCCAATAAAATGTTAGTTCTATTGAAAAAAGACATGGTAAATCCCTTTGCCAATAATCGTACTGAAAATACTAAGTTTAGGTTTTCTCTACAGGAAATCATTGTCAATGGTCTTAAAATCAAATACACTGGAAATGAACTATAGGATTTTACTATGAAATGCAATGCAAAGGATTTTACTATATTTGTTCATTGTAAATTATTTTACAATGAAAATGAATTTTGAATGATTTTACTATAGGCTACGAAAGAACTTATTTACTATATGAATGCATTGCAAATAATTTGACTAATGGTTTTATTTTAAAAATGGTTTACTTTAAAAATGCACTGGATAGGATTTTACTATAGAAATGCATTTGTAACGGGTATTTACTCTAGGAATTCATTGATTTTACTCCAGCGATCGACTGAAAATGATTTTACTATAGAAATATATTGAAAATGACCTTACTATTAGATTTTTTTAAGAAAGTAAAGTTTTTATCCGCCAGACGGTGAGGGGGTTTACAGTATACCCTCACCCATTCGCGGTTCACCGTTCGCAGACCCACATACCCGCGGATTTTGCTCTCAAAGTTTTTATTTCATAATTGATTGTGATTCATGCATTTAAGGCACTTTACAATGGGCCGGGTTAGCTCAGTCGGTAGAGCGTTCGGCTAGAAACCACAAGGTTCCTAGTTCGATACCGGTCCTCGCTAACTCAGCGTATGAGTAGCACAGAGATCTGTTCGGTAAAGCAAGGAGCTGATGGTAGGTGTGGCGCTCCACCCCAGACGCCAAAAAACAATCTCCTTGGTCTAGCGCTATTGGAAAGGGATAGACTCCCTCGCTGATTGGCTGATATCCACTTTAGGCCGCCCGACGACTTTACTTACTTACTTATACTGGGAACTGTCTTCAGCAATTTGCCGATGCCATAGATGGGGAAGAGGACTTCCAGTTAAATAAATAATCTTATTATAATGGAGATTGTGTGTTTTTATGCCTGTAACCGAAACTATATTACTATACAAGTCACAATTCCCTTTGTTATTTACATCACATTCTCCATGATTTTATTTTTATTTAAACCTCAATTATTAATAAAATTGTTTTACATTATTAATACTGTTGACCATATCTACATACTAATAACATGCAATTGTATTTATATATACAACAAAATAGCGGTTTACAGTGTGAATGGGAAGGCTAATTTGCATATTGATCTTAAAAATGTGATTTTAATAAATATATGCTTAATATTATTGATTTCTAATTGTTTGGTTTTATCTTAATGAATATAAGCAAACATCTCGGGGATACATCTTAAAAGAAATCTCTGAACAAGAAGAAATAACTCTAATATTATTCTTTACTTCCAATTTAACTAAATAGTTATATTAGGAAAATTTACCACTGAAAGACGGGAGTAACGGAAAATGATGGAAGAGTTAGTTTCAAAGTTGTTCTATTTTTCAATCATACCCCCTCTGTTTCAAATCTTTTTATCTGTATTCTTATTCAGTTTCATTAGCCTTTCTAATTTAATATGATATTTTATTATATTAAAACTTAAATACTTGCACCCGGAGGGTGCATATATTTGCTAGTAATAATAATAAATTGACCTTTGTTGTTGTATGATGAAGAGCTCCATGTTCTTCTATTACGATTATCACGTATGAGAGTATCCGTGGTTATACTCCCATGATCTTTCTTACATACATGAGTAGCTGGATACCTTGTGTTGTTTTTTCTGTTCTGTAATAATAATGATTTTTATCCAGAAATATTAAGAATTGTAAATAAATCACAGGTTAACAAACAACACCACAGTTCCTTTCTTTTTTCTTTACACTCGCATTGTGATAGCCTTCAAAACCAACCAACAAACCAAAATAAACACAATGCTTCAAGCAAATTACAAAACCCTTTTATATATATATATATATGGCAATAGCATAATCTTTACAGATCATTGCCGTCCCTCACAATCCCACAACTCCACCACCAGAACCCTTCCTTGCATGAGCCCTCAAATGACTCATCAAACCTGCTGCAGATCTACAAAGTTTGACGCAAATATGACATTGAAAAGACTTCTTCCCCGTTGAATGAGATGATTCAGATGAATCAGATGAGTCAGATGATAAAATTTGATGCTTATGCACCACCATATGTCTCTTAAGACCAGAAGCCGACTTACAGACCTTGCCACATATAGCACAAGACACATTATTTACTCCTGGAATCTGCATGGATTGACCCAGGTGATATTTCCTATGATTGACATAGCCAGCCCTCGAAAGCAAAACTCGACCACATGTCAGACACTTCCAACCCTCCATGTTCTCTCCAATATGACAGGTGTAACCCTTTCGAAGTTGACGCTTTAGGTTTTCATGCACGATTCTTTCACTCTCTTAACTGGTATATATATATACATACATACATATATATATATATATATATATATATATATATATATATATATATAAAGGAATGGTTACCAGTAAAAATATTGGGTTGGTCTCAATATTTGGTTGATATAAGTATTACTCAGATAAGTCAGCGTCATAGCAAATATAAAGTGCTCAATACGTTAGTAGAGCAGAGATGTCATTCAAATTTTTAAAATTACGCAACGGTGTTCATTAACTGCGAAACTGTTTTAAACAGTTATAATTACAATATGGACTCCCTCAGTTAACTGTAATTAATCAATATCTTGATTAATTCAGTGGATTTAACCCTGAAGATCCTTATGGTGAAACTCGACTAGGTTATTTCTGTACACACTGTAATACTATATATATATATATATAATATATATATATATATATATATATATATATAAGTAAGAATATGACAGAAGACTTAGATTTTTTGTGTAATAGCCAATTTCAGGAAGCTTAGACAAGTGTCTAACATCCCCAAATCATCAGATGCGAATAATAATAATCTATCTATATATACATATATAAAGGGCAGTTTGTATGTAAGTATGTCCGGAAGAAACTAAGAAATTAAAACAATTAATGACAAAGTAAATGTATATACACATTCACTATCACTACATCTTGGTTTTTGAGCAAAAATAATGAAGGTTTGATTTATATTAGTGAAGATAATTAGAAAATGGAATTTAAATGATAACAGCATGGAATTCTTTTTTTGCATTTAGTATTTTGAATAGGAGACATTAATTTTTCTTTTCACAGTGTCTGAGTCAACGCAATGTTGTTTTGTTTTTTGTTTTTTACTTAGGGATTCTAATGGAGCTTATTATGAAGATCCAACTTGCAATTTAACAGTAACTTATTACTGTTTTTAATTTATCATTACTAAATATTACTACATATTACTGTATTAATGTATCTCCTTGTAGGACTCCAGCGGCGATGTCAAAGAAATCTGTGTCGCCATCAGGTGAGCGTACCATCGCTTTCGTGTCTTTGTATAGCACCATTATAGCTGTAACCGTTTCTTTGGGGAGACCATATGCTAGTAGTATTATTCCATTTTTCCTGCACCATATATATTTATAATATGCCTAGACTACGCACTCCGAACATCATTAGATACCATAAAAGAAAAAGGTTTCACGCTAAAAAAGAGCGGAAGCAGGCGATATCCTGGACAAACAGTCACAGATGCAGACTATGCTGATGACCTTGCACTTCTTGCAGATACATCGGCAAAGGCTGAATCACTGCTACATATCTTAGAGGAGGCAGCAAAGAATATCGGCCTCTATGTGAACTCTGATAAAACGGAGTTCATGAGTTTCAAAAATAAAGGAAACATCTCCACACTCAACGGCAAGCCTCTTAAGCCAGTAGAACAATTCACGTACCTGGGTGGTAATATCTCCTCCACAGAGAGCGATGTTAATACACAAATAGGAAAGGCATGGTCGGCCACAAACAAATTATCAGTCATATGGGAATCCGATCTCACTGACAAGTTAAAGCGACAATTCTTCCAGGCTGTGGTTATATCAGTACTGCTATATGGCTGCACCACTTGGACCCTAATGAAGCGTCTTGAAAATAAACTAGATGGGAGCTGCACAAGAATGATGCGTGAAGTCTTGGACTTAAGCAGCTCAAGACCAAACTCTAGAATTTGGTGTTGTGCTGGTTTAAGTCGAACTTAATGGACCTAAATTCGGGAGTCAATCATGGAACTTTGAACCTAACCCTTTATTCAATCCATGGGACTATCCTGTTCTCATTCTGCTTACCATAGCTGGAGTACAGGTGTTAAGCTGTGTTAATTATTGTTCTATGTTACTGTCGCCCTTGACCAGGATTGAACCTGCAGCCTAGATATAACTGTCACTTAGAACTGTCTTAACCCAACGCCTTTGTCCATTACGCTATGAATTGGGCAATTCAGTGCGAATTTTGGGAATTTATAATTCTGTGGATCACATCACTACTTCTTCACATAGGTGTGTCAAAATTTAATTCCATTTTGTTTCCGACAGGTATAATTTTCAACACAGAAACATGTATCATACATCAAAAATAAAGCTGGAGTGGATCACATCCCTAATCCTCCACATAGTAACCGTTTTTCTCAATAGCAGCGTTCCACTATTGATTAAGAGCATGTATATCTGCCCCATAAAATTCTATTGACTGTTCTTTGAGCCATTTCTTCACTACAGATTTTACTTTCTTATCACTGGAATGATGTTTGCCTTCAGATTATCATTTCATCGGGCCCATATCTCTCTCT
>CM042175.1:8225610-8385610 GCA_023376005.1 Doryteuthis pealeii
CAAAGAAGGATTCAAAAGTAAATTTCATACAAAAATATGTTACACTGAGATTTTATTAGAATAACATCGATGACAATGCTTTATGTACTATTCTCAATCAACCACCTTTGACTGACTAAACACTTATGTTCATTTAGAATGCAGGGTTTTTTTTTTATTCACACTAGGACCGTTTTTTAATGCACTCGTCACCAACTTCAGATTTACAACTCGATGCAAAAAGCAATCTCCTTGATTCTTGGCGCTAGTGAAAAGGGGATAGACTCCTCGCTCAGAGGTAAAGATTTCACAGAAGATAGATATGCCAAATAAAATTTCTCAGTGATACATGACTTCTTAATGTTAAACGTAGAAATTATTCCAATTTTGTTGCTTTTATGATTCTCATTGCCAGATCGAAAATTTCAATACTTTATTTTTTTCTTTCTAACAAATGCCTTTGGGCGTGCTCCAGCTGCGTTATAGCACCATGGGTCTAGGGAGTGTATATACTTTTCATCATTATACTCCAGGTTCCACTCTGACCGAAGCAGCTGCGTTTACTTGTTAGGTTTTCCCATCTCTGGATTAAATAGAAAACTGAGTTAATAGTAATGTGTGTGTGAAGCGCGTGGCTAATGGTTAAAGTCATGGAATGGACTTCGTGCCCCCGAGTTCAAACCTGGATGTGGTAATGCATCACTTACGCTAAATTACCATTGGGAAGTAGAATCTTACTCTCCCTCCAGCTATTGATAAATAGCAGGGCCAGAAGGCTCTTTAACCATGGTTAGGCAACCGGTCTAGGAGAAGGAAATTCTGAATTCAAACCTGTCTGATACGACTTTAGTTCACCTCGATCTGATGGTAGGTGTGGTGCTCCAACTCAGATGCAAAAACAATCTCCTTGTCTTAGCGCTTAGTGAAAAGGGGATAGACTCCCTCGCTGATGACAACCGACTTTGGCCGCCCCGACGACTCAATTACTTATAATTTTTTTACTAGATTGCAATTAATTAAATATCAATGACAGAAAAACACCAATACCACCCACAGGTTTATCCATTAGTATGAGTATTAGATAAGGGATATGACATAATATATATTATATATATATATATTATATTATATATATAATAGAGAGAGAGAGAGAGAGAGAGAGAGATAGATAAAAGGATATGAAAAAACAACCACACAATGCTGTTAAAATGAATGTTATATCATATTCATAACAATATTGAAACAATTTTCAATTATAAAATCATCTCCAGAGCTTGTTTTACTCTTCTTTTTTTCAAAAGCTGTTACATTAAGATAACATAGTCGCTGACCGAGAAATGCGTGGCGGATGGCTTATATTTTAAAACTACCGCATGACCTTTTTGGAACATCAATGTTTTCGTTTTTTGAATTCAATTATTCAGCTCCTCTCTCCGATGAAGTCGGGGTAAAACAAAAGCCTCTGAAGATGATTTTTATGGATCGAAATATTGTTCAAATTAGCTACGAATATGAATAAAATTCTTTCACTTTAACAGCATATTGTTGTTTCCATATCCTTTTATCATACTCATTACCTGTCGGATTTCATTTCCTTTTCCTTTTACTATATCCATATAAAATAGATACAAGACCTTTGCACAATCATGGTTTATAAGATTACGTTTATAAACCAGACACACTTATGTGTATAACTGACAATGCAACACACGCACTCACACACACAAAACACACACACAAACACCGCCCCTGTCGGCTGGGGCGTTAGAATGCCACCGACTTGCACCTTCTGCAGAGGGTAAGACTCCCCCAATGGGGCCACCTGTTGGCCGTGGGTGGCGAACCCGTGCGTGCTTAAGGATAGAACCAGTGATTGAAGCCAAAGGGTTCAGAACATGCCAATACACCACTTTGCGGCCTATCTTGGCTAGACGGGCAGTCGAGAGCCACCTCGATCAATCGGATGGTCACGTCAAGCCCTAGCACCTATATTGATTTTCCCAACCCTATTGCCTTATGGCAAGCCCCAAACCCTCATCATATGGGTGCCTAGGAAGGCGGTGTCTGTGCGGGTCTTACATGGTCCTGGGAATGACGTAAAACTCAATCTGATGGTGAGGTTCCAGTTCTAGAGGTTTGGTGAATTGTGAGCACCCCTTCATCCACCATTGCTCCCTGGGTCCACTCTGACCCAGTGGTAGTAATCTGTAGGCGTCGCATCTATGGGTTAAATAGAAAAATGTATTATAAAAAATTGTATTTATCCATTTAAGAATTGATTATTTCAAAACTTTATCGGCATTAAATGGAACCCACTTGGGTTGATATGCCGTAAACAAAACAAACAAACAAAACAAACAAACACAAAAACACACACACATACCAGATATGCTGATAGGCATGTGCTGCGTCCAGACGCGCAAAAATCTAAAAATACGGAGTAAAATCCAAATTCCATTGCGTCCCAGTGTTTTCCTTTTTTCCTTTCCCTTACCACTTGCCTAAGTTAAAAGTACATCTAACATCATCGGCCAACATCGCCGTCTGATTCGGACTTAGCGTCACCCCGCAGCTGATGTAAGTTGTGGTTGCCCCCATAAAAATTGACTGTCCTTTGAGCCATTTCTTCACTACAGATTTTACTTTCTTATCACTGGAATGATGTTTGCCTTCAGATTATCATTTCATCGGCCCCATGAAAGGGGGGCTTTTCGGCTCTGTGATCTGTTGGTTGTTTTAAGTCAGACGAAGGATATTGCTTTTGCAACTGAGTTGGAGCACCACACTTACCATCAGCTCGGGGTGACCTAAAGTCGCAATCAGACGGCGATGTTGCGATGAATGTAGATGCTTACTACTTTAGCAAAGTGGGTAAGGGAAGGAAAAAAGGAAAAACACTGGGACGCATGGTTGGATTTATCTCCGTATTAAGTTTTCGCGTCTGACGCAGCACAATGCCTATTCAGATATCTGGTTATGTGTGTTGTGTTGTGTTTGTTTGTTTGTTTGTTTGTTTTGTACGGCATTATCACTCAGTGGGTCATTTAATGCCGATAAAGTTTTGAAATAAATCAATTCTTAATGGATAATACAATTTTATAAATACTTTCTATTTAACCCATAGATAGGCGACCCTAAACAGATATACCACTCCGGGTCAGAAGTGGACCAGGGAGCAATGGTGATGAAGGGGTGCTCCACATTCCCCAAACCTAGAACTGGAACCTCACCATCAGATTGAGTTTAACGTCATTCCCAGGACATGTAGACCCGCAGGACACCGCCTTCTAGCACCCATATGATAAAAAGGGGTGGGGCTGTTGCCATAAGGGCAATAGGGGGAAAATCATATAGGTGCTAGGCCTTGAACGTGACCATCCGATTGAATCGGAGGTGGCCTCTCCGACTGCCCGTCTAGCCCAAGATAGGGCCAAAAGTGGTGTATTGCATGTCATGAACTGCTCATCCACCTGGGTTCTATCCTTAAGCACCACGGGTCGCACCCACGCCAACAGGTGGCCCCATTGGGGGAGTCTTACCCTCTGCAGAGGTGCAGTCGGTGCATTCTAACGCCCCAGCCGACAGGGCGGTGTTTGTGTGTGTGTTTGTGTGTGTGTGAGTGCGTGTGTGCATTGTCAGTGTATACACATAGTGTGTCTGTTTATAAACGTAATCTTATAAACCACTGATTGTGCAAAGGTCTTGTATCTATTTCTATTAATGGATATAAGTAAAGAGAAAGGAAATGAATCCGACGGTATGAGTATAGATAAAAGGATATGAAAACAACACAATATGCTGTTAAAGTGAAAAGATTTTAATTCATATTCGTAGCTAATATTGAACAATATTTCGATCCATAAAAATCATCTTCAGAGCTTTGTTTTACCCCGGACTCATCGAGAGAGGAGCTGAAAATAATTTGAATTCAAAACGAAAACATTGATGTTCCAAAAAGGTCATGCGGTAGTTTTAAATATAAGCACATCCGCCACGCATTTCTCGGTCAGCGGACAAATCATGTATATCAATGTAACAGCTTTGAAAAAAGAAGAGTAAAACAAGCTCTGGAGATGATTTTATAATTAAATATTGTTCAATATTAGTTATGAATATGATATAAAACATTTCAATTTAACAGCATTTGTGCTTTGTTTTCAATCCTTTATCTATCTCTCTCTCTCTCTCTCTCTCTCTCTATATATATATATATATATATATATATATATATATATATATGTTCATATCCCTTATCTATACTCATACTAATGGATAAAAACCTGTGGTGTATTGGTGTTTTCTGTCATTTGATATTAATTAAATTGCATCTAAGTAAAAAAAAAATATAAGTAATTGAAGTCGTCGGGGCGGCCTAAAGTCGGTATCAGTCAATCAGCGAGGGAGTCTATCCCCTTTTCACTAGCGCTAGACCAAGGAGATTGTTTTTGCATCTGAGTTGGAGCACCACACCTACCATCAGATCGAGGTGACCTAAAGTCGGTATCAACAGGTTTGAATTCAGAATCTTCCTCTCCTAGACCGGTTGCCTAACCATGGTTAAAGAGCCCTATCTGCCCTGCTATTTATCCATAGCTGGAGGGAGAGTAAGATTCATACCTTTCCCAATGGTATTAGCGTTAAGTGAAATGCAATTACCACATCCAGGATTTGAACTCGGGGCCACGAGTCCATTTCCCATGACTTTAACCATTACACCACGCGCTTCAACAACACATTACTATAACTCAGTTTCTTCTATTTAATCCAGAGATGGGAACCTAACAAGTACCACTGCTCCGGGTCAGAGTGGACCTGGGAGTAATAATGATGAAATAGTAATATACACTCCCTAGACCCATGGTGCTATACACGCAGCTGGAACACGCCCAAAGGCATTTGTAGAAAAAAAGAAAAAAATAAGTATTGAAATTTTCGATCTGGCATGAGAAATCATAGCCAACAAAAATTGGAATAATTTCTACGTTAACATTAAGAAGTCATGTATCACTGAGAATTTTTATTTGCATATCTATCTCTGATGAAATTCTTTTACCTCTGAGCGAGGGAGTCTATCCCCTTTTCACTAGCGCCAGATCAAGGAGATTGCTTTTGCATCTGAGTTGTATCTGAGTTGGGTGACGAGTGCATTAAAATAACGGTCTCTAGTGTGATAAAAAAAAAACCCTGCATTCTATGAACAAGTGTTTAGCAGTCAAAGGTGTTGATTGAGATGAGTAATAAAGCATTGTCATCGATGTTATTCTAATAAAATCTCAGTGTAACATATTTTTGTATGAAATTTACTTTTGAATCCTTCTTTTAAATACACTTTTCTGACAATGAACGATTTTTTTAAATAGTAAGGGTTGATCTAACTCGGTTAGTTGAGCATCCACCTTTGAACCACACTATACCGACCCTCGCAAACTTACTGCATGAGTAGAAGGAACTTTGATCTTTGCAGTCTGTTGGTTTGTTACATTTTACGGCATGTCAACCCCTGTTGTGTTATCTTATTTCGAAGGCGTTTTTTTTTAATTCACTCTGTATAAGTACTCATTCTTTTAACTCAATTTTTAAACACATCTTCTTCTATATATAATGGAGATAGATTGCATTTCTGTCTGTAACCGAAACTACGTCACTGCTTACGTCACAGCTTCCACAATAAACTAAAGCGTTTACTAATGGGAACCTAATTTTTAATCAAGATCATTTATACACGAAAGTAGAGAAGAACACTGGTTTATATACGCTATGAAGTTGTCTTTGTAATATAAGATGGTCTAGACTATTTTTAACGAATCTTTCAATAAATGCACGTTTAGTTATATACATTTTTACTTAGTTATTTCTATTTTGATTTGTAATTAAAATTATCTAATGTATAAAGTTTTGCGAGAAATTTATCTATAAATAAGATATAGCCACTTATTTATATCTCACGTTAAATTCTTACCTGTGATTTTTTGTCCCTGTCAATTTCCGTTTTTTTACGGTAACGAAAACATTTTTAAAATTTTAAATTTTAACATTTTACGGCATGTCAACCCTTGCTGTATTATCTTATTTCGAAGGCGTTTTTTTTATTCATTCTTTATAGGTACTCATTCTTTTAACTCAATTTTTAAACGCATTACTATACATATTTACCAACCCCTCCGCACGAGCAGGATGTGACACAAGGTTAATTTCTTAAGCGGAGTTCAACAGGTTTGAATTCAGAATCTTCCTTCTCCTAGACCGGTTGCCTAACCATGGTTAAAGAGCCCTATCTGCCCTGCTATTTATCCATAGCTGGAGGGAGAGTAAGATTCATACCTTTCCCAATGGTATTAGCGATATTAGGCCACGAGTCCATTTCCCATGACTTTAACCATTACACCACGCGCTTCAACAACACATTACTATAACTCAGTTTCTTCTATTTAATCCAGAGATGGGAACCTAACAAGTACCACTTCTCCGGGTAAGAGTGGACCTGGGAGTAATAATGATGAAATAGTATTATACACTCCCTAGACCCATGGTGCTATACACGCAGCTGGAACACGCCCAAAGGCATTTGTAGAAAAAAAGAAAAAATAAGTATTGAAATTTTCGATCTGGCATGAGAAATCATAGCCAACAAAAATTGGAATAATTTCTACGTTAACATTAAGAAGTTATGTATCACTGAGAATTTTTATTTGCATATCTATCTCTGATGAAATTCTATTACCAAGCATAGTCACTATTAGCGCACTTTTCATCACTATAATTCACAACAAAATCACACTTCTAATCACGGTTACCAGCCATCTGAATGAGAACAGTTGAACTCATATTATTGTTATATACACAACATTTCAAAATAAAAATGCATTGGAAATTATTTTACTATAAAAAATGAATTGGGAATGATTTTTACTATATAAAATCATTGGAAATGATTTTATTATAAAAATGCATTGGACAATGATTTGTACTATAAAAATGCATTGAAAATGATTTTTTTACTATAAAAATGCATTGGACAATGATTTTTACTATAAAAATGAATTGGAAATGATTTTTACTATGAAAATGCATTGAAAATGATTTTACTATGAAAATGCATTGGAAATTATTTTTACTATGAAAAATGCATTGGAAATGATTTTTTCAATAAAAATGCATTGGAAATGATTTTTATAATAAAAACGCATTGGAAATTATTTTTACTATAAATATGCATTGAAAATTATTTTTACTATAAAATGCATTAGAAATGATTTTTTACTATATAAAATGCATTGGAAATTTACTATAAAAATGCATTGGAAATGTGTTTTTTTTAACTATAAAAGGGCGTTGGAATTTATTTTTAGAATAAAGATGCATTGGAAATGAGATTTTACTATAAACATGATTTAGAAACAATTTTATCATAGAAATGCATTGGAAACGTTTTTTTTAACAATAAAATGCATTAGAAATTATATTTATCATAAAAATGCATTGGAAAGTATTTGTTCTATAAAAATCATTGGAAATTTTTTTTACTATAAAAATGCAATAAAAATGCATACTCTTCGATCGGAAAAACATAACATAGCACAATAAAGATTGTCATGCCGTAAAATCTCACCAGCCAGCAAGTCGATAATAGTTATTATAAAAGGCCAAATAATCATCAATGGAGAGTGAGTATGTAAGA
Organism: Doryteuthis pealeii; assembly: GCA_023376005.1. NCBI lineage: Eukaryota > Metazoa > Mollusca > Cephalopoda > Myopsida > Loliginidae > Doryteuthis > Doryteuthis pealeii. Next base: position 8,233,268 of record CM042175.1, read on the forward strand.
GGCAAATCGAATCCATTGGAAGAGAATTGGTATTCTTATTTGAATTACAAAAGATAAGATTGTAACGTTAGCAACAACACCATTAAGATTACACTGAACAAAATGTCTGCTATGGAAAGAAAGAAAAATAAAAATATAATTTTTCAAGAATTCTTACAAAAGATAAATCCCACGCAATTCTGTGTTTTGTCTTTTGTCTTTTATAAATGCATATTTCAAAGAATTCTTATTAGTTTTTGGATTTGAAACTTTGAAATCTTCCAATGTTAAAGATATCAATGCAACTAAAGAAAAGATCTTTATTTTGATTGGTTAGAATTTGTGGTGAAAAGTTTCACAGTCATTATTGGTTGGTTGCCATTAGAGATTATAGATTTGTGGAACTTAGACAATGGAAAAAAACATGAGAATTTCTTTTATTTGAGAAAATCCAGTAAAACAAGAATTGTTTTGAATTTAATTGGGAAAGATATAAATCATGGTTATTAATTATTCACTGTGTTTATCCAACGATATTAGTTTTTATAATAACCATCAATGGAGAGTGCATAAGAGGGAAACCGAAGCGATTGAAAGAGAATTCTTATTATTTAAAATTACAAAAGATAAGATTGCAACTTTAGCAACAACGCCATTAAAACTACACTGCATTTTTATTTATTTATTGTCCAATGCATTTTTATAGTAAAAATAATTGTCAAATGTATTTTTATAGTAAACATCATTTTCAATGTTTTTTAATTGTAAAAATTATTTCCAATGCATTTTATACTAAAAAATCACTTCTAATTCATTTTTGTAGTAAAAAAAATTTCCAATCTATTTTCATAGTAAAAATAATTTCCAAGGCATTTTTGTAGTAAAAGAATTGACAATGATTTTTACTATGAAAATGCACTGGAAATGATTTGTACAATAAAAAGGGACTGGGAATTATTTTTTGCTATAAAAATGCATCAGAAATAATTTTTAGTCTAAAAATGCATTGGAAATGATTTTTAATATAAAAATGCATTGGAAATGTTTTTTTACTATAAAAATGAATTGGAAATAATTTTCACTATAGAAATGCATTGGAAATGATTTTTACTATAAAAATGCATTGGAAATGATTTTTTTATAATAAAAATGCATTGGAAATGATGCTTACTATAAAAATGTATTGGAAATGATATTTACTATAAAAATGCAATGGAAATGATTTTTACTATAAAAATGCATTGGAAATAGTTTTTACTATAAAAATTCCCTGGGAAATGAAGAATGGCTGTGAATCGTCAGGAAAATACTGAAAAAGAAAGAAATGAAAGACAGCACAGAAACTGTTGTCTATGATAATAATGAAAAGCGTGATATCAGATTTTTTAATATGAGATATATGATTGATATAAATAAAGATTGTAACATTAACCACTTGGCCACTAAAATTAAATTGAATAAAATGGCTGACATTGGAAGAAAATGAAAAAAATTTCTCAAGAATTCTTACAAAAGATAAAATCCCACGCAATTCTGTGTTTGGTCTTTTGTCTTTTATAAATGCATATTTCAAAGAATTCTCATTAGTTTTTGGGATTTGAAAATTTGAAATCTTCCAATGTTAAAGGCATCTATGGAACAGGAAAATCTTTATTTTGATTGGTTAGAAATTTAGGTGAAATGTTTCTCATTAATTATTGGTTGGTTGCCATGATAGATTTATGGAACTTAGACAATGGGGAAAAAAAACAAGACAATTTCTTTTATTTGAGAAAATTCAGTAAAACAAAATATAAATCATGGGTATTAATTATTATTGTGTTTGTTCATACAACGGTAAATGTTGGAACATCAAATTTCTAATGAATCTTTATAGTAAAATCATCTGCAATTTGTTTTTATTATAAATTTTATTGTCTAATTGAATTTTATAGAAAAATCGTTTCCAATTCCTTTTTATAGTAAAAGTCATTTCCAATGCATTTTTATAGTAAAAATCATTTCCAATGCATTTTTATAGTAAAAATCATTTCATATGCATTTTTATAGCAAAAATCATTTCCAACGCATTTTCATAGTAAAAATAATTGCCTAATGCATTTTTATTGTAAAGAGTAATTTCCAATGCATTTTAATGAAAAAAATAATTTCCAGTGTATTCTTATAGTAAAAATCATTTCCAATACATTTTTTTAGTAAAAAACATTTCCAATGATTTTTATAGAACAAATCCTTTACAATGCATTTTTATGATGAATATCATTTCTAATGCATTTTATAGTTAAAAAAAAAAAAGTTTCCAATGCATTTCTATGATAAAATCGTTTCTAAATCATGTTTATAGTAAAAATCATTTCCAATGTATTTTTATAGTAAAAATCATTTCCATTGCCTTTAAAAATTGCTGTATATATAACTATAATATGAGAACAACTGTCCGAAAAATCAAATCATGACCGGATACAAATGTTAAGCTATGTTAACTATTCCATGTTATTACCACCCTTACTCAGGATTGAACTAGCAACCTACAAATGATTGTCATTTAGAACTGTATTAAATCAACCTTTTTATATTTATGACTTTGGTGTGAGTTTGTGCTTCCATATTGGAATTTATTTTACGATCAAATTGTAGTATCTGTTTTAACAGAAATACTGGGGTGAATTAGTATCTCAGTCGTAAAGGAAGGAGACAAGGCAAATTATAAAGTTTATAATTTGGGTTAACAGTTTTATTTGAGGGTTAGTTATTAAAGTGTGTATAATTCTTGTGCAAGTGTCTTTAAGTGTTTGCCAGAGAATTTCTACTGGCGGGATATATAAAAGTATATATAAAGGTTATACAAGAGATTTGTGTGCACTTATCTTGTTGTCTCGGTGTTGTCTGCTTGTTGGAGTTGACGTCTTTCTCTAGCGTGCCGACTCACGTCTTCTGCTAGTGCCTGCAGTATTGGTTCTGCTGATTCAGGGTTCTATCCTCAGGCCCTATTGTCCGGACTTCCGGGTGGGCAGATAACCCAATTTCCAACAGTTTCCTTTTGTCAATGAAACGTATTATTAAATTTCAAATAGGGTGACGTATATATTCAGCTGGGGACGTGGGGTGGGGGATTTTGAGAATCAATGAAAGAATTGTGTGAACTCATTTATTTCCTTCGAAAATATGAACAAATTTACCGTAAACTCATTTATTTCCTTTGATGATATAAGCAATTTTACCACAGACAATAAACACTTCCGGCGAACTGTTTCGTATATAAAAAGAAAAACAACCCAAGTAACAAAGATTTGTGATTTAAATTTTGGCACCAGTTAAAGTACAACAAAAATTAAACCCCAATCAAGTGTGAGATATTGAATAGTCGTCCTTGAATAGGTTAGCGTCTACCTATTAATTGGCGCTAACGACTTGATTACCCTGACAGTATAAATACCGAACAGATCTTTGCTTGGTCGTCAGAGAAGACTTACAGTCACTCAAACCACAACAGTCCGTTCTTTTTTGGTAGCCGACAAGCAGAAAGCAGCAAAGCTCACCATGCCTAACTACACTCTCCATTACTTCAATGGCCGTGGTCGTGCCGAGATTATGCGTATGATGATGGCCATGGCTGGTGTCAAATACATGGACAAGAGATATGAATTCTCTGATTGGGATCGTTGCAGGAATGGTAAGGAACCGTTTATTAACTCTTAATTTTTAGTTATTGTATAGAGACTTATTGTTCTAGACTTGAATGGGGTACGATTTACGACACACATAATTTCTTAAGTTTATCTCTTACATTTCTGTGCGGTCACATGACATGATGTATTCACATGGTAAACGATAGGTTTAGAGCTCTCTAGCCTTGAAGGTAGAATATCTTAGAATATCATTACTTCAATTGTCTTGGCCGTAGTATAAAGCAGTATAAAGCAAAGCTCACCATGCCTAACTACACTCTCCATTACTTCAATGGCCGTGGCCGTGCCGAGATTATGCGTATGATGTTCCATATGGCTGGTCCAAATACATGGTCAATAGATACGAATTCTTTGACTGGATATATATATATATATATATATATATATATATATATATATATATATATGAGATTTTTGGATGTTTTATTTTAGAAGCATTGTTGGATAAAGTATATATTATATTTTTGCTTGAAGGCAATTACAATGCGTATATCGCATACAATTTGATAATTATAGAAGATAATAATGACAAGTGAATCTCGGCAAAGAATTGTTCGGTGTGTAGAACATCGTACAGACTGTTTCAACTTTATTAAGTCTCATCAGCGATGTATACTAACGATTTGCCTCCGACAGAAATCGAAACCGGGACTTCAGCAGGCATCATTGACAGGTTAATTTCGCAAGGATTGTCCGGTGCGTATCGTGGCCAAAGCAGTATAATCTCTGACTATGCCTGCTGAAGTCCCGCTTTCGATTTCTGTCGGAGGGAAATCGTTAGTATACATCGCTGATGAGACTTAATAAAGTTGAAACAGTCTGTACGATGTTCTACACACCGAACAATTCTTAACCGAGATTCACTTGTCATGATTATTTTCTATAATTATCGAATTTTATGCGATATACGCATTGTAATTGCCTTCAAGCAAAAATATAAATAATATATATATATTTACCAACCCCTCCGCACGTGCAGGATGCGGCACAATATCAATTTGATAAGCCGCGTTAAACAGGTTTGAATTCAGAATTTTCCTTCTCTTAGAATGGTTTCCTAGCCAAGGTTAAAGAACCCAGTCTGCCCTACTATTTACCCATAGCTGGTGTTGGAGAGTAGTTGGATTCATTTGATTTGAACTCTGGACGACGAGTCCATTTCCTATGGGTAACACCACGCACCTCCTTACACAATATACGTATGTATCAACCCTTACAACGAGCAGGATGTGACACATGGTCGATTTCTTAAGCAGAGTTTAACTGGTTTGAATTCAGAGCTTTGCTTCTCCTAGAGTGTCTTTTTCTAAATCAAGGTTAAATATTATTCGGTCTTGAATTCTATGTTTGGGATCGTTGCAGGAATGGTAAGGATTTTCATTCTGTTTTCTACTCTCATGTTTGTTTCGGTTTCCTTCTCTAATGGCATATCAACCTTCATGGGTTATTTAATTCTCAAGCCATTAGTTTAGAAGAGCAAGAGTCGTACTATTTAATTCATGCGATGTTTGGGGACTGCTTGTGAATTTCGTATTCCCTTGTTACTCCTCACACGAATTCCCAGCAGGCGAATTCGTTATATGGAACCGGTGCAACAGACCTAGCGTGAATACCGCACATAAATAGAAGTAATTGCATCCTATTTTTTGAGTCCAATGAGTTTCGACCGCTGGACCGATTAATTAATTAACAGCGTAGATCCCATGCCAAATCATCACTTAAACTTTTCCGTTCTAATCCACACATCAGGCCATTTTTACGGCTCCACGTCACGTAAAATTAAGTAACAGTGACTAAAAGCAACATAAATAAGATGAAGAAAAACTAGTGAAAACTTTATAATGCCAATGCCTCAGTCAAGAAAGACAGACAACATCTTTATTGCATTTAGACCATTTCGTCAATTTACCCATTAAACTTTCATTGAAAGTAATTAAGAATATATTTAATTTCTCTTTCAGATTTCCCTTGTAATTACCTTTTTACTATAGGAATGCATTGTAAATGATTTTTACTATAGAAATGTATAGTAAATGATTTTACTATAAGAATACATTGTAAATGATTTTTACTATAGGAATGCATTGTTAATGATTTTACTATAAGAATGCATTGTAAATGATTTTATTATAGGAATGTATTGAAAATGATTTTATTATAGGAATGTATTGAAAATGATTTTATTATAAATATGTATTGTAAATGCTTTTTACTATAGGAATGTATTGAAAATGATTTTATTATAGGAATGTATTGTAAATGATTTTATTATAAATATGCATTGCAAATGCTTTTTACTATAAGAATGTATTGTAAATGATTTTACTATAGGAATGCATTGTAAATGATTTTATTATAAATATGTATTGCAAATGCTTTTTACTATTGAGATTCATTGTAAATGATTTTATTCTAAATATGAATATATTCAAACAACATTGTTTATTCAAATTTCATTTAGACTATTTCATCTATTTAACTAATAAAAAAGTTACCATCAATTTTTAGCGAATGTATTTATTGACAATATATTTTTTTTATTCCAGATTTCCCCTGTAATTACCTCCCCTGTCTTCAAATGGACAATGGTGACATGATGCCCGAGACCATGGCCATCTGCAGATATTTGGCCAGGGAATACAGTAAGTCATAAACATAATTAGAATCTTTTTTCTTTAGTTTTATTTGTTTTGAGTTATTTTTTCTTAGATCGATGTTGAATAAAGTTACTTTTCAGTAAAAATGGATATGCAAAACTAATCGAGAAAAAGTTAATCTCTGAATGTACATTTCGGCCTATTATGCCATCTGTGAGAGAGAGAGTTGCTACATAAATCCGTTTCAAATTTGAGTTGACTTAAAACTTGAAATCTAGAAATACATCCAGTCTGGAAAGTGTGAAGAATATAAGAAAGTTTGTTTTGTTTTTTTTTAAATAGGAAGAAATTTCACTATCTGATTTGCCATAGATTGTACTTGAAAACCTAAGCAGTATCCATTTAAAAGGAAAAAGCAATTAGAGAGATGAAAATTCTTCATCCAAATGTAAATATTGTTTAAGCAGAATCCGTTGTTTATGTTCAGCTATTAATATTGAGAGCAAAAATATTTGATTTTGAATTTTCCTTTTTAAACATTCATCATGTTCAGAATTGCAGAGGCATGGAATAAGCTGCCCACGTCTGTTGTAGGCTGCCGAAACACTGAATCTTTCAAAGCCTCCATGCTTCCTGTAGTCCGCCGACACTATACCTGATGCCCCTCTCCACACACATATGCACACACGCATGCATATTACTACTGTAATGTTCCTGACACTAATACATTATTCTGTATACTTGACATGAGACTTTGATGAGTTGTGGTGCACCTGAGCACTGTACACAATAAATTTCATTATCATTATCATTATTATTATTATTATTTTTCATTATCACTTCATCTCTACAATTCTACTATAATGATTTGATTTTTACATTCAACAAAAATGGCAGAGTGTAACAAGATTTTTTCTAATACAATAACATGAAAATGATTTAACTTAGAGAACAAAACAATTTCTAATCTAAAGTGCAAATAAATATAGTCTAGGCTCTTCATTTGCATTTATTCTAATCTTTATAATTTCTCAAGGGAGATAATCATTAAATGCTGATTATAGAGTACATTCCCTTATTTATTTCTGACTAGAAGCGGCTACCCAGCGTCACCTGGGTAGAGAGGGTAGTCTCGCAGATCCATTATTGTTGAATTGCAAGTTACATCCTTGCAGGATGCTCCATTAAAATCCCTATGTAAAAAAGAAATTGTGTTGATCCAGACATTCTGAAAAGAAAAATTAATGTCTGCTACTTAAAATAGTAAATGCAAAAAAAAAAAAAAAATTCCATGCTGTTTTCATTTAAATTTTATTCACAAATATAAACCAAATCTTCATTATTTTTGCCCCAAAAAGCAAGATCTGGTGATTGTGAATGTATACATATTTACTTTGTTATTAATTGTTTTATTTTCATAATTTCCTCCAGACATACATACACACAAACTGCCCTTTATATATGTATAGAAGATAGATTATAATATAAATAAGATGTGAATTAACATTCAATTTAATGCTCACTAAAGAAGGCAGAATTTAAAATATTTCTCTTAATTTAAAAATTATATTTTCTTATTGTTTAATTATCTTTCTCTCTAATTCAATATCTCAAATAATCTTTGAAGCAGTTATACAATATTTTAATAATAACCAATTTTTAAAAAAAGATATCTCCAAGGAAATTATTTCTGATTGATTTTTTTTTTTAATTGAGTAGATGAAAAATATCCCTTATTATTATTCCCTCGATTTAAAGCAAAAAAAAAATTTTTTTTGCTAAAACAATTTTGATTTTCCGATCCCATAAAATTAAATGGATTTTGTATTTTTATTTTTTTTTTTGTTCTGTAGATCCTCGTCAAGTGTTGAAGTGGTGTTTGGGAAGTACTGCAGTAGGAGCCCAATATGGATCTGTTTCTGCCCTCAGTTTTAACAGGGATTGTTCTCGTTTGCTTTGTGGCTTTGCAAAAGGACAGGTGATGATCTTAGCAATTATTATTGTCTGATATATTCTTCTTCATTCTTCAACTGCTACTCCCATGTTTTTTTTTTTTTTGCTTTCGCAGCATTATTACTTAATTCAGAAAGTGCTCAATATATTTCATAAAATATAGAGCATTTATAGTTGTAGCTCAGTCAGTAGAGCGTTTGGCTAGAAACCACAAGGTTCCTAGTTCGATACCGGCCCTCGCCAACTCAGCGTATGAGTAGCACAGGGATCTGTGCGGTAAAGTAAGGAGCTGATGGTAGGTGTGGCGCTTCACCTCAGACGCTAAAATAATCTCCTTGGTCTAGCGCTAGTGAAAAGGGGATAGACTCCCTCGCTGTATGGCTCACACCAACATTAGGCCGCCCCGACGACTTTACTTTACTTACTTATAGTTGTAGAAAAAAAGGCAGGCAACAACTTTTAACTTCAAAGAAAGATGACTACACTTAGAAACTAAAGTTTATACAAACTAATTAAAAGACAGAAAGAGAAATTAAAATAATTCCAAACCAAACTATTTCCCATGCAGACAAGTATATATAATACTAGACAAAACATGACCCATTGGGTTACCCATTCAGCTCTGGGTAGATAATTGAAATTAGGGAAAAGGGCGTTAGCAAAGCGAATAAAAATTTTTAAAAATAGATATGGCCAGATGAAACCTTAAAATCATTTTTGACCTCATTTAAGCTACAGGTTGCTGGTTGTGAAATTTAACATAGAAATACATTTAAAAATTCTCCCGGATCTCTCTCTCTCTCTCTACTCTCTACTGAGAAACTAACATCATATAACAAGGAGGTAGTCAAGAGATACATAGAGGGGAAGAAAAAGATATACACAGAGCAAAGTAAGAGATTGGTCGTTTTTTTACTTAATTGCAAATTACAACTAATTAGAACCAATTAAAACAGAATTTTTTTCAATCATAATTCAATCCTAAAAGTAAGGAATAATTTAGTGTAATTTTTGTGTCATTAAACTAAACAGTAAAAAAGCCTTTAGGAAGCAAAATTTGATTAACTCAGCTTTAGTATAATAATAGATGTAGCAACCAAGCTGTTTTAGTCCGCCTGAAGTAGGTGTACTTTGAACACCGAAACCGTCGTAGAGAGAAAAACTGTTTTATACAACTTATATATATATATATATATATATATATATATATAAATATGTGTGAGAAATGTGAGGAGGTTAATCCGACAATATGTGGAGAAAAGTAGACAGACACGGGATGTTATAGAAACTGGATGTTTATTGTCGACGATGCAACGTTTTGGCCATTTTGACCATCATCAGGACAAAAGCCCAGTTCTTGCTTCAATGAAGGCCATTTTCAGAAGAAAATCCACTACCTATCCCCCCCAGCTACCCCTACCCCTACTGACAACCTACTGTTTTTCACCATTCTGAAAATGGCCTTCATTGAAGCAAGAACTGGGCTTTTGTCCTGATGATGGTCAAAATGGCCGAAACGTTGCATCGTCAACAATAAACAGCCAGTTTCCATAACATCCCGTGTCTGTCTACTTTTCTCCACATATATATATATATATATATATATATATATATATACACTCAAATAAGCATCAAAATTCATTTTATAATTATTACTCCTAGTTTGTTCTTATGAATTCTGTTTATGATGTTTGTACTTTCTCACATTTCTATTAGTACATTCATCTACTTGTAAAATCCATTACCAATTGTGGTAAATATCAAAGTTTTTTTAAGAAGTAGATTTGCTTCAGTGAATATTTCTATTGAAATCTTTTTAGTTTTGGTTCAATGATTTTTATTTTACTTTTTTATATTTAAAAGTAATTGGTAATTTGCTTGAAGCATTGTTAAGTATGTTATAATATATCAATAATTTGAAGGCAATACAATGCGTATAAAAAATAAAAACAAAAAGGTGTTTTTTTTGTCTTATCGATTTCAAAGAGACTTTCTCTTCAGAGATGAAAATCAGAAATGGACGTGCTTAAGTTTTTTTTTTTTTTTTTTGCGTGGTGATACTTTCTTTTTTTTTTTTTTTTTTCCTCTTCTTCTTTTTCTCCTTTCTCTCCCTTCTTTATGTTATGAATGAAATGGGCGAATAACTAATTTCTTTTTTTTTTTTTTTTTTTTTTTTCTAAATATTTTTTTTGAGAACGAATACTTAAGATCCTACCTTGTATATGTATCCAATATTGTCTGTTTATCATCCGGTCAAAATTGTGGCGAATATTGCGACAATGTATTTTTTTATATTTGTATTTGATTTGAATAAAAAAATTAATGAATAATGAATTAGTCAAAAGTGATGGTGTGTTATTTTTTTCAGATTACAATGTGGGATCTTACCAATGGGAAATTACTCCGAACCATCACTGATGCTCATCCCCCTGGAACTGCAGTCTTGCATATAAAGGTCAGTTTTTATCACTTTTGTGTCGTTGGTTGGGATTTTAAACTCTATAAAACATTTGACAGATATTTCTTTCATTTGATATTCATCAAGCTTAGTTCAGTGAGGCACTCAGTAATACTTCCAATAACAATGACAGTAATTTTTTAGTAGAAAATTAATAATATTATTCCTCTGAATTTTTGAGATGAGGCCTGATGATTAGTATTATCTGCATTATTCGGACTATTGTCCTTATCTTCATTGTTATCTGTACAACGTTTTGGACAATGTGCCCTCTGGCCTTCTTCAGGTATTTCTTGTCCGACTCAGGAACCTTCTTGTCTTAATCGGGAGCCATCACGGTTCAATCCTGGTCAGGGGCAGCAGTAACATAGAATAATAATTAACACAGCTTAACACTTGGGAACCTTCTCGGGCTCAGGAACCTTCTTTTCAAACTCGGGAACCTTCTTGTCAGAATCGAGAATCTTCTTGTCAGAATCGGGAGCTATCACAGAACTTTGAATCTAACCCTTTATTCAGTCCATGGGAGTATCCTGTTCTCATTCCACTAACCATAGCTGGGGTAAAGGCGTTAAGCTGTGTTAATTATTATTCTGTTTATAATATATATAGTATATGTACAGATAACAATTTAGATGAAGACAATAGTCCAAATAATGCAAATTAATAATATCTAAATTGATTTTGTCTTTTTTTTTTTTTTAATCTTTCAGTTCACAGACAGTCAGTGATTGCTGTCTGCAGTGACAGTGGTGGATCTGTATTTGAGTTGGAATTTAAGTAAGTCTTTTTAACTTTGTTTTTTTTTTTTTTTTTTTTTGTTTTTTCTGTTAGCAAGATGAACTTGTGTTTGGGGATAAAAATAATATTTGTAACTATCATTCTTTTTCAGTGTTTATTTTTCTAGCCATAAAATCTTGTTTCAAGATATTCAGGGTATTGATGCCCATTCATGCCTTCACCCCCACTTTAGAAAATTATCAAATATAGAATTGCTAAATATAGAAGGTATGTAAATTGTATTAAAAAAGTGTTCAAACTGAAGCTGTATTTACCAAGACAAAAAGGTAATTTGAATATTAACTACATAAATGATAGTAACCTCCCCTTGTTTGTTTCACTTTGAGGAAGCCGTTATGTTTTGGTTGCCTATTTTCATTTCATCATAAATCTACATTGAAAATACGAATTTGTTCGAATTAATACAATTGCATGTTTTAACATGAAAATATCATAAAATGTGTTCTTAATAACAATTAAGTTCATTTCAAATAATGCGCAAGCACAATTAAGAACACATTTTATGATATTTTCGTGTTAAAACATGTAGTTGTATTGATTCGAACAAATTCGTATTTTCAGTGTAGATTTACGGTGAAATCAAAATGGCCGACCAAAACAAATGGCTTCCTCAAAGTGAAACAAACAAGGGGGGGGGGTTACTTTCATTTATGTAATTAATGTTCAGATTACAAATTAAAATAAATAACAAAATTTGCAAAACAAAACATATGGCTTCCTCAAAGTGAAATAAACAAGGGGTGGGGTTACTCTCATTTATGTAGCTAATGTTCAGATTACCCCAGTGGACAGATTTCTGCTGATTAGTGTGAAAGAATAAAGAAAAGGGAGAAAAAATATTTTAAATAACATTTTCTTGTTTTTTGTTTTTATTTGCAGGAGATTGATTGGAGTGAGAACATGTGAATCCAAATGTCTCTTTTCTGGAAGGTTTGTAATTTATCAAAATATTCACACATCACCACATCCCACTTTTTCTGTTTTAAAAATTTCCCTCACAGTATTATTGGAATATGACTGAATATTTTAGTTGTTGTTGTTGGGATTTATTCATTTATGACATCATCAAAAGTAATTTATCAAAAACCACCCTCCTCCTCCCTCTTTTTCTTTTTTTCCTTTTTTATAAATTTACCCCTCTCTTTCCTTATCATTATTTTTTTTTATATAGATTATTATTTATCATTATATATTAATGATAGGAAAGCAATTACAATGCGTATAAAATAAAAATAAAAAGATGTTTAGTCTTATCGATTTCAAAGTAACTTTATCATCAGAGATGGTTTTCAGAAAATGTTATTATTTATTAATTTTATTTTTTACCATAAAATCTGTTTTTGTTGTTGGGTTTGATGATTAAGGATTTAAAATCCAAGTTATTAGGCTGCACCTCTGTAGAGGGGTAAGAGCCCCTCTTCCAATGGGACAACCTGTTGACTGTGGGTTGCGACCTGTGATGCTTAAGGACGGAATCTTGGTAGTTGAGCAGTCCATAACATGCAACACTCCATTTTTCCCCTTACTTAGGCTAGACAAGTGATCAAAAAGGCCCCCTCTGATCAGTCAGCTGGTCCTGTCAAGCTCTAGCACCTATATGATCGTCCTGACCCTATTGCCCTTATGGCAAACCCCCAGCTCTTTTTATCATATATGTGAGTTAGAAAGCTGTGGCTGAGGGTCAGTGTCCTGAGTACGATGTTAAACTGCATCTAGTGGGGAAGTTCCAATATTGGAACTCTGGGGAGTAAGGATTACTCCTTGATCACCATTACTCCCAGGTCCACTCTGACCCAGAGTGGTAGTATCTGTTAGGGTGCTATCTATGGGTTGAATAGATAAAAAGATGAGTATTAAAAAGCTTTTTTTCTTTTTTAGTACTCTGTATTCTTTAATTTTCTAAATAAATTTTTTTTTATTTTTTATTTTTCTCCCAATTTCCATTTAAGATATTTTTGATTAATTTCACTTCTTTTCTGTTATCTGTAAAATATTTTAAAAAATTTTTCTTTTTCTTTCTTTCACAGCCGAGGCGAGGTTTGTGCTATTGAACCACTTCATATGAATTACACCATCCAAGACCACCCAATGCAGGAAGTGATGGTCTTAGCCATGGCTTCACTTTCAAAGGTTAGTCACACTATACAAAAAAGAAAAATTAAATACTGTTATAATATTATTTGGATTATTGTCCTCATCTTCATTGTTGTACCGGCCATTCCTACAGTGGAGAATATACACCGGTTCTCACTATAAATAGTGAGACACCGAGTGAAAAGGTTGTACTGTTACCGTTTAGCGGCAAGCTAGCCGTTCTTGTACCTTATTGTAAATACACTTGTCTCATTTTACCCTACCTCGACTTGACTTCTTTTTTTACTGTTGAAATAACATCACAACATTCATTGTTATCTGTACAACGTTAGATTAAAAAAACAAAAACAAAAGAAATAATATGAGTCAAGGTAAATAATATCATACATAAGTGAATAGGTAGATATTCTAGGCAAAACAAGACATTAGGTTTATAAGTTCCTAAAATTCATGCTGTCCAATTGGATACATAGCCAAGTGGATAAAGGAGTTAGGTTAAGACAGTTCTAAGTGACAGTTATCTCTTGACTGCAGGTTCAATCCTGGTCAGGGGCAGCAGTAACATAGAATAATATTTAACACAGTTTAACACCTGTACCCGAGCTATGGTCAGCAGAATGAGAACAGGATACCCCCGTGGACTAAATAAAGGGTTAGGTTCAAAGTTCCGTGATGGCTCCCGATTACGACAAAAAGGTTCCTGAGTTCGAATAGAAGGTGCCTGAGTCCAAGAAAGTACCCGAGTCCGACAAGAAATACCTGAAGAAGGTCGGAGGGCACATCGGCCGAAACATTGTACCGATAACAATGAAGATGAGGACAATAGTACAAATAATCCAAAATAATACATAAAATGTGTTCTTAATTGTGCTTGCACATTATTTGAAATGAACTTAATTGTTATTAAGAACACATTTTATGATATTTTCGCATTAAAACATGCAGTTGTATTGATTCAAACAAATTCGTATTTTCAGTGTAGATTTACGGTGAAATGAAAATGGCCGACCAAAACATAACGGCTTCCTCAAAGTGAAACAAACAAGGGGAGATTACTCTCATTTATGTAGCTAATGTTCAGATTACCTGATTATCTTAGCCCTAAACTGACTCTGTCCAACCCTTTTCTCTATCAGCTGATAAAAAGCCTCATGACTCTGCATTTTGATTCAGCATCATTTCTATTGGGGGGGGGGGCGTCAATGTGATGTAGTGGTTAATGTGCTGCACTGCAACATCCTTGTAAGAAAGTTCAAACTCCAGTCATGCTATTATGTTCACTTTAGATTAATACTCTTGGGAAAGGTATTAAACCTGTCTATTGATTTGTCAACTGTGAAGAATCTGAAGATCAAACAAATGGAAATACAAACAGAAGAGTTATACATATCAACAAATCTTGATTTTTCAGATTCTTCACAGTTGACAAATCAATAGACATATTCTTAAATAATTACTGCCGCTACTTCCAGGAAGAGTCCATTAAGCTGAGGAGGTGTTTGACTGTTCCACTGTCCAATAGTTAACAATCTGTAACAGTCATTTCCAGACTGCAGGTTCAATCCTGGCTAAGGGTGAGAGTAACACAGAATAACAATTAACAAAACCTCTTATACACCCCGAGCTATGGGTTAGATAGTACCACCACTACAAGGATGGCTTTGGCATTTAATAGCCCACAAAGGTTGATATGCCATTAAACAAACTGAAACCATAATTTCTCTCCTCATTCACATTGTCATTAAGTACACAGTGTCAATTCTACAACAAGATATCATTTTTTATTTCTTTTTATTCTATGCATCTAAGTGCCTGATGATTTATGATTGCTTATGCCATGAAAATTTGAACACACACACATTGGCTCCATTATATTAAGATCAATTCATACTAATTTCTAATTTTTTTTTCTGTTGCAGGTTCTTATTGTAACGTTGAGGCCACAGTTGAAGATTATGTTTACTCATCCACTTAAGGTAAGAATTGTCTTACATTATAAATTCTACTTGCTGTAATTCATTAACAAAGAATATTTATGATATAATGAATATGTAAATACCTTAGTACCCCCTCACTATAATCTCATTGGACAGTTCAACACTGTTGGTTCTAGACCGACGACCCACACTTACTCGATAGCCGACTACCTTATGCTTACAAGCTAACTTTACTCGCTAGACGACACCTCGACCGATGGATGTACCAATTACTACTGCGATAATATACCAAATACAAACTTCAGAATATATCCCTTAACCCAGATATATCAATTTACATTTGTCTTAAGAAAATGGTTGTCTTTTATAAAAGTTTGGAAAAGAAAACTGATTTTAAAAGGGGATTTGTGAAAAGATAATGCTCAACCCTAAATATTGCTCAAGGTATTACTGTGTTAATATTTGTCTTCATCTAAATTTAATATAACATAGAATATTTTGTTAATGATGGTACCAAAATGCAAGACAAGAAATGTTTTCTTTAAGTGAATAAATAAAATAGGATGTCACAATGAAAATATGGTTCCTGGTGATTGCACCATTTTCAAGGTAGTGGGTTGGTGGGGGAGTTAGAAGATATCTATTTACTGTAAACATTTTTTTTCTGTATTTTGTTTATTTTTCTATCTTCAGGGTAAACCGTCCACCCTGCCTTTGTTGGCTTGGCAGTTTGTCATCATCCAGATTTCCGAAAGTGACCGAGTCATTGATCCTGTCCTTGCCTTTGCAAGGATAATATAATTTATTTCTATCAAGTAAGTGACTATTTCTATTGAATAAGATTTTCATAGTCTGGTACTGTTATATACTCCATCGTCAGGTATATACATTGTAGAATACTGATAATTGTTATTCTGGTTACTTTCACCTTAGCCAGGATTGAACCTGCAGTCTGGAAATGACTGTTACAGATTGTTAACTATTGACAGTAGAACAGTCAAACACTCCTCCGCTTAATGGACTCTTCCTGGCAGCAGTGGCAGGAATTATTTAAGCTGTTATAGTGGGTTCATTAATGAACTAGTAACTTCATGTTAGGCTTGGCCAGTCAAACCAATTGTTGACTGTCTAACTGACTGACTTCAATATACATGAGAGATGAAACTCAGGTGATAGAGAGAGAGACAGAGATTTAAGACTTGGTTCATTTCTTCTTTACTACTTTTAGTCGCCATGTTTCCTCCTCCTCCTCCTCATCTTCGTCTTTGGCCGTCATCTTGTTGTATAGTCTTCTAACTGCTTCTTCTAAGGGTTAATTTTTAGTCATGTAATCTATTAAACCACAAGACATTTTTTTTCCTTGATCAAGATTTATTTAACCCATTCTTCGCGCGGGGAGTTAACAACCTCAGCAGAGAGAGAGAGAGAGAGGCTGATGCTCTCTGCTCCAACATCAGGTATCTCTTCTCCTTTTTGAAAGAGAGAGATTGACGTCAACCACCCAAAGAACGGGCCTTCTATATCGGTGGCCTCCGGTCTATCCCCTTTGTCACCAGCGTTACGACCAGGACGAGATGGTTTTTGCATCTGAGTTGGAGCACCACATTTGTTTCCGCAGGTTATTATTTCAAACACAGTGGAACATGTATATTACATCAAAAATAAGCTGGTGTGGGATCACATCCTAATTCCTCCACATAGTAACCGTTCTTCCAAATAGGTCAACGTTCACAGACTATTGATTTGAAGAACATGTATCTCTACCCAATAAAACATTGACCTGTTCTTTGACATTTCTTCCCTACAGATTTACTTTCTTATCACTGGAATGATGTTTGCTCTCAGACTATCATTTTCTCGGCCCGTATGAAAGGGGGTTTTCGACTCTGTGATCTGTTGGTTGTTTTAAGTCAGACGAAGATATTGTTTTTGCATTCTGAGTTGGAGCACCACACCTACCTCAGCTCGAGGTGACCTAAAGTCGGTATCAGCCAATGAGTGAGGGAGTCTATCCCTTTCACTAGGCAATCACAGGAGATTGTTTTGCATCTGGTTGCATTCGTGAGTTGGGTTGACGATGCATAAAATAACGGTCTCTAAGGTGTGATTAAAAAAAAAAACCCTGCATTCTATGACAAGTTTTAGCCAGTCAAGGTGTTGATTGAGAATGAGTAATAAAAGATTGTCATCGATGTTATTCTAATAAATCTCCGTGTAACATATTTTTGTATGATAAATTTACTTTTGAAATCCTTCTTTTAAATACACTTTTCTGACAATGAACGATTTTTAAAATAGTAAGGGTCGATCTAACTCGGTCAGTTGAGCATTCACCTTTGAACCACACTATACCGACCCTCGCAAATTACTGCATGAGTAGAAGGAATTTGATCTTTGCAGTCTGTTGGTTTGTTACATTTTACGGCATTCAACCCTTGTTGTGTTATCTTATTTCGAAGGCCGTTTTTTTTTTAATTCACCTGCTGTATAAGTACTCATTCATTTAAACTCATTTTTAAACACATCTTCTTCATATATAATGGAGATAGATTCATTTCTGTCTGTAACCGAAACACGTCACTGCTTTACGTCAAAGTCTTCCACAATAAACTAAAGCGTTTACTAATGGGAACCTAATTTTTAATCAAGTCATTTATACACGAAAGTAGAGAAGACACTGGTTTATATACGCCTATGAAGTTGTCTTTTGTAATATAAGATGGTCTAAGCGATTTTTAACGAATCTTTTCAATAAATGCATGTTTAGTTATATAATTTTCTTAAGTTATTTCTATTTTGATTTGTAATTAAATTTATCTAATGTATAAAGTTTTGCTGAGAAATGTATCTATAAATAAGATATATGCCACTTATTTATATCTCACGTTAAATTCTTACCTGTGATTTTTTGCCCTGTCAATTTCCGTTTTTTACGGTAACGAAACATTTTTAAAATTTTAAGATTTTAAACATTTTACGGCATGTCAACCCTTCTGTATTATCTTATTTCGAAGGCGTTTTTTTTTTATTCATTCTTTATAGGTACTCATCTTTCTTAACTCATTTTTTAAACACATTATATACATATTTACCAACCCCTCCGCACAGAGCAGGATGTGACACAAGGTTAATTTCTTAAGCGGAGTTCAACAGGTTTGAAATTCAGAAATCTTCCTTCTAGACCGGTTGGCCTAACCATGGTTAAAGAGCCCATCTCCTGCTATTTATCCATAGCTGGAGGGAGAGTAAGATTCATACCTTTTCCAATGGTATTAGCGCTAAGTGAAATGCAATTACCAACATCCAGGATTTGAACTCGGGGCCACGAGTCCATTTCCCATGACTTTAACCATTACACCACGCGCTTCAACAACACATTACTATAACTCAGTTTCTTCTATTTAATCCAGAGATGAGAACCTAACAAGTACCACTTCTCCGGGTCAGAGTGGACCTGGGAGTAATAATGATGAATAGTACTCTACACTCCCTAGACCCATGGTGCTATACACGCAGTTGGAACACGCCCAAAGGCATTTGTAAAAAAAATGAAAAAATAAGT
This sequence comes from Doryteuthis pealeii, assembly GCA_023376005.1. Lineage (NCBI taxonomy): Eukaryota > Metazoa > Mollusca > Cephalopoda > Myopsida > Loliginidae > Doryteuthis > Doryteuthis pealeii. The sequence continues at coordinate 8,252,338 of CM042175.1, forward strand.
ATTGAAATTTTCGATCTGGCATGAGAAATCATAGCGAACAAAATTGGAATAATTTCTACGTTAACATTAAGAGTTCTGTATCACTGAGAATTTTTATTTGCGTATCTCTGATGAAATTCTTTTACCAGCATAGTCACTATTTGCGCAATTTTCAATCACTTAATTTACAACAAAATCACACTTCTAATAACGGTTACCAACCATCTGAATGAGAACAGTTGTTCTCATATTATTGTTATATACACAATATTTCAAAAATGCATTGGAATGATTTACTATGAAAATTGGCATTGGAAATATTTTTACTATAAGAATGCATTGGTAATGATTTCTGCAATAAAAATGCATTTGAAATAATTTTTACTATAAAAATGAATTGAAATGTTTTTAATAATAAAAATGCATTGAAAATGATTTTTACTATGAAAATGCATTGGAAATGATTTTTACTATAAAAATACGTTGGGGAATAATTTTTACTATAAAAAATGCATTGGAAAATGATTTTTATTAAAGAAATGAACTGGAAATAATTTTATAATCAAAATGTTTTGGAAATGATTTTTACTATAAAAATGCATTGAAAATTATTTTTTCTATGAAAATACATTGCAAAGGATTTTTACTATAAAATGAATTGGAAATGATTTTTATAATAGAAAATGCATTGGAAATGATTTTTATTATAGAAATGCATTGGAAATGATTTTTATAATATGTATTGGAAATGATTTTTACTTTAAGTGCATTGGAAATGATTTTTTATAAATAAAATTCATTGCAAAATAATTTTACTATAAAAATGAATTGGAAATGATTTTTACTATAAGAATGCATTGGTAATGATTTCTAGAATAAAAATGCATTTGAAATAATTTACTATATAAATGAATTGGAAAAGATTTTTATATAAAATGCATTGGAAATGATTTTTACTGTGAAAATGCATGGGAAATGATTTTTCAATAAAAATAAAAAAATTGGAAAGATATTTACAATAAAAATGCATTCGAAATGATTTCTACTATAAAAATGAAATTGGAAATTATTTTTATAATAGAAATGCATTGGAAATGATTTTTATAATAAAATGCATGGAAATGATTTTTACTATAAAAATGAATTGGATATTATTTTTATATAGAAATGCATTGGAAATGATTTTTATTATAAAAATGCATTAGAAATGTTTTTACTATAAAAATGAATTGGAAATGATTTTTATAATAGAAATGGATTGGAAATGTTTTATAAATAAAAGTGCATTGGAAATGATTTTTACTATAAAATGCATTGGAAATGATTTTACTATAAAAATGAATTGGAAATGATTTTTTAATAAAAAATTCATTGAAAATGATTTTTACTATAAACCATGCATTGGAATGATTTTTTACTATAAAAATGCATTGGTAATGAGTTTTATAATAAATGCATTAGACAATGATTTTACTATACAAATGCTTTGGAAATGATTTTTTACTATACAAATGCCTTGGAAATGATTTTTTATAATAAAAATACATTGGAAATGATTTTTACTATAAAAAATGCATTGAAATGATTTTACTATAAAAATGAATTGGAATTATTTTTATAAAGAAATGAACTGGAAATGATTTTATAATCAAAATGTATTGGGAAATGATTTTTACTATAAAAATACATTGGAATGATTTTTACTATAAAAATGCATGGAAATGATTTTATAATAAATAATGCATTGAAATGATTTTTATCTATCAAATGCTTGGAAATGATTTTTTACTATAAAAATGCATTGGAAATGTGTTTTTTTATCTATAAAAATGTGTTGGAAAATGATTTTTACAATAAAGATGCATTGGAAATGAGTTTTACTATAAATATGATTATAGAAACCATTTTATCATAGAAATGCATTGGAAACATTTTTTTAACTATAACATGCATTAGGAATTATATTTATCAATAAAAATGCATTGGAAAGTATTGTTCTATAAAAATCATGGAAATGTTTTTTTTTTACTATAAAAATGCAATAAAAATGCATAATCTTCGATCGGAAGAACATAACTAGCCATAAATAACGCATTGTCATGCCGTAAAATCTCACCAGCCAACAAGTCGATACTAGTTTTTATAAAAGGTCAAATTATCATCAATGAGGGAATATGTAAGAGGAAAATCGAATCCATTGTAAGACAATTGTTGTTGTTTTTTAATTGCAAAAGATTAAAGATTGCAAACGTTAGCAACAACGCCATTTAAATTACACTGAACACTGAACTGCGATTGGAAGAAACGAAAAAATATAAATTTCTCAAGAATTCTTGCAAAGATAAAAATCCCACGCAATTCTGTGTTTTGTCTTTTGTCTTTTATAAATGCATATTTCAAGAATTCTCATTAGTTTTTTGGATTTGAAAACTTTGAAATCTTCCAATGTTAAATATATCAATGCAACTAAAAGAAAGACTTTATTTTGATTGGGTAGAATTTGTGGTGAAAAGTTTCACAGTCATTATTGGTTGGTTGCCATGATAGATTTATGGAACTTAGACAATGGAGAAAAAAAACAAAGAGAATTTCTTTTATTTGAGAAAATTCGGTAAAAAAATATAAATTATGGGTATTAATTATTTATTATATTTGTTCATACAACGGTAAATGTTGGAACATCAAATTTCTAATGAGTCTTTATAGTAAAATCATCTGCAATTTGTTTTTATTATAAATGTAATTGTCTAATTGAATTTTATAGAAAAATCGTTTCCAATTCCTTTTTATAGTAAAAGTCATTTCCAATGCATTTTTATAGTAAAAATCATTTCCAATGCATTTTTTAGTAAAAATCATTTCATATGCATTTTTATAGAAAAAATCATTTCCAACGCATTTTCATAGTAAAAATAATTGCCTAATGCATTTTTATTGTAAAAAGTAATTTCCAATGCATTTTAATGAAAAAAATAATTTCCAGTGTATTCTTATAGTAAAAATCTTTCATTGCATTTTTACATAAGAAATTAATTTCCAATATATTTTTTATAGTAAAAACATTTCCAATGATTTTTATAGAACGCAAATCCTTTACAATGCATTTTTATGATGAATATCATTTCTAATGCATTTATAGTTAAAAAAAAAAAAACGTTTCCAATGCATTTCTATGATAAAATCGTTTCTAAATCATGTTTATAGTAAAAATCATTTCCAATGTATTTTTATAGTAAAAATCATTTCCATTGCCTTTAAAAATTGCTGTATATATAACTTAATATTAGAAACAACTGTCCGAAAAATAAAATCATGACGGATACAAATGTTAAGCTTATGTTAACTATTCCATGTTATTACCACCCTTACTCAGGATTGAACCAGCAACCTACAATGATTGTCATTTAGAACTGTATTAAATCAACCTTTTTATATTAATGACTTTGGTGTGAGTTTGTGCTTCCATATTGGGAATTATTTTACGATCAAATTGTAGTATCTGTTTCCTTTTGTAAATGAAAACGTATTATTAAATTTCAAATAGGGTGACGTATATATTCAGCTGGGGACGTGGGGTGGGGGATTTTGAGATCAATGAAAGAATTGTGTGAATTCATTTATTTCCTTCGAAAATATGAACAAATTTACCGTAAACTCATTTGTTTCCTTTGATGATATAAGCAATTTTACCACAGACAATAAACACTTCCGGCGAACTGTTTCGTATATAAAAAGAAAACAACCCAGAGTANAGTAACAAAGATGGTGGGAATTTAAAATGTGGCACCAGTTTAAAAGTACAACAAAAATTAAACCCCAATCAAGTGTGAGATATTGAATAGTCGTCCTTGAATAGGTTAGCGTCTACCTATTAATTGGCGCTAACAACTTGATTACCCTGACAGTATAAATAGCGAACAGATCTTTGCTTGGCCGTCAGAGAAGACTTACAGTCACTCAAACCACAACACTCCGTTCTCTTCAGAATTTGCAAAGCAGAAAGCAAAGCTCACCATGCCTAACTACACTCTCCATTACTTCAATGGCCGTGGCCGTGCCGAGATTATGCGTATGATGATGGCCATGGCTGGCGTCAAATACATGGACAAGAGATATGAATTCTCTGACTGGGATCGTTGCAGGAATGGTAAGGAACCGTTTATTAACTTATTTATTTTTTAGTTATTGTACAAAGACTTGAATGGGATACGATTTACGACACACATAATTTCTTAAGTTTATCTCGTACATTTCTGGGCGGTCACATGACATAATGTATTCACATGGTAAACGATAGGTTTAGAGCTCTCTAGCCTTGGAGGTAGAATATCTTAGAATATCTTTACTTCAATTGTCTTGGCCATAGTGTAAAGCAGTATAAAGCAAACCTCACCATGCCTAACTACACACTCCATTACTTCAATGGCCGTGGCCGTGCCGAGATCCTCCGTATGATGATGGCCATGGCTGGCGTCAAATACATGGACAAGAGATATGAATTCTCTGACTGGGATCGTTGCAGGAATGGTGAGGAATAATCTGCTTTTTCGGATGAGATTTTCGGATGTTTTTTTTAGAAGCATTGTTGAATAAAGTATATATTATATTTTTGCTTGAAGGCAATTACAATGCGTATATCGCATAAAATTCGATAATTATAGAAAATAATCATGACAAGTGAATCTTGGCAAAGAATTGTTCGGTGTGTAAAACATAGTACAGTCTGTTTCAACTTTATTAAGTCTCATCAGCGATGTATACTAACGATTTTCCTCCAACAGAAATCGAAACCGGGACTTCAGCAGGCATCATTGACAGGTTAATTTCGCAAGGAATGTCCGGTGCGTATCGTGGCCGAAGCAGTATAGTCTCTGACTATACCTGCTGAAGTCCCGGTTTCGATCTTTTTCGGAGGGAAATCGTTAGTATACATCGCTGATGAGACTTAATAAAGTTGAAACAGTCTGTACGATGTTCTACACACTGAACAATTCTTTGCCGAGATTCACTTGTTATGATTATTTTCTATAATTATCGAATTTTATGCGATATACGCATTGTAATTGCCTTAAAACAAAAATATAAATAATATATATATATATGTATATATATATATATATATATTTACCAACCCCTCCGCACGTGCAGGATGCGGCTCAATATCAATTTCATAAGCGGCGTTAAACAGGTTTGAATTCAGAATTTTCCTTCTCTTAGACTGGTTTCCTAGCCAAGGTTAAAGAACCCAGTCTGCCCCACTATTTACCCATAGCTGGTGTTGGAGAATAGTTGGATTCATTTGATTTGAACTCTGGACGACGAGTCCATTTCCTATGGGTAACACCACGCACCTCCTTACACAATATACGTATGTATCAACCCTTACAACGAGCAGGATGTGACACATGGTCGATTTCTTAAGCAGAGTTTAACTGGTTTGAATTTAGAGCTTTCCTTCTCCTAGAGTGTTTTTTTCTAAATCAAGGTTAAATATTATTCGGTCGTGAATTCTATGTTTGGGATCATTGCAGGAATGGTAAGGATTTTCATTCTGTTTTCTACTCTCATGTTTGTTTCGGTTTCCTTGCCTAATGGCATATCAACCTTCGTGGGTTATTTAATTCTCAAGCCATTAGTTTAGAAGAGCAAGAGTCGTACTATTTAATCCATGCGATGTTTGGGGACTGCTTGTGAATTTCGTATTCCCTTGTTACTCCTCACACGAATTCCCAGCAGGTGAATTCGTTATATGGAACCGGTGCAACAGACTTAGGGTGAATACCGCACAGAAATAGAAGTAATTGCATCCTATTTTTTTGAGTCCAATGAGTTTCGACCGCTCGACCGATTAATTAATTAACAGCGTATATCCCATGCCAAATCATCACTTAAACTTTTCCGTTCTAATCCACACATCAGGCCATTTTCACGGCTCCACGTCACGTAAAATTAAGTAACAGTGACTAAAAGCAACATAAATAAGATGAAGAAAAATTAGTGAAAACTTTATAATGCCAATGCTTCAGTCAAGAAAGTCAAACATCTTTATTGCATTTAGACCATTTCGTCAATTTACCCATTAAACTTTCATTGAAAGTAATTAAGAATATATTTCATTTCTCTTTCAGATTTCCTTTGTAATTACCTTTTTACTATAGGAATGTATTGTAAATGATTTTACTATAGGAATGCATTGTAAATGATTTTACTAGAGAAATGCATTGTAAATGATTTTATTATAAATACTAGCAAATATATGCACCCTCCGGGTGCAAGTATTTAAGTTTTAATGTAATAAAATATGTTGATTTAGAAAGACTAAGTAAGAATGAAAAAAAAAAAAAAAGATCTGAAACAGAGGGTGCTATAATCGAAAAATAGAACGACTGAAACTTGCTCTTTCACTACTTCCGTCAATCATTACTAAATTTTCCTAATTTACCTATTTAGTTAAAATAGGAAGTAAAGAATAAAATTACAGTTATTTCTTCTTACAAATAAATTTCTTTTAAGATTTATCCTCGAGATTTTTGCTCATATTCATTAAGATAAAACCAAACAATTAGAAATCAATAATACCAAGCATATATTTATTAGATAACATTTTAAATATCAATATGCAAATTAGCCTTCCCATTCACACTGTAAACCGCTATTTTGTTGTATATATAAATACAATTGCATGTTATTAGTACGTAGATATGGCCAACAGTATTAATAATGTAAAACAATTTTATTAATAATTGAAGGTTTAAAAGAATGAAATCATGGAGAATTTGCCGTCAATAATTAAGGGAATTGTGACTTGAGTAGTAATATAGTTTCGGTTACAGACAGAAAAACACACAATCTCCATTATAATAAGATGTATTGCAAATGCTTTTTACTATTGAGATTCATTGTAAAAGATTTTATTCTAAATATGAATATATTCAAACAACATTGTCTATTCAAATTTCATTTAGACTATTTCGTCTATTTAACTAATAAAAAAGTTACCATCAATTTTCAGCGAATGTATTTATTGACAATCTATTATATTTTTTATTCCAGATTTCCCCTGTAATTACCTCCCTTGTCTGCAAATGGACAATGGTGACATGATGCCCGAAACCATGGCCATCTGCAGGTATTTGGCCAGGGAACACAGTAAGTCATAAACACAATTAGAATTTTTTTCTTTAGTTTTATTTGTTTTTAGTTATTTTTTCTTAGATCGGTAAAAATGGATATGCAAAACTAATCGAGAAAAAGTTAATCTCTGAATGTACATTTCGGCCTATTATGCCTCATCAGCAGAGTTATAGACAGGAATACTGCTCTGTGTGTGATTCGAACCTTAACTGTCAGGCTGATAGGCGGGGATTCTAACCATTACACTAGCTGTTTTTCCAGATTTTTCGTTTGTTTTGAACTCAGTTATATTCCACTTTTGGTGACTTGCTGCACGACAGTATGAGAAGTAAAACCAGCTAGTGTAATTGAACAGATATGCCCGCCTAATTCATTAATTATCAATTAATTAAGTTTCAAAATTATATCCTTAAGCATCACGGGGTGGTAGCTGCATTTATCAATATTATTTTGTTTTGTAGATTTCTACCCCAAGAGTCCCATGGACATGATGATATTTTAGATCGTAGACATTAAGATTTCTTTTCAGAGTAGCTGGATCAATGCAAGGTCTTTATTTTACTTAGGGATTTAAATGGGCCATCCCACAGGATTCAACGCACGATTCAGTAATAATGAATCTGCCGGACCAACTTTAAAAAATCCCCCTCTACCCAGGCGATGCCGGTTAGTCGCTGCTAGTTATACATATATATGAGGGACGTTCAATAAGTAATGCCCCTGACCCACTTCCCATAGAAGTAGAGCAACGAAACTTGGCACAGTTATTAGTCTTTTTCTACATAGGAACCATCCAGAGTTACGCATTTTTCCCATCGTTTGATGCAGCTCTGGAGACCGTTTTTGTAGAACACCCCAGGCTGGTCCTCCAGCCACGACGTGACTTCAGAAATCAAGGCTGCATCATCTGGGAAACGCTTTCCTTTCGACCAGATCTGGGAGCTGTTTCCACAGAGTTCCGACCATGTTTGAATTCACGATGCCAGCGTTTTACAAGGTCATATGATGGGGCATCATCACCATAAGTTACATTCATTTCATCAAAAGTCTCCCGTGGTGTGCGTCCTTTCACATACAAAAACCGGATCACTGCTCGACACTCAACAGACTCCATTTCACACTTGACTCAGTTCAAACACCTGTAAATCAGTAACCACAATTAGTTCAGAGCTGTAAGTTCCCGAGTCCAACAAGAAATACCCGAAGAAGGCCAGGGGGGCATATCGGTCGAAACGTTGTATAAATAACAATGAAGATGGGGACAATAGTCCGAATAACGCAGATAATACTAATCTCATTTAACTGATTAAAAAATGAAATGTAGTGTTTATACAATTAGTTCTCTCACTTTTGTTCACTTCTGAAAACTATCAAGCCAACATTTGAAAAACAATATAGATGGGTTTTTTTTTGTTGTTTTGGGGAGTTTTTCTTCTGTTTGTTGTTTTATTTTATTTTTAATTCTTCTCAGAATATATCTGGGTTTTTTTTTTAGGAATATTGACTAATTCAAAGTAATATTTACTTGAAGACAATAAAATATAAGGACTTAGCAACACCTTGTGTGATTTTTTAAATATAATTTCTAATTTCTATATTTTTATAAATCCAATAGAATGGTTTTCACAGTAATTTATAATATTCAAGGTTGCTATCACGTACCAAAACATTGCAAAAAAGTCTTCTATAGAGATATAAATCATTGCACATGCAAGATTTCAGCTAGATCAAACAATTGGAAGTGGGTCAGGGGCATTACTTATTAAACGCCCCTCGTACCAGTGCATTAACTTTAATGTATATCAATATAGTTGTGAGGCAATTTCCCTTTTGGTAGAATTGTAAAATGTACATCGTTATTTTTTTTTTATTTGTACATAAAGTTTATGTATATTAATTCATTTTGTAGATTTCTACCCCAAGAGTCCCATGGACATGATGAGGTGTGACTACATCTGTGATTGCTTCTATGAAATCATGCATGATTACATGAGGTACTACCACTGGAAGAACGGAAACTTCAGGGTGAGTCTGATATTTCAAATCTGCTCAACATTCATTATATTTTTAAAATACTAAAGATATAAATTAATATTTGCTATAACATTGGTGCAAGAAGCGCATATTGCAATAGTTATCGTTGTAGGAAAATGGACTCGCCTTCAGGGTGAGTTAATTATTTCGAAATTGCTGAATATATCATTTTTAATACATTTGCATTACTAAAATTGTTACATAATTACCCTAACAATTAAGTACAGTTAGTGTAGAAACCAAAATGGCTGTTAGAAATTACGGCTAGCAGCCTTTGAGTACGATGTCATGGTGGATTGAGTGACACGTGTTGAACTTATCTTAAACTCTTTTACGGTTGATACTGTGAGAATCAGTAGAGAAATGAGAAAGAAGTTTTCTTCCGGTTTTGATTTGAAAGAGTTGGTTTAGTTAGTATTAGCCAAACCACGGAGAGAGCAAGTCGCGTCATTAAGCGTGCTGCTTTAGTCTGGGTGGGGATTTCGGAATAAAATATGATATAAAGCAAATCGAAGTCTTGGGTTATTTATCAAAAAACTACCAATGACCCAGGGCTTATGTTAGATGCGAAATCCCCAATGGAAGACCAGACATGAAATCCCCAAGACAAGTTCCAGACGCTAGAAGAAGAACATAAGTTACCAAAGACGATCATAAGAATAATTATAAGAGAGTATACAACAAAATGATGATTAATATTAAAACATATAATTGTTAATGATACTTGTACAAAATAATAAAAAACACCCTCCGGGCGATGTAAAAATAGATTTTTGAAACATATGTTTAAAAAATCTGAGGGGTGGGAGTAAACAATTCAATGTCAGCGAGTTTCTACTCTAAGTAAGTAAAATCATCAAATTCATTAAAGGATTAAAAAATAAAATAATTTGAAGTGTAAACTTTAAATATGTATTAAAATAAAACAAACTATATATAGATATATACCAACTCCTCCACTCGAGCAGGATGTGACACAAGGTCAATTTCTTAAGCGGAGTTCAACAGGTTTGAATTAAGAGTTTTCCTTCTCCTAGACTGGTTGCCTAACCAAGGTTAAAGACCCAGTCTGCCCTACTATTTACCCATAGCTGGAGGGAGAGTAGAATTAATACCTTTCCCAAGGGTATTAGTGCTAAGTGAAACAAACTATATATAGATATATAATACCAGTCATGTATTTATTAAAACTTGTTTTAAAAAACAATGAGGACTGTCTAATGTTGCATGTTTAAATTTTGAGTGTATTTATTCTATGTTATGACGATTTTAGGAAATGTGACATAAGCAGTGACGTAATTTTTGTTACAGACAAAAACCGGAAGCGAATCTCCATTATTAATAGAATATAAACAAGCATTGCAGAATTGCAAACACATTGATACCTTGGGCTATTTGAAGGCAACTCTATCTCAGCTACACCTTAATAGAGACATCGTTAATGAATATGATGCTGATTAAGAATTAAATAATGATCATTTAATAACCATTGACAATGTAACATAAATAACTAAGGAAACTGGGATTTTGGTGGTTACGTAGTTTTAGATGCTGGCCGACAGACACATAATCTCCATTATGATAACATTGTAATTTCTCGTACTTTCTTTCGCAGTACAACATGAACGACTGGGGATTCGGAGGTGACAGCACCTGCAGCAACTACGACGTAAGTCACTGTTTTTATTTTGAATAAATCAATTCTCACTAATTTCAATTTAAAACATCTATGTTGAAATCAATCAAACCTAATCTGCGTGGACATTACCTCATCACATTATACTCCATATTTTACGTCTTTTTTCAGAACTACATGTACTGGAGATACATAAATGATTCTTATTAAATAAAAATAATTACTTAAAACCATATAATTATTCATATTAGATAGTAATATTTTAAACTGTTTACAAATGTTTGCAAATTATTTCTATCATATAATTGTTAAGAAAACTTAAGAAACTACACAAAAATGTAGATATAAACATACATTCTTTATTCATTTTTAATAAACATACCTGAAATGACTTTGTATATTTTATTAACATTATTTTAAAATAAAACTTTCAAATTGATAAAAGCCGAAACTACACATTGTGGGATTTAATTAAATGAATTCTGTGTGATTAATATCTTTTTTCAGAACTACATGTATTGGAGATACATGAACACCTTCAACAGGATTATGCCCTTCATGGAGAGGTCACTGTGCATGCGCAATGGTGGAAGCCAATACTTCATGGGAGACCAGGTAAGTTCCTATATCATACATAAAAAAAATTTTTTTTTTAAATATGAAGAAACAAAAATAGATTAATTTCACTCGCAAAATATATTCACCCTCCTAAGATTTAATGTAATAAAATATCAAACTAGAAAGGCTAATGAAACTAAATAAGAATGCAGATAAAAAGATTTGAAACAGAGGAGGATATAATCAAAATATAGAACAACTGAAAATTACTCGTCTATCACTTCCGTCTTTCATTGCTAATTTTTTTTAAAATTTAGCTATTAACGATTTAACGAGTTAAAATAGGAAGTAAAGAATGTGTGTGTGTGTGTGTGTGTGTGTGTGTGTGTGTGTGTGTGTGTGTGTGTGTGTGTGTAGACATCTAATCTTGTCAACTTGTGTATATTATAGATAAAATGCGTCAGCTTTATTTCGTCCATACCATTTCGTTCTTTTTGTATTTTCGTTCCGTCTTGATAAAATATTTATACATACAGTAATACATATATTTTACTTAAAAACTAATGTAATAATTTATTTTAAAAACGTTCATCTTCGAATGTATCTAATCTTATCTTACTTTTTTCAATTTTTCAGATGATGTGGTGTGATATGATGATGTATTGTTGTATGGAGAATATGTTCAGGGAGAACCAATCTATGTTCAGCAACTACCCCAAGATGATGGGTCTCTACAACCGTGTTGGTTCCTACCCCAAGATCGCTTCTTACCTGAAGAGCCGTTGCAACACCCCCTGGTAAATGGGTGTGCTCAGATATTCGTTTCATCTTCCTTAAATAAAAGAAAATTATCTTCGTGATCTCTGGAAAAAAGATGTGTTTTCAAAAACTTGTTCCATCAAGAAATATACCATCGATTTCTTCTTTTTATTTATATGATGTTACGAATTCAAAATACTGAATAAATTATATATTTTCGTCACAATATCTTTTTGTAATTTTTTTATCGTGGAAAAAATAAACATTTTATGTGTTAGTCTTACTTTCAAATCTGTCTGTCTCTCTTTGTCTCTGTCTCTGTCTCTCTGTCTGTCTCTCTGTCTGTCTGTCTGTCTCTCTCTGTCTCTCTCTCTCTCTCTCTCTCTCTCTCTCTCTATATATATATATATATATATTATATTATATATAATATATATATATATACCAAACTTGTTGTAAATCCTCGCGGTGAGAAAAAACCAGCAAATAGTTTGATTGTAAAAATATACAACCAAACATCAACCGGGAAGAAAAAAAAAAAAATTTTGTAAAAAAGAAAAGACCAAGATAATCGTACCAACCAAAAATAATCTATTAGTACAATATTTTGGCCAAAAGAAAAAAAAAAAAATATATATATATATATATATATATATATATATATATATATATATATATAAGATATATATATTCATACAAAACCGCCATGAGACTAAAACTAATAAGTAAAAAGTGCTCAATACCTAAGTAGAGCAAGATCTTAGCCCTGAAGAGCATTAAACGAAACTTTTAGTAGGTTCGTCTGACTCATTAGATTTATCTTTATATATATATATATATATATATATATATATATATATCACCACTTCTAATACACTTCTCAGTACGGATTATGTAAAAGTAAAAAAGTAAAGTCGTCGGGGCGGCCTAATGTCGGTATTAGCCATGCAGCGAGGGAGTCCATCCTCTTTTCCCTAGCGCTATACCAAGGAGATTATTTTAGCGTCTGAGGTGGAGCAACACAGCTACCATCAGCTCCTTACTTTACCGCACAGATCCCTGTGCTACGCGTACGCTCAGTTGGCGAGGGCCGGTATCGAACTAGGAACCTTGCGGTTCCGAGCCGAACACTCTACCGACTGAGCTACGTGGCTTGTTAAACACTTGGAAAATTCATTCAATTTTTCTAACTTTCTAAAAACAAGAAATTCTCTCCTGACGATGAGCTAAGGTCGAAACTAGTTGGGAAAAATAAACAACATAAAATTAATACTCCTGTTCGCATTATCAATTTGTGTTCATCTTATATATATATATATATATATATATATATATATATAATATATATATATATATATCTTCTTATGTTCATCTTATATATATATATATTTCTTTCCTTATTTCCTTCTTTTTTCTTACCCCAAACAATAACATGAAAACACATTTCATTCAAACATCAACAAGTTTTATGATTATTAATAACATTTCAATCTTTGCAATACAAATTATACCCATCCACCAAAACTTTCAAAATTTTTAACTGTCCCTAACGGTCTCTGCGTTCATAAAGATTTAAAAAATATTCTTTTTTCAAACATTTGAAATTCTATTCTTGTCTCCAACTCAAAAAATAAAAAAACACACTGATGAAAGTCGTCAAAATCTCTCTGTGTACGAAACATTTTATACATTTTTCCTACTATTATTATCATCATCATTTCAATTTCATCTGATTATTTTAATAATAATAATAACGTAAATCCGTATACATTTTGATAAACAGACCGAAACACATGTGTAAGGGATATCGATTAAAAGTGATATCGATAAAATTCATTTTTATCCATCTACATTTCTTTTCTTTACTCATTTTTTCCTCATATATATATATATATATATATATATATATTAGTGTGTCTGTACGTGGGAAAAATATCTATTACTTCCATGATAGTTATAGGGACCGGCCCCTATATTTTTACGGAATGTGGAATTGACCAAATTAAAATAATTAAGTTTTCTTAAATAACTAGTTTTACAATGGTATGTCATGAGTTTAGAATTAGGTAAACAAAAGAGAATCGAATGAATATTAGTTTAGAAATATTTTAGAAACAATAGAAACAATGGTTTAAATTCATCCGATAATTTATGTCACCAGAATTCACATGTACCAAAATCATTCGATATTGCATCATTGCAAATCATCTGATATTTGAGGAATATTTTAACTTAATGATCACAATAGACAATGACAATAGGAAAATTATAAAAAGACCCTTTTAGCTGGGAGACACGGACAGTGAGGAGCTTTCGCTGTTCCTGACTCGACAGAGTTGGAGCGGATGCTCCTAAATCGACAGTGGGAACGTCCGAAAACATCAAATACGACTCAACAGGTCCGTCTATCTTTTCGTCTCCTATTTCTCTCTCTCTCTCTCTCTCTCTCTCTCTCTCTCTCTCTCTCTCTCTCTCTCTCTCTCTCTCTCTCTCTCTCTCTCAACAACAACAACTTTCAATCACAAGTTCCAAATCACAGACAAACTACTAATATGTTGACACAAGCAATCACACTAATATAAACACCATGTCACAGTTGTCACACACAACTATACACAGACACAATCAGACTGCAAAACCACTGAAAGAACAATGAAACTATATTAATTGTATTTATGTATATAAAGTTTGTTTCCTTTATCAATGTCTTCTTCTTTTGTTACCTATGGAAACTACATTTCCGTAGTCATTATACATATAAATTGTAGGGACCCATAACTCGGATCTTCAACTCATCAACTACACAATCTCCAAAAACAACAAGGGTCCCTACATAGTATTCAATCAAAGTACATAACTCAAGTGTACATACAAATAAAGTTTACACATACATACATTCATTAAACAAAATTCATTTATTACACATACGTACATTTATTACACAAAATTCAAAACAACAAACCTCGTTGTCCGCAACAATTTCTCTCCACAGACAAGTCGGCTTAATGAGAACAATGTAGTATACAAATTTGAACGTCCCTTAGGAGATTGCAGTTTCCCAAAAAATGAAAATACCTACATTGGTTTTACCTCAACGACATTGTCACGCCGTTTAACTCTCCATATGACAGATAATAGCTCCATTTCACAACATCTAAAATTACATTCATGCCGCCACTCTAATTACCGAAATATCCTAATAAAAAATACGCACATTCTGCACATAGAAAAAAAATAAGCAAAAACTCCAAATACTAGAAGCTCTATACATCAAACAATACAAACATCCTGAAAAAAATTAATTTTCAATGCAGTACTCACATTTTAAAATGCATGTAACACTTTTCCTATTAATTCTCCTACTTCCAGCCTCCACATCCATTTATATACTTTGAAAGGAAAAACTGGAAAACATCACCCCTGATCGAAGTGCCGAAAGTACTCGGGATATGAACTTCGTTGGACTAATCAACGAATTCCATCCAATTATAAAAGATTTGGCCAGAAAGCTTGAAAAAACACCAATAAAATCGTTAAACAGGAGACCTGCCCTTTGTTTAATTCCATATGCACAGACACACACACACACACACCACACACACACACACACACATATATATATATATATGTATATATATATATATATATATATATATATATTTTAAAAAATTGTTTTGGGATGAAACAAAGAAATCACAGTGCTCAACCACAAATTTGTATGAGCATTATTTATTTGTTGAATTATTTAAATATAATTGTTTTCCATAAGCAACTACCCAGGTTTCAGGTTATTTCACCATCGTCAGGCTGCTAAATCTTCTGGTGTTTATTTGAAGACATTTCTTGTTGTGTT
This sequence comes from Doryteuthis pealeii, assembly GCA_023376005.1. Lineage (NCBI taxonomy): Eukaryota > Metazoa > Mollusca > Cephalopoda > Myopsida > Loliginidae > Doryteuthis > Doryteuthis pealeii. The sequence continues at coordinate 8,268,291 of CM042175.1, forward strand.
TATGGACCGCATAAGACTTTACTATCAGAAAACTTGGATATAAACAGACTTTTAAAATAGGATTTCGGATATATTATTCAATAAAAAAATGCATTTTCAATAAGGGACACTCACCATCCACCCCAAAAAAATTTAAATTGAAAAATGTTCAGGATTTAACATCAGAAAATTTGGAAAGACATACATCTTTTAACATATAAAATTGATTAAAATAAGAACAAATTTTCAAAGGGTTAAAGGGAGATAACTTTATGAGTTTTTTTAATAAAATACAGGAATTCAAAAATTCAAAAATATAATCGAATACAAAAAGAGCGTCCGCAATGATCAACCGACGTAATTTGCGGTCCATAAACATAACAACAAGAATTGTCTTCAAATAAACACCAGAAGATTGAGCAGCCTGACGATGGTGAAATAACCTGAAACCTTGGTAGTTGCTTATGAAAAACTTTTATATTTAAAAAATTCAACAAATAAATATATATATATATATAATATATATATATATATATATATATATATATATTATATATATATATATATATATACTGGACAAAACGTGACCCGTTGGGTCACCAGTTGAGCTCTCGGCGCCCAAATGTTGACTTATTTTCATTTTACAAATGAGTAAAATTAATTAAATCTATTATTTCAGGTCAATTTTTGTCTAATTCGAAAAGTAATAACATATTAAGCATCAGTAAAAAAAAAAAAAAAAAAAAAAAAAAGAAAATAATATTACACGAGTAATTTATTTTTAATACATTTTAAACTATTTTTGTCTGTCAGTTTTGCTCAAAAATATCATAAACAAGGCCGTAAATACGGCTTATAACGTGAAATCGGTATTTTACAAAATAAATTTAATTAAGTATTTCGGCTACGGTAATTTAATAAATAAAATTCATTTAACACAGAAACACCCAATTTTAAGTTTTAAATTTCATATTTTTAGATTCTAAAAACAAATATTTATTTATTAATTATTTTAGTTTATTATCTAATAATTTTTGGAGAAAACCCCTATTTAAAATTCCCTTAATTATTTTCTTCTATTCACATCTTTGGTCTTTTTATTTATTTATTTTATATTTATTTATACTGTAATTAGTTTCACCTGTATATAACACTACCGATATTTTACGCATTCAAAATTAGGGGAGGGGGGGGGTCACAGTCAAATAACTTTTTTTAAAAATCACTAAAATTGTGAAATAAAATAACTAATTCATTATAAAATCCATTTGTTGATAAATCAACACTAAAAATATCATTAAAATCGGGTAATTTCTGATATTTTGTAATTTTTTTTTTCAATCGGGAAGTGGGCTAAATTTATTTTGTAAACTACGCATATGATGTGACTGTTGACAGATCCTAATAATTGGGATTATGTATGTTGAAGACATCATGCCAATTTTTTTTTTTTTTTTTTCGCCGGTCGAAGAGGAAAAGTGCGCCTTATCGTCCGAAAAAATACGGTACAAATTTGGCAAATAATTTTTTCCACTTAAAGTAATACACTTTTTAACCAATTTCATAGTCTATATAGTTTATATATCTTATTATAATGGAGATTGTGGGTTTGTCTGTCTGTAACCGAAACTATATTACTATACAAGTCACAATTCCCTTTGTAATTTACATCACATTCTCCATGATTTTATTTTTTATTTAAACCTCAATTATTAGTAAAATTGTTTTACATCATTAAGACTGTTAACAATATCTACATACTAATAACATGCAATTATATTCATATATTCAACGAAATAGCGGTTAACAGTGTGAATGGGAAGGCTAATTTGCATATTGATCTTAAAAAAATTGATTTTAATAAATATATGCTTAGTATTATTGATTTCTTATTGTTTGGTTTTATCTTAATAAATATGAGCAAAAATCTCGGGGATAAATCTTAACAGAAATCTATTAACACAAAGAAATAACTGTAATTTTATTCTTTTCTTCCTATTTTAACTAAATAGTTAAATTAGGGAAATTTACAACTGAAAGACGGGAGTAAGGGAAAATGGTGGAACAGTTAGTTTCAAAGTTGTTCTATTTTCCGATTATACCCCCTCTGTTCCAAATATTTTTATCTGAATTCTTATTCAGTTTCATTAGCCTTTCTCATCTAACATGATATTTTATTATATTAAAACTTAAATACTTGCACCCAGAGGGTGCATATATTTGCTAGTTCAAATAATATATAGTTTATTTATTATGATCGAAAGGATTCAAACGTTGAACGGCCTTCATTTATTTTATAACTATATATTGACAACTTTGGTACTTGTGTCCTAAGCAGTGAAGTAGTTTTGGTCACAGACAAATAGAGACCAAATCCCCATTATTTATAGATTCTTTATTAGAGCGTCCGTCGTAGTGTAATGGTTAGTTACACAAATCCGTTACTACCGAAAAACGAGTTCGATCCTTGCTATGTGCTTTATAATTTTGACCTTGCAGTCTCCTGTCTCTAACTCTGCTGATGAGGCATAATATACCGAAATGTACATACAGAGATCGACCTGTTCTCGATTTGTTTACGCCTTTACATTTGAACAGATATGCTCGCCTAATTTATTAATTATCAACTAATTAATTCTCAAATTAGGTATGACTTCAATTAAGCACTTATTCTACCAAATTGTCGGCTATCGCCATCTCAAACAGGCTATAAAACCTGTTTGTTCATTTTCATATATATATATATATATATATATATATATATATATCATACTGTCGTGCAGTAAGTCACCCAAAAATGTAGTATATATCAGTTTAAAAACAAAACGAGAAATTTGGGAAAAACCAACTAGTGTAATGGTTAGAATCCCCGCCTGTCAGCCTGGCAGTCAGAGTTCGAATCACACAGAGAGCAGTCTCCTGTCTATAACTCAGCTGATGAGGCATAATATGCCGAAATGTACACACAGAGATCGACCTTTTCTCGATTTTTTTTACGCCTTAAAATTTAAACAGATATGCTCGCCTAATTTATTAATTATCAACTAATTAAATTTCAATTGGGTAAGACTTCAATTAAGCACTTATTCTCCCACTTTTGACCTTGTATCAATTCATATTGTATCAAATCAGGTTTATTCGAGTGAGCTCAGTCGGTAGAGCGTTCGGCTAGAAACCACAAGGTTCCTAGTTCGATACACGCCCTCGCCAACTCAGCGTATGAGTAGCACAGCGATCTGGGCGGTAAAGTGAGGAGCTGATGATAGGTGTGGCGCACCACCTCAAACGTAAAAAATAATCTCCTTGGTCTAGCGCTCGTGAAAAGGGTATAGACTCCCTCGCTAACTTTGTTTACTTATGTATGAGCGATACTGTACAGATGTGAACCGACTGAGACAGATATGTTTGTTGTGTTGGAATAATGGGCGTGTTAAATTTTATTTTCTCTTTATAGAGAAAATTCCCAGGGTGGGGGGGGGTGGCATTTTAGCCTTTTTGTTTTCCTTAACTTCTAATGTATCTGTCTATTTTAATCGGTTCTATTCTGGGAGACACTTTAAAAAAAAGACAATTGGGTGTCAATCATCCTCACGAACATTCTTGTGCCCAGCGACAAAAGCCGGTGACCCAAATTTAAAAAAAAACCCCGACACTTTTTGAGATTGTAAGGCAATACATGTACGGGTGATCATAAACGATAAAAATCATTAATTTTCGCTTTCACATGCAATGATCTGTAACACTATTGTGTTATGGGTTGATTGGCGACCTATTAATTAATTACTAATTAATTAAAACTACCCTAATTATTAATTATGGTGGTTTGTTAAAATTAAAAGTAAAAATAAGAAAAACAATAATAATAATAATAATAATAATAATAATAATAATAATAATTGTTTATATTAAAAATATAAATTCATCTAAGCAAAGAATGTTCACCTAGACAAGAGATTCCTTAAATTATGGAATTTGATATACATCATCGGAATTTTAAATTTCACAAAATGAAATAATAAATTTAATAAATAAGATTCCAGTTTTTGAAAAGTTCGGCAACAATTTCAAAAACTTAGATAAATAAAACAATGCTTGGCCTTGACTCCAAATGGAAAGATACAAGCTAGGCTGGCACAAGGCCATTTAGACACGTAGGCAATAGTATCGAGTGGCTGGCCAATCAGAGACATATGTTAGGGGTGGGGAGGTCTGGATCCCATAAATCACAGACCGTCAGAGAATAGAAGCGAGTCAGGATAGCGAAAGAGCGAAGAGGGAGAGACCGGGACAGAACGAAGACCGGAGAAGAGAGCTTGCCATGGCTCTGGGCCCTTGATAAACTTTACCGATACACTCTGATGCCTTGCCACTCGGTACAGAATTGATAACTTAGCCAAAAACTAGCTGTAGATCGCCAATCAGCTGACAAGAAATCACCTCGCTCCTTTGTAAAATAAATGTATATAAGTTGTACATAAGCATAAAAAAAGGCGTTGTGTTCAATTGTTTTGTTGATCCGTTGACAGCTTTTGGTTATTTAATCTTATTTCAGCCGAGTTGGTAAAAGGAACGAAACCAGCTCTTTTTCAGCCTTCCTGTAAATCAACAGACAACATATGAATGGGAGGTTGGAACGAGCGGTTTTGACGACTGTAATACTGTGCCGGAGCATCGTTCCCATAACATAATTCGAACCCTGTGCCCCAACTTATGTTATTATATTAGTGCCGCGACTAGGTGCTATATAAATTGGGAACGTGCCCGACTTGAGTATTATAGATCGCGTCATCAGCTTTCATATGAAAACGCCACGTAAATAACGGTAAATAACCTTTTATCACACATTCAACATACACTGAAAATCTGTCATCTTTTACTCAATACAAATATTCAATGTCCTGAAGAAGGTTTTAATTTTTTTTAAAACGAAATACTTAAGTATCGACATAAAGAGTTTCCATCGTTCATGACATCTTGGGTTTGTTTTCTTTAAAAAAATTTCTCCACATACGGTCGGATTAATTTTACTCATCGTACTTCCATATATATCTATATATATTAACCACAATGTTAATTGAAGCATGAAGAAGATATTCAAAGATCTGAAACACGTGCCGCTAAGGTAAAATAATAACACTTTTAAAAGTATAATCCATTTTTGCGAACCTTCTTTATATATATATATATATATATATATATATATATATATATATATTATAAAGGTATACACATGAATAACATACTCGAGTTTCATCATAAGGATCCTTATGGTGAAAATCGAGTAGGTTATTCTTGTGTACACCTTTATAATAATAAATTTGCTCTACTAACGTATCGAGCACTTTATATTTGTTATATCGCTGTCTTTATCATCGTGAAACTTGCATCAACTAACCATTGTGACCATTTTCACCGGTTAGTCACCTTTTTCATATAAAATCACACACACACACACACACACACACACACACACACACACACACACATATATATATATATATTTACTAAAAGCCATATCAATAAACACATTGTTTATTTACTTACTCTCATACTGTCGTGTAGCAAGTCAATAAAAAGTGGAATATAAATAAGTTCAAAACAAACGATGAATGGCCAGCTGGTGTAGTGGTTAGATTCCCCGTCTGTCAGCTTGGCAGTCGAGGTTTCGAGTCACACACGGAGCAGTCTCCCATGTCTATAACCTTGCTGATGAGACCTAATAGGTCGAAATGTACATTCAGGGATTGAAATTTTCTCGATTTGTTTAGCCTTACCTTTGAACATATATGCCCGCCTAAATTCATTAACTAATTAATTTTCAAAATTAGGTATGACTTCAATTAAGCACATATCCTCCAAAAATTGTTGGCTCAAAGCCACATCAAATAAACACATTGTTTATTTACATACTCTCATATATATTATATATATATATATATATATATATATATATATATATGAGGGTAAAATATTTATATGAATCCGACAGTATATAGAAATAGAAAAGACAAATTGTTCCAAAAAATGAATTTATTATATTTATGTTGCCGTTTAAACGTTTCGGTTTATATAAAACCTTCTTCAGGACAATATGATAAAAAGAAGAGAAAAAGATTTATGTTGTTCAAAAGGTGATACGTCACTCATTTTGACATCTCCTTGTATACCAATCACGACTTGGCTTTCGACCGCACATGTTCCAATCACATCTTGACTTTCGTTTTCCAATGTGCCAATCACGTCGTGAACATTTAATTTGAACGCTAATCAATGAACGGTTATGATAATAATTATGTCTGAATGAAGATAAAGGAAAGAAAAAACGAAAAATATGGCGACTAAGACTGAATGAAGATAGGAGATAAGTTTGAAATTTGTTTTTTGTTGTAGAGAATTTCTGTGTTTTTCTACTTAAAATTATACTTTTGGGGTGTGAGTATGTGTGTGTCTATGTATATGTGTCTATGTTTACTTTTTGTGTGTGCGTTTGTGCGCGTGTACGTGTTCGCGTGGGTGCCCATGTACATGGTTGTATTTGGTGTGTATATTTATATATATATATATATATTTGGTGTGTATATGTTGTACCGGCCGTTCCTACAGTGGAGAACATGCACCGGTTCTCACTATAAATAGTGAGACACCGAGTGGAAAGGGTAGCACTGTTCCCGTTAACGACAAGCTAGTCGTACATGTACCATTGATTGTAAATACACTTGTCTTATTTTACCCTATCTCGACTTGACTTCTTTTTACTGTTGGGACTAACATCACAACAGTATATATATATATATATATATATATATATATATGCAAAAAACTCTCTATTGTTGACATCGCGTTCGCATTTCATAGAGGTCATACCTCTGTAAAATTATCCAATTATTCTCTCTCCAGCTATGGGTAGGGCAGACTGGACATTTTAACCTTGGTAAGGCAACGAGTCAATAGAAGGAAAAATCTGAATTCAAACCTGTTAAATGCCACTTAAAAAATTGAGCTTGTGTCACACCTTTCTCGTGCTGGAGGGGGGGGGTACATAATATCGTATGAATCTCACAAAATATATATATATATATATATATATATATATATATATAAAGTCGTCGGGGTGGCCTAAAGATGGTATTAGCCAGACAGCGAGGAAGTCTATCTTATTTTCACTAGTCACGCCTACCACCAGCACCTCACTTTACCGCACAGATCCCTGTGCTACTCATACGCTGAGTTGGCGAGGACCGATATCGAACCAGAAACCTTTTGTTTCCTATTCGCTCTACCAGTGAGATTATATATAATATATAGGGAATTATATATATATATATACATATAAAATGATGTTATCAAAACTTAAAACTTAAAACCCCAGTAATTGTCCCGATCTTATTGCCTTTATGGCAACTCCCAACCCATTTTATCATATATGTGCTAGAAGATCTGAAACATGTGCCGCGAAGGTAAAATATATCAATAGAGTGATCAATAAAGAAAGTCATGCTGACAGTCTTCTAAGATTAAAAAGACCCATCATTAATGATTCTCTTGACAAAGGTTCAACTGTAAACAGAGCTTCCTACTGCAAACTTCTTTAGGCAAAATTGACCATATTTATTGAATGAAACTCATATTTTAGTAAAATATAAAGTGAAGAGAGAGATTTTTGAATGGTCATGGACGTTTTGATTTTTATAGAATATAGATACAAGATTATATTTTTAATTAGCTATCAACTTGATTATATCTGTATGTATGTGTTTGTTTAAAGAGAGAAAAAGAGCTAAACTAATATACTCTGTAGAAGAATCAACTGATTTAAAATATTAAAAATTTTACAGACCATAAAAGTGAAGTAATGTAAATATTTTCTCTGCAAAACATGTGTCAACATGTATTAAATCATATTTCATCCACACTAATATATTTATATTTTTCCATTTATCTTTCTCATAATATACAGGTATACATTACATAAGACGAATCAATTTCCTATGACTCTAACGATTACACCATGCACCTCCATAGGTATAAAAATATATGATTATGTGAAGGGTATTTTATGATTTCTGACTACAAGTGTCGCTAAATAAGGGGATATATTAAAAAAGCTTGTCTTTGGGGGATGGTTTGATGGGTGAGAATAACGCAATATTCCATAATTCTACGTAGTGTTCTATTGTGTATGTGAGTTGATATTTTGGCACCTTTAAAATCAAAGGTATGGTTATGGTCTAAAATATGTTTAACTAGGGCGTTGTTTAGAAAACCTCGTTTAATATGATATCTATGTTCAGATAATCGTTTAGAAAAGGATCTAGAAGTCTCTCCCACATATTTTTGTTACAATTTAAGCAATCTATTGTGTAGACTCCAGCTTCGGAATGTGTGTTTTTTTGATTATTTTTATTCTGTAAGATGTTTTTGATTGTTTTAGTGGAGTGAGTAACTGTTTTAATACCTATTTTTTTTAGGTTTCCAAACCATCCCCCAAAGACAAGTTTTTTTTTAATATATCCCCTTATTTAGCGACACTTGTAATCAAAAGTATATGAGTATACACATGAGCATATGTCAGTGTACATCCGTGGATATACAGGTATACTATACGTAAGATACATCACGATTTGAGTATGGCATGCAAAACTGATGATAGTTGATGATTTCATGGAAGATAAAGTAGCAACTGAAAATGTATGGCACTAAACTACATCACGTAGTGCGGTTTCAGTGCTGGGATTCTGGGGAGTTTAGAGAGCATCTTTATCACCATTACTCCTAGGTCCGCTACTCTGGAATGGTAGTACATGTTAGGGTGCATTCTATGGGTTACTTACAAAAAATGGTAAATTCTGTTTACAAAAACAAATCTAGGATTGACATGACATAAAAAAACAAAACAACAACCAACTAATCCCGTCATGGTCGGGACGAGAACTTTTGATCACCCACTCGTTATATCCCGTGTTAAAAAAAAGAATAACAAATATATATTGGAAATCAAAATTGATTTATTGAATTGGTTGAATTCTTTACATCATTAAAATAAATGGCAGACGCCTGGTTATTTTTGATGGAACAGAAGAATATATGAGTAATCTTTGATGAGTTCGTTTTACCAGCAGCTGCTGCAACCTGCTTTGAGGTAAGAAGAGATCTTGGGGTGGTTGTACATACGGTTGTACAGACCCATCATTCTGGGGTACTGGCTGAACATGGATTGGTTCTGCATCCACATGCTCTCCATGCAACAATAGTACATCATATCACACCAGGTCATCTGAAAAAAAATTCAAAGAAATATTTTAAGATTCAGCACGATGAAGAATTTTAAGAGGAAATAGTGTGATTGGCTCTTTAATCAATTTAGTTTTAACGTTACCTGTTCTCAACCACATCCACTACAATTACTAGATATATTATATGTTTTAACACGAGTGACGATCAAGGATTTTTAAAGGAAAACACGAGAGGAACAATTTATCTCTGATGTTATATAATGTCATAGGAAGAATTAATTTCATTTTCTTTTTTTCATCTCTCTCTCTCTCTCTCTCTCTCTCTCTCTCTCTCTCTCTCTCTCTCTCTCTCTCTCTCTCTCTTTGTCTGTATATTTTATATACATTACAGATATATATATTATACTATCTGAAAAATTTAAAGAAATATTGTAATCTTTATATAGATAGATATTGTTAAAAGGAATGAAATGAATCCGACAAATCATTTCGAATGCATTTTTATAGTAAAAATCATTTCCAATACATTTTTATAGTAAAACTCATTTCGAATGCATTTTATAGTAAAAATCATTTCCAATGCATTTTTATAGTAAAAATCATTTTCAATGCATTTTTATAGTAAAAATCCTTGTCCAATGCATTTTTATAGTAAAAATCATTATCCAATGCATTTTTATAGTAAAAATAATTTCCAATGCATTTTTATAGTAAAAATCATTTCTAATGCATTTTATAGTAAAAATCATTTCCAATGCATTTTTATACTAAAAATCATTTCCAATGCATTTTTATAGTAAAAATCATTGTCCAATGCATTTTCTTAGTAAAAATCATTGTCCAAGGCATTTTTATAGTAAAAATCATTTCCAATGCATTTTCATAGTAAAAATCATTTCCAATGCATTTTTATAGTAAAAATCATTTCCAATGCATTTTTATAGTAAACATAATTTCTAATGCATTTTTATGTAATATAATGCATGTCACACCAGGTATCTGAAACAATTTAAAGAAACATTATAATCTTTATATAGATAGATAGTGTTAAAAGTAATGAAATGAATCCGACAGTATATGAGGGTAAGATAATATGAAAAAAACCGCAGATGTTGTTCAAATAAAGTTATTTATTAATGCTGATATTGTTGTATGTTGAAGATATTTAAAAGAAGGTGAAAACGGAAATAGGGTCTTCCGGTTGGATCGAGGCAAAGAAAAGACGACAAAAATGACAAAGGACTTTTCCCCGGTAAAAGCGAACAAAGAAGCAAAAAACGGAAATAGATTTGTCCACTGATAAGTGTAACAAAGAAAACGCGTAGGCGTTTGAGATATATAAAAAGACAGTCAGAAGGCGGACGGCGAACAGTGAGTGACCGACGCTCACGGTCCGTCGCAATATTTCAATTTGTTGAAAATCTTCTTTAGAGCATACGTTGTGTTTATATACGAAGACGGTTTTATGAAAAAATGTGACTTTTATAATTGGAATGATTCAACTGGACTTTTTAAGAAAGGAGAATATTTTTAATTTTAAACAAAAAATCTCAAAGAGCTTGTGCCACGTTCCTAATCCTAAACTGATTTTTAGCAAGAAAATTTGAATTTTAAACAAAAATTTTCAAAGGGCATACCGTATCACGTTCATGGCCAATTTTTAACAGATTTAATCAAGAAAGATAATTTTGTGTAATAAATTTTAGTAATTAATTCCAATAAAAATATGTTTGGTGCAAGGGGAGTGTCATGATATTCTGAGAAATCTAAGAATATCCTGAATAATATAGCAAAAAGTGTTAACTATTTATTGGGAAAAGAAAAAGAAAAAAGTATAAAAGTTTTTTTTTTAAATAAATGGAAAGGTAAGAGTTGCTGCCCTTGGCCAGAAAAAAAGGGGTTAGTTCCCTTAGGCTTTGTTTTGATTTGACAAAGGACCGGGAAAAATTGACTGAGAAGAAGACGGTAATTGGGACAGACGAGAGACAGACGATAGAGTTCAGAGACGAACTGGACACTAGAAGGGATAGACGGTTAGAGAGAATGGAGTTGAGTCGCTATCAAGACAGACGACAGAAGTAGACAGAGTTGATAATAGTTTTTGTAGAGAATAGTTTTTGAATTCGACGGTTGAGAATGTAAGAGATACGATAAGAAACTATTAACATCATTTGTTTTTTCAAAAAAATGTTAAATTCATATATATATATATATATATATATATATATATATGTGGGAGAATATGTGCTTAATTGAAGTCGAACCTAATTTTATGAAAGTTAATTCATTAATAATTAATTAGGCGGGATTTACCTGATGAGGCCTAATAGACCGAAATGTACATACAGAGATTGATTTTTCTCGATTTGTTTAGCCTTACATTTAAATAGGTAAATCCCGCCTAATTAATAATTAATGAATTAACTTTCATAAAATTAGGTTCGACTTCAATTAAGCACATATTCTCCCAAATATTGTCGGCTGAAAATAGCCATATCACAAACGTCGTCTGTTTGTTTACTTTCATATATATATTATATATATATATATATATATATATATGTGTGTGTGTGTGTGTGTGTGTGTGTGTGTGTGTGTGTGATCCAGAGACACCAATTTAGGTGTTTTACGTCTCATCAGCATGGCTTCACACAGCAACTACTTCTGACCAGGAGCGAAACGCGACTGACTTTTCATCTGCCTGGTTCCTTAATTTCGTGGCCATTGACAGCTACCATTCAGGAGCAGTGTTTTAAATACATATTTTATACATCATATATTATATATCTTTTACGATCACCAGAGAGGTCAAATCTGTAAACAACAGAGGGTCATTGCTTTAATACACTGGCGGTGATTAAAGAGGACTCTACAAGATTTTAGGAGCATATATGCTCCCATAAATTTGGTATGAGCTCTCTAATTGGTAATTTAAATTAACTCTCACTACTAAGCATATAAGCAATGATCTTTTCCCCGGGAATTTGATCTCTTAGTGACCGCAAAATACAGAAAAAAACCTATGTACTTAATAGTTTAAAAATACCAGTTCCCGCTACAGCTTTCCTTGGATGAGGGAATAAGATATCGGGCTACCATACGGTCAGTCTGAGTTCGACCTTAGCCAAAGATAGTTGTGTCTAGCCACACTGAAGAGGCGTGAAACGCCGAAACACGTGTCTGTGGATGACTTGTTAGTATATATATATATATTTATATATATATATATATATATATATATATATATATATATATATGACTTAATACTATATATATATATATATATATATATATATATATATATATTGAGCATATTTTATTTATTGGATCCTTTCCGTCCACTAAGGACGATGGTGTGGTGTCCCAAAAATTATCTGCATCTGCTCGAGTAACTCTGCAGGCAAATTCTTGAGTGTCAGTCTTTGGTGCACTGAATGCACACAAACTGTGATGCTTTCTGGGGCTGCTGGCTTTTCTCTCTCTTTCTGGCTCTCTTTTCTGTCGAGGCCACTCTCCTCTCTGCCTCACCCCTCCCATCTCTGCCTCACCCCTCTCCGTGCCTTGCTTAACGTTGAGGCGCCAGGCCTCTCTATTTTTTGCATCTACCTCCCACGTGTTCGTGTCAATATGGCATATCCTCATAACTCTCCTGCAGACATCTTTAAATCGTAGGCGCGGTCTACCAACCAATCGGGAGCCTTTTACTAATTCGCCGTACAAAAGATCTTTTGGGATGTGTCCATTTTCCATTCTCCTGATATGTCCAAGCCAACGAAGGTGCCTCTCACAGAGAATGGAGAACATGCTGTTCATGTCGGCGCAATCCAGCACGACTGTGTTGGGCACTTTATCCTGTCAACGAATGTGTAGAATACGTCGTAGACAACAGAGATGGAAACTATTGAATATTCTTTCGTGGCTTGTATATATTGTCCACGCTTCGCTACTGTAGAGGAGTGTTATTTTTTAAGTTATGTCTGTTTTTTTTTTAAAAACGCCAAGACTTTTAAATTTTTGTTATTGTTATACATTTACTTGTTACTGTATCTAAAAAAAATTCTATATAGAGAGAGATGTTTAGCATTAAAACATCGCTTCATTGAGCATCTCAACTTACCTGGTCTCCCATGAAGTATTGGTTTCCACCATTGCGCATGCACAGTGACCTCTCCATGAAGGGCATAATCCTGTTGAAGGTGTTCATGTATCTCCAATACATGTAGTTCTGAAACAAAGAAATCAAACACATGTGAAAAGAGCTGGATCCATAAAACTTCCGGCTTTTATTTATTTGGAAGTTTTTATTTACATTTATGTTAAATATATAGAAAAAAAAACTGGATAAGTATATTCATACAAATCCATATTTTTAAGATCTTTAATATGTTACAATATGCCAGGCTAGAGACCTGTATTAATGCCCAATAATTATACACAACATATTGATATAGGGTTTGAACCCTTATTTTGACTATTGTTGATTGACCCCTTAATTTGGAATATCTGCACTAACTGACCTGTATATATAACCATTTACCTATATTGTTGTACATTTAAACTTAAGTAAATTAAGATATGAATATCAAAATAGATAAAGAATAATTACGTCGTAGTTGTTGCAACAGCTGTCACCTCCGAATCCCCAATCGTTCATGTTGTACTGTGAAAAAGAAGAAATGGAATATGTGTGGTTAATTATAATTTAACATAGTCGGTTTAATACAGTATTAATGTGTCTTACATTTGATGAAAGCAAAAATGCAAAAAAGGAGAAATATGTAAGTAACAATTGGAATTGATATTTCTTAAAACTAATTAAAGTGTAACGTTGTGGGCTTTTTCACGGCACTATTAGGACTTGTACAAGTCGTGTATCAGGGGTCGACACGTTGGTTTGTTGATCACACAGATCTAGCAGTCGTTGTTTCTAGCCAGCCGACCCCAAAGAATTCTTCCAGACTTTAGTTAATGGTCAGGGGAAAGGTATCACCTTAGAAGACAAGTGGTTCTTCGTTGCGGTCAATTAACTTTTATCTCCACGCGTATCTGTGGACAGGGAAATCTCGTTTCATTCATAACATTCGTAGTATTTCTTTTCTAGTAACGAAGATGACGATGGAATTGCTTTTCATGAATTTATTCAATTAATGCAAGTTATTTAGAGAGGAAGAGTCAGTTCAAATAATAAGTAATATCTTTCTTTATATGGTCCTTCAGTACTTCGAGTTAACTTCTCGGTGACAACCTTTTCTTCAGTCGGTGACTAACAGGACAACTCTCTTTGTTCAGCGACAACAGATCCCCCGATCTCAGCCCAAGCCCAACTGTCCTCGGCAAATTCCGTAGCCCGACTGTCCCCAAAATTGATGTTTCTTAATACTAATGAAATACTAGTGTAACGTTGTGGGCTTTTTCACAGCACTATTAGGACTTAGTCGTGTATCAGGCGTTGGTACGTTGGCTTGTTGATCACACACAGAGTAGACCTTCAAGGTCCAGGAAAGAACCCTTCCTCTTTTCTTTAGTTTATGGTCAGGGAAGTGTATCAACTTACGAGACAAGTGGTTCTTCGTTGCGGTCAATTAACTTTATCTCCATTGGTATCTGTTTCATTCATAACATTCGTAGTATTTCTTGTAGTAGAATAAAGTTGCCAACACACTTTTCGTTTCTTTTTTAATGACTTGATTTATTTAATTTCGGCTTCTTAACTTTGATAGTGACAGAGAGTCGGTTTTCTTAACAAATATGTTTTTAATAATGTCCTTAACTTCGTTTCAACGGTCAGTACCAATTATCAGGCTTCACACATCAGCGACACCAGGGCCTCGGTCACTCGCCTATGACTAACCTCCACAAAACCCTGAGCCCACTGTCTTCGGTAAATTCAGTAACCCGACTGTCCGCCGAAAATTCCGTAGCCCGACTGTCCCAAAATCTAAGGTTCCCTCATTATAAAGAAATGGGTGTGGAACTTTCTAGAACATCGTGGAACCTTTAGAATGTTCTAACTGTTCTACCAAATTGCACGTGTCACTTAAGAGATCAACGTGGGGACGTAGTTTCGGTTACAGACAGACAGACACATAATCTCCATTATGATGAGATAGTAACTGAGAGAAAGCCATAAAGAGAAAAGAAAGGTAGTTTGAGAGAAACAGGGAAGAGAAAAAATCGAGGGAGAGATATATTTTTTCAAGAAGAAAGACTGAGAAAGTGAGAACTGCTAAAATCGTAAGTCGAATTTGTGTTAAAAGAAACAGATAGTAAAGTATGATATTTGTTTATTTTGTCGTGTCAGTACTGCTGTATGGCTGCACCACCTAGACTCTAACGAAGCGACAAGAGAATAAACTAAATGGGAGCTGCACAAGAATGCTGCATGTCATCCTGAACAAGATGTGGAAACAACACCCCACGAGAAAACAGCTGTACGGCCACCGGCCACATATCACCCAAACCATCCGAGTAAGACGGACAAGACACGCGGGGCTCTGCTGGAGAAGCAAGGACGAACTCATAAGCAACGTCCTCCTGTGGAAGCCAGCACATGGACACGCCAGTGTGGGCCGACCAGCAAAGACTTACATTGATAAGTTCTGTGCGGATACAGGATGCTGCATAGAGGACCTCCCGAGAATGATGAGTGAAGTCAGAATTCTCTATTTTTGATTTACGTCACATTCTCTATGATTTTATTTTTTTTATTTAATCCTCAATTATTAATAAAATTGTTTTACATTATCAATACTATTGACCTTATCTACAGGTATTTGCCTCTGATCCCACTTATAAGGGCGTGACACAAGGTCATTTTTATGTGGTCCCACCAACAAGCCGAAGCTCATAGGTGGTAGGTGGAAAATATTGCGTCGATACCGTCGGCATTTACTCTCAAGGGTGGCGCCTCAGGCGCTGGGCAATAAACCCAGTCCTGCCCCTTTAAATCAAGGGGGCAGGTATTGCCTTGGGGGATAGCCCCCTGGGATCGACGCTATTAACTCGTAAAGATCCAGGGCCGAAGCCATTGGACCCCCACCACGTGGGGCGGGCTCATCTACATACTAATAACATGCAATTGTATTTATATATACAACAAAATAGCGGTTTACAGTGTTAATGGGAAGGCTAATTTGCATATTGATATTAAAAATTTGATTTTAATAAATATGTGCTTAGTATTATTGATTTCTAATTGTTTGGTTTTATCTTAATGAATATCTCGCAGAAAAATCTTAAACGAAATCCATTAACAAAAAGAAAAAAAAAACAGTAATTTTATTCTTTACTCTGTATTCTAACTAAATAGGTAAGCAAACTAGTCTTGCAGATCAATTACTACTGTCATATCCTCCCCCTGGGAAGATGTTGAGTAAATACTTGTAGTATAACTAACTCACCCTGAAGTGTCCGTTCTTCCAGTGGTACCACCTCATGTAATCGTGCATAAATTCATAGAAGCAATCACAGATGTAGTCACACCTCATCATGTCCATGGGACTCTTGGGGTAGAAACCTACAAAATAATTGATAGACATAATACAAATATATATATATATATATATATATATATATATATATATATATATATATATGGGAGTAAATATGGAAATAAATCTGACAATGTTAAGAAATTTGAAAAAAAAATGTTCCAAAAATAAGATGAATTTATTTATCGACGCTTAAACGTTTCGGTTTCTTAAAAACCTTCACCAGGATGTATTATGGGGTGAAGAAACTGATGGATGTTTTATAGATGACAGGAGATAAAAAAATCTTTACAATTTTTTTTTTTTTGTGTAACTGTATTTGTTCAGCATTATATTTTTGAAAGACGAGTCGCGATCCGCACACGCGAAGATGTCATGATGCGTGAAGTAACTCGAAGAAATGCATTCAACAAAAGACAAAAAAATATTAATGGACTGATTTTAGGACAACAAAGTAGGAATGATAACTAAATAAATAATTAAATGAAGCCTGGTATTTAGTAATTATTTAACACTATTTTAGCTAGAAACTTTGTTCCCTTAATAACCGACATGTATTATTTATTATATCTCCGTTTCTAGATAAAATAGTGTTAAATAATAATTAAATAAATAGTCTCGTCTGATGATTGCAGTAAGCATGAAACTTTAGTAACATGATATCAAATCCATCATATATTATATTTGATTGTATATAATGCAAGGATCATAAATGTTTATAAATAATTATAATGTAACGTTATGAAAGTAATTATCACATTAATAATTTTCGTAAGATTCATTAATTCAAACAATTTAGTATTTGTCACTTACCGTATTCCCTGGCCAAATATCTGCAACAAGCCATGGTCTCAGGCATCATGCAGCCATTGTCCATCTGCAGACAGGGGAGATACATACAGGGGAAATCTGGAAAGGAGAGAATATTTTAATAGATTACTTTAAAATCACAAAAATGTTTTTAATTCCCTTTAATATATATGTATATATTATATAATAAAAAAGTTACAAAAACACACACAACCTATCAAATATCGGACATATTCTGCCAAATTAATAACTCAATGCCTGAAGAAGACAACAGATCAGAAACACGTGTCGCATAAGTAAGATAAAAAAAGTATTAAAACATTTTTTCTGAAAACATAATACATTTTGCGGACCTTCTTTTTTATAAAATATTGAATTTTCTCCCGTTGGAACCAGAACAACATTTTATATATATTAAATTAATTATTATATAAATGTATAAAAAAAATTATATAAATGTATAAAAAAATAATTATTAATATAATTAAAGATTATCTTTTGATAAAGAGGTATTACCTCGAAAATTCAAGAAAGAATAAAAATACAGGTCAACACACAACACCATTGTTACCGTATTATTATTTTTTATTTATTCCAAACTGCATTGTGATAGCCTTCTAAATCAACCTCCTAACTAATACATACACAATGCTTCAAGCAAATTATGAAACTCTCTTTATATATATATATATATATATATATTATATATATATAATATATATATTAATAATGGAGATTCGCTTCCGGTTTTTGTCTGTAACAAAAACTGCGTCACTGCTTAAGTCACATTACTCAACACATAATCCAACGTTATAACATAGAATGAATATACTCAAAATGTGAGCATGCAACGTTAGACAATCCTCATTGTTTCAATAAATAGATGCCCGGCGTTATATATTTATATATAGATTGTTTTATTCTAATATAATATTTAAAGTTATCGAAACTGTTTCAATTTCAAATTGTCTTTCTTCTTTGTTTTTTTTTTTAAACTTTTTTTTCTTTTTTTTTTTTACTCCTTTAATAAATTTGACGATTTTACATACTTATGGTACACACTCTATGACACTGAATTTTCAGCTCCCATCCTCTCAGGCAATATCTTTCAAAAAATATTTTTACATCGCCCGGAGGGTGTCTTTTTATTTTGTTAGTACCTATAATAATGCTAGTATGCTTAACGAAGTCGATGTAATTACTTAGTTAAACTAAGGAACTTAATTCAACTAAGGAATTACATAAACTTAGTTAGGGTAGGGTCCTGATGAAATCATTTGGATTGAAACTACGGTAGACCCTTCCTCGAATAATAATATTATTATCTTCATTATTATTACTGCTCTATGTTTTTAATATATTGAGCACTTTTGGATTATTTACTGATATTACTGCAATGGAAATATTAAATCGGAAATTAGATACTCTATTCACACACACACACACACACACACATACACATACACACATGGAGGCGCGTGGGCTAGTGGTTAGAGTCGTGGAAAATGGACTCGTCGGTTCGAGTTCAATTTCTAGATGAAGCTGTTGGCTTTTCACATAGCGCTAATACCTTGGGAAAGGTATGAATCCATATATTCTCCCTCCAGTTATGGGTTAAATAGTAGGGCAGACTGTGCTCTTTAACCTTGGGTAGGTAACCAGTCTAGGAGAGGGATAACTCTGAATTCAAAATTCCTAAGGTCAGTCGTTGATTGGGTTCGTTGCATTCTTTGATGCACCAATTCTTTCCTATCGACTGTGCCAAAAAGTGTGGAATGGTCCTACACCAGCCTTCACCACTATAAACAAATCACTGTGTTGGTTGTTCACTAGATGAACACTCATGCGTCGAAAATCGACGAGAGAGTCCATAAAATATATATATATATATAGGGTCATCCACGTGTTTCGACTTATCAAGTCTCTTCAGTGTGGCTAGACATTTTGTAAGCTACCTACAACCGGAATTGAAATCCGATCGTGTCAGTCCGGCACCTTAACCATTAGGCTGTCATCACTTACAGAATGGGAAGGGGATTTTAACTGTTTTAATACACACATCGCTTTGTGTGTAAAGGCCGTCACTGAGTGCTCCTTTCCTTGTATAGAAGAGCGTTGCGTTTACGCTTGAGTTGGCGGCTGTCAGCGAAATCCCCCCCCCCCAGAGTGCTCAACCCTAGGGGATGGGGAGCATATATAGGGTCATGCATATATATATATATATATATATATATACATTTAAGTTTTAATGTAATGAAATATATTAAATTAGAAAGACTAATGAAACTAAATAACAGAGGGGGTATAATCGAAAAATAGAACAACTTTGAATCTAACTCTTCCAACCTTTTCCATTACTCCTGTCTATAAACTTCTTAATTCCATTATAGGAAGTAACGAATAAAGTTACAGCAACTGCTTTTTGTTAATGGATTTCTTTTAAGATTTATACCCGAGAAAGTCGATTATATTAATTAAGATAAAAGCAAATAACGAGAAATGAATAATACAAATTTATCAAAATCATTTTTATATCAATATGCAAATTAATCTTCCTGTTAAAACTGTTAACCGCTCTTTTGTCGTATATATAAATACAATTGAATGCTATTAGTATGTAGATATGGTCAATTATTAATAATGTAAAACAATTTTATTAATAATTGATGGTTAAATAAAATTTAAATTATGGAGAATGCGACGTAAATAAATAAAGGGAATTGTGACACGAGTAGTAACATAGTTTCGGTTAAAGATGTTACATAATTATTAGATTCCTAATATTTATGTACAGTAGTGTAGAAATCAAAATGGCTGTTATAAGTTGCAGCCTACGGCCTTGAAGGATTTGAATGACAAGGCTTGACCTCATCCTGATCCTTCCTTCCGGTGGATACCGTGAGAATCGGTGGAGGAGACCCTCTTCCGGTTTAGATTAGAAATAGATTTTTGTCAGTTGGCCAGAAACCACGACGGTGGTGAGTCGTGTATTGCACGCTCCGACTCGATCTGCGCAGGTAGACTGGTGGGGATTTCGAAATAAATCTGATCTAAGTTAAATCGAAGTCTTGTGTTATTATCTAAAAACTACCAATGACACAGGGCTTCTGATAAAGAGAAATTCCCAATGGAAGACCAGACACGAAGTCCCCAAGATGTTAGAAAAAGACGTAAGATAGAAAAGACTTCAGAAGAATAGAAGTAAGTAAGTAAAGAGGTATACAACACAGACATACAGACACATTAATAATAATAATAATAATAATAATAATAATAATAATAATAATAAAACCATATACTCTGCCAATGTAGCAAACTAGCACAACGAGAATACAAATCTAGACACGACTGGGTTGGGAAGGGGATCCACTGGGAATTATGCAAGAAATTAAATTTTGACCACACAACAAAATGGTATATGCATAAACCAGAATCTGTTCTTGAGAACGAAACGCATAAAAATCTCTGGGACTTTGAAATAAAAACGGATCACCTTATCCCAGCAACAAGACCAGATAAACAAAAAAGAAAGAACTTGTCAACTGGTGGATTTTGCAGTGCCAGCAGATCACAGGGTGAAGCTAAATGAAAATGAAAAAATAGACAAACATCTGGACATTGCCAGAGAACTAAAAAAGTTATGGAATATGAAAGTGAAAGTGATACCAATTGTAGTTGGTGCACTTGGAACGATCCCAAAAGGATTGGAAAAAGGTTTGGAAAGTTTGGAAATCAGAGGAAGGGTTGAAACCATTCAGAACACTGCACTGCTGCAATCTGCCAGAATACTCAGAAGAGTCCTGGAGACCTGAGGAGACTTGCTGTCACTCAGACTCCAGTGAAAGACCATCAGCTAATGCTGATGTGAAAACTCAAAAGGAGCAAATAATAATAATAGTTAATGATAACCGTTTGCTGACAAATGAGTATTATTAACAAGTGACGCCAGAAATCTTTGAGTAATAAGTAAAAATTAAAAGAGTTAATAACATTTCCTTACCATTCCTGCAACGATCCCAGTCGGAGAATTCGTATCTCTTGTCCATGTATTTGACACCAGCCATATGGAACATCATACGCATAATTTCGGCACGGCCACGGCCATTGAAGTAATGGAGAGTGTAGTTAGGCATGGTGAGCTTTGCTGCTTGTCGTCTACCCAAAGAGAGAACGAAGTGTTGTGGTTCGAGTGACTGTAAGTCTTCTCTGACGACCAAACACAGATCTGTTCGGTATTTATACTGTCAGGGTAATCAAGTCGTTAATTCTAACGAATTGGTAAATGAATCGCTAAATGCTGTCTTGTCCAAGGTTTCCTATTCAATATTCTTCGCCTGATGAGTTTAATTTCAATTGTACTGTACTCGTTAAAAGAGTGCAAATATACTAAAGAACTATTTAGTTAATTATTCAACCAATTCCTATTGATTTCATGTTTCACGACTTTAACACAATATTATTCTTGTAGACGAGTCACATTTTAGGGCAGACCGTTAATGTACTTTACTAGTTAAATGGATCTTTCTTTTTTTCTTTCTTTCTTTCTTTAATTCTTTCATTCTTCCGTTCTTTCTTTCCTTAATCCTTTCTTTCTTTTTTCTTTCTATAATTCTTTCATTCTTCTGTTCTTTCTTTAATTCTTTCTTATTTTCTTTCTTTCTTTTTTCGTTCTTTCTTTTTTTCTTTCTTTTTTTCATTCTTTCGTTAATCCTTTCTTTCTTTAGTTCTTTTTTCTTTCTTTCTTTCTTTCTTATTTTTTTTCTTTTCTTTCTTCTTTCTTTCTTATTTCTTTCTTTCCTTCTTTCTTTTTCTTTCTTTTTCTTTCTTTCTTCTTTCTTTCTTCTTTCTTTCTTTCTTTCTTTCTTTCTTCTTAATTCTTTCTTTTTTTCTTTCTTTTTCTTTCTTTTAATTCTTTCTTTTTTCTTTCTTTTCTTTCTTTCTTTTTCTTTCTTTCTTTTCTTTATTTCTTTCTTCCTTTAATTCTTTCTTTTTTCTTTCTTTCTTTCTTTCTTATTTCTTTCTTTTCTTCTTTCTTTTTCTTTCTTTCTTTCTTTTTTCTTTATTTCTTCTTTCCTTTTTCTTTTCTTTCTTTCTTTCTTTCTCTTTTCTTCTTTTTCTTTTTTTCTTTCATTCTTTCTTTTTTTCTTTCTTTTTTTCTTTCTTCTTTCTTTCTGATTTTCTTTCTTTGTCTTTCATTTTTCTTTCTTTTTTCTTTCTTATTTTCTCTCTTTCTTTCTTTAATTCTTTCTTTCTTTCTTTCTTCTTTCTTTCTGTTTCTTTCTTTCTTTAATTTTTCTTTCTTTCTTTCTTTCTTTGTCTTTCTTTTTTCTTTCTTTCTTTTTCTTTCTTTTTCTTTCTTTCTTTCCTATTTTTTCTTTTTTTCTTTCTTTCTATCGTTAAAATGATACATATACTAAATAACTATTTAGTTAATTTAATTTGTACTTTCCAAATCGAAGCAGTGTACATATACTAAATGACTATTTAGTTAATGATTCAATCTTTTCCTATTGTTTTTGTTTTATGCCATTAAACTACCCACGATGAAAATTTAGACTCATTTTCATTTTAAAAACAAGTTAAAATCAATATACTTATTCCTGAATTAATAACTACCGCAATTTTCTTTTATTGAAATCGAAGAAAAAAACGATTTTTTGTACATTTTTGGACCATATAACCTTTAGGCACCCCTTTTTGATCTCGATTAAGAAAGGACATGTTTTTCATTTACACCGTCAATATCCGGTTGTTTTAACAGACGATTTTTAGATTTTTTTAGTTATAAAACTAACCCCTACCCCTAACCCCTAACAAACAATCGGATATTGACAGTGTAAAGGAAAAACATTATCATTCTATGTTACTGTCACCCTGGACCAGGATTGAACCTGCAGCCTAGAGATAACTGTTGCTTAGGATTGTCTTAAACCAACGCCTTTAACCTCTACGCTATGTATCCAATTGCCTTTTTATCTCTTGTAATTTAAAAAATGAGTTTGAATAAAATAATTTTATAGTAATTGTTAAATTACTTCTTGTAGAATTAAAGAACATTATTCAACAAGGAAAAAATAAAATGAAATAAAACAAATTATGTCTCTGAATTTTCAAGATGAGGATTGATAATTAGTATTATTTGTATTGTTTGGATTATTCGGACTATTGTCCTCATCTTCATTGTTATCTACACTATTTCTCTGAATTTTTTAGATGAGGCTTGATGATTAGTATTATTTGGATTATTCGGACTATTGTCCTCATCTTAATTGTAATCTACACTATTTCTCTGAATTTTTTTTAATGAGGCTTGATAATTAGTATTATTTGGATTATTCGGACTATTGTCCTCATCTTTATTGTTATCTACACTATTTCTCTGAATTTTTGAGATGAGGCTTGATAATTAGTATTATTTGGATTATTCGGACTATTTTCCTCATCTTCATTGTAATCTACACTATTTCTCTGAATCTTTTAAATGAGGCTTGATAATTAGTATTATTTGTATTTTTCGCACTATTGTCCTCATATTCATTGTTATTTGTACAACGTTTCGGTCGATGTGCCCTCCGGCCTTCTTTGGGTATTTCTTGTTGGACTCGGGAACCTTCTCGGACTCAGGAACTTTCTTTTTGTAATCAGGAGCCATCACGGAACTTTGAACCTAACCCTTTATTCAATCCACGGGGGTAGCTTGTTCTCATTCCGCTGTGGAACGGGGTCAGGGACTTTTTACTTATTTGGCAATAATGTTGATTTAGGAGGTGACACCGACACGGGGTCCCTGCCGCGGGAAATTTCACATCTGTGGGGAACACTTACACATTGTCTTCTCGTTACGTGATTTGAAATCATAAAAAGAAAAACATAATCCAATTGGAAACATGGCCTAGTGGATAAGGTAGTTAGGTTAAGACAGTTATCTCTGGATTCCGGGTTCAATCCGGAGTGGCGGCAGTAACATAGAAAAATAATAAACACAACTCCTATCCCATAGCTATGGTTAGTAGAATGAGAACAGGATACCCACGTGGACTGAATAAAGGGTTAGGTTTAAAGTTCCGTGATGACTCCCGATTACGACAAGAAAGTTCCCGAGTCCAAGAAGGTTCCCGATTCCGAGAAGGTTCCCGAGTCCGAAAAGAACGTTACCCAGTCCGACAAGAAGGCCAGAGGGCATATCGGCCGAAACGTTGTACAAATAACAATGAAGATGAGGACAATAGTCCGAATAACGCAGATGATACTAAAAGAAAAACAGTTTTAAGTTGACTATATTTTGGAGATGTTGGCTTATTCGATAAAGACGTTGTATCTAATTTCTGGGAATTTTTTTTAGATGAGGCTTGATAATTAGCATTATTTGTATTATTCGGACTATTGTCCTCATCTTTATTGTTCTCTGTACAGCGTTTCGGCCGATGGGCCGCCGACCTTCTTCAGGCTTTTCTTGTCGGACTCGGGAACCTTCTGGAACTTCTTGAGCCTAACACTTTGTTCAGTCCACGGGGTTATCCTGTTCTCATTCCGCTAACCATGGGGTACGGGCGTTAAGCTGTGTTAATTCTTATTCTATGTTACTGCTGACCGTGACCAGGATTGAACCTGTAGTCTAGACATAACTGTTACTTACCTTTCCCCTACTCTCTTTGTTTCTTTCTTATTATATTTTTTCTGTGTAGCATGTTCTTTTTCTTCCTTTTTTTTTCTTCTTTATGATAAAAACATAATGGTCCATTATTTAGCTGAGGTGACGACATTGATAAGAAATAAGAATTTGGTGGATAAGTAACACCAGATAATCCGGATTTACATTTTTAAAATTTCATCTTGGATGATTCAGATGTTCTCATATTTAACCAGAAAGCGTTGTGGGATGATTAAGGTCGGAAGGAACAAGGGTGTTAATATACAGATTAAAGATTTGGTTTGGTTTGTTTTGTTTTACGGCATATCAACCTCAGTGGGTCATTTAATGCCGATAAAGTTTTGAAATAAATCAATTCTTAATGGATAATACAATTTTTTTATAAATACATTTTTCTATTTAACCCATAGATGGGACCCTAACAGGTACTGCCACTCCGGGTCAGAGTGGACCAGGGAGCAATGGTGATGAAGGGGTGCTCCACATTCCCCAAACCTCCAAAACTGGAACCTCACCATCAGATAGAGTTTAACGTCATTCCCAGGACATGTAGACCCGCAGCCACCGCCTTCTAGCACCCATATGATAAAAAGGGGTTGCAGATTTAAGAATATTTAAGATAGATTATCATTCTATAATAATTGTGAAAGCAGGGAGGACAATAGTCCGAATAACGCAAGTAATACTAATTATCAAGCCTCATCTAAAAAAATTCCGGGAAATAGTTTATAAACTCATTTAAAATTGCTTAACTAGGTACTGGCAAAATAAGCCTAAAATGCGTTTTTGACAAAATGACTTTAGCCCCCCCCCCCTACAGAAAATAATTTACCAAAAATCAGGGAATTATCGGATTTTAATGAAATTTTCAGTGTTTATTTATCAATGAATGATCTTTATAATGCATTATTTATTTCATTTCAAAACTTTCTCATTTTTTTCAGTCGACTTAATTTTGACCCCCCCCCTTATTTGGGGGCGTAACATTTTTTCGTGTTGGTCTTATATTGTACTAATTACAATATGAATAATGAGAAAAAAGACCGAAGTTATGAACAAAAACAAAAAAAAATTTACGGTGGCTTTTCTATGAGAAAATAAGTACCGAAAACCGGAAAATAAAATGTAAAAAAGTAATAAATAATTAATTTTTTGGAGATTTCTTTTTTATTTATTTCGATAATTATTTAATTGGCTATTATTTTATAAAAGAAAAAAATTATACATTGATATTTTTCTGCTTAAAAGTGTGTGTGGGGGGGGGGAACATTTTCAATCGAGTCCTTCTTCAAAAATTATTACTTTTGTCTAAGAAAAAATGTTTGCATTAAGTAGATATTTATTTCTAGAATCTAAAAATATAACATTTTAAACTTAACATCAGGATTTTCACATTTTATATATTAATTTTTCATAGCAAAAATACTAAATTAAAGTTTTGAAATAAAATAACTGATGCATTACAAAATTCATTAATTGATAAATCAATGCTGAAAATTTCATTAAAATCGGATAATTACCTGATTTTTAGTATTTTTTTATTTTTTTTTGCAATCGCGAATGTTACAATTGTAAACAAGTGCCTAAAACAATTGAAAAATAGACAGAATGGCGGATCGCATCGAAATTAACCAAAACAAATGGTTTTAAATCTATTAAAAATATACTGCATATGTAATGATATTTTTCTTTTTTTAATGATGGTCATTATGTTACTACTTATCGATTTAGACAAAATTTGACCTTAAATAATAGATTTAATTATTTTTAATTCGCTTTTAAAACTCGTAGCAGATGATTGTATTGCCAGGACCTATGCTCAACGATTGAATGTTGATAGATACAAGAGTTATCCCCCCTTGTTGTCGTTTGTCCCCATCAATGAAAACCTTCACTATACAGACACTATACTTGCTGAAAACTGTTGTTTTAACTGTTTAAAAGAATAGTAACCAGATAATAAGTTGTACGAACTACGCGACAAGAGTTATCCCCCCTTATTGGCGGTTATACCCCATTAATAAGAACTTTCTATAAACTAGCAAATATATGCACCCTCCGGGTGCAAGTATTAATGTCATAAAGTAGTACATTGAATTAGAAAGTCTAAAGAAACTAAATAAGAATGCAGATAAAATGATTTGAAACAGAGTGGGGGTATAATCGAAAAATATAACAGCTGTAGCTTCCTCTTCCATCACTCCTGTCTTTCCTTGCTAAACTTTCTAATTTCAACTATTAGTTGAATTAGGAAGTAAAGAATAAAATTAGTTATTTCTTTTTGTTAATCGATTTCTTTTAAGATTAATCCCCGAGATTTTTGCTCATATTTATTAAGATAAAATCAAATAATTAGAAATCAATAATACCAAGCACATATTTATTAAAATCAATTTTTTAATATCAATATGCAAATTAGGCTTGCCGTTCACTCTGTAAACCACTATTTCTTGTATATATAAATATAATTGCATGTTGTTAGTATGTAGATATGTCCAACATATCGAACTTCCGGTTTCGACCGGGGGTCCAGTGAGCTACGGCCACTAGACCTTACAAGTTAATACGCCCCCTTGACTTAAAGGGGCAGGGCTGGGTTTATTTCCCAGCGCCTGAGGCACGTGGGGGAATGCCGAAGGGAACGACGCAATTTTTGCTCTTTCCCACCCATGAGCTTCGGCTTGTGGGTGGGCCCGCGTTAAAACGAGGCCTTGTGCCCAGCCCATACATGTGGGGTATGAGGCAAATACCTATCAGACTTCTTGTTTTGATCATGTGTCCAGTGAGCTTCGGCCACTGGACCTCACAAGTTAATAGCGTCGATCCCAGGGGGCTATCCACCCCAGGCAATACCTGTCCCCTTAACTTAAAAGGGCAGGGCTGGGTTTATTTCCCAGGCGCCCCTCTT
Source organism: Doryteuthis pealeii (assembly GCA_023376005.1). Classification (NCBI taxonomy): domain Eukaryota; kingdom Metazoa; phylum Mollusca; class Cephalopoda; order Myopsida; family Loliginidae; genus Doryteuthis; species Doryteuthis pealeii. The sequence continues at coordinate 8,296,362 of CM042175.1, forward strand.
GTGGGTGAATGCTGAAGGGATCGACGCAGTTTTTGTTCTTTCCCACCCATGAGCTTCGGCTTGTGGGTGGGATCACGTTAAAACGAGGCCTTGAGCCCAGCCCATACAAGTAGGGTATGAGGCAAATACCCGTAGATATGGCCAATAGTATTAATAATGAAAAACAATTTTATTAATAATTGAGGCTTAAATAAAAATGATTCATGGAGAATGTGATGTATAATAACTAAATGGATAGTGACTTGAGTAGTGATATAGTTTCGGTTGCAGACAAATAAACACAATCTCAATTATAATAAGAAATATATATTTACCAACCCCTCCGTACGAGCAGGATGTGACACAACGTTATTTCTTAAGCGGAGTTTGGCTGGTTTGAATTCAGAGTTTTCCTTCTCCTAGGTCGGTGCCTAACCAAGGTTAAAGAGCCCAGTCTGCCCTGCTATTTACCCATAGCTGGAGTGAGAGTAGGATTCATATCTTTTTCCAAAGGTATTAGCGCTAAGTGAAATGCAATTACTACGTCCAGGATTTGAACTCGGGGCAACGAGTCCATTTCTCATGACTTTAACCATTATACCACGCGCTTCTACAAACTTCCTACGAACTTCCTCTATATAGACACTATGAATAGCCATCTATCTGTACCACACTCTTCTAAGCTGAATAAACATTTTCTAAGTCATACTGCTCTCCGGTGTTTCCTTATAGAAGTTTTATTTTCGCAATTTTCTAAAGATATATATTCTAGAAAAGGCAGCACGAAATGTCGGCCTGTACGTGAACTCTGATAAAACTGAGATCATGTCTTTCGAAAACAAAAGCGACATCTCCACATCGATGGCAAACTCCTAAACTCTGGAAAACAATTTAGATACTTAGGCAGTAACATCTCCTCCAGAGAAAATGACGTTAATGCACGTATAGGAAAGGCATGGGCCGCTATAAATAAATTATCAGTCATATGGAAATCCAATCTCACAGACAAGTTAAAGAGACGGTTCTTTCAGGCCGTTGTCATATCAGTACTGCTGTATGGCTGCACCACCTGGACCCTAACTAAGCGACTAGAGAATAAACTAGACGGGGGCTGCACAAGAATGCTGTGGGTGATCCTGAACAAGACATGGAAACAACACCCTACGAGAAAACAGCTGTACGGCCACCTGCCACATATCACCCAAACCATCCGAGTAAGACGGACAAGACACGCGGGACACTGCTGGAGAAGCAAGGACGAACTCATAAGCGATATCCTCCTGTGGAAGCCAGCACATGGACAAGCCAGAGTGGGCCGACCAGCTAAAACGTACATTGATCAGCTCTGTGCGGATGCAGGATGCTGCATAGAGGACCTCCCGAGAGTGATGAGCGATAGGGACGGATGGAGAGAGATTGTCATGGATATCCGTGCTGAAAGCGCGACATGATGATGATGATGATATATTATATATGGTTTTACATATAAATACGAAGCCCTGAATGAAAATGCAAGACCAGTTCATTATGTTACTGTAGGGAATTATCTTCCCTTTGCCTGGAAGAGTTATCTTCCCGCAGTGTTGCCGTTTGTTCCCACCAGGGGACCTCTGGTATATAAGCGGCTGATTCAAATGATTCTCTCTCTCTTTCCTTACTGCCTCTGAATGAGCACATGGGTTAGACTTATGTTTACCCCATTCTCGTTGGGGCTTGCCCCTCCCCTTACATTACTGTAAGTCTTTTATACAGCATGGACTATCCTTTAGTTCCATGTCTGTAACATTAATATTTTATGTACATTTGGGTATCTTGGGTATACCTAAATATTGTATCTTGTATTTACCATTCATGAATGTGTCCTTTTATCTCTACTCTTATATCTTATTTGTATCTTATGTATCTATGTACTTTATGTATCTTATCGTTACCATGGGCTGTACACCTATTAAATGTTTTGTCTCACAACGTGTCGGAGCTGTTGTTCAATTATTAACTTTGAACCTTACATTACAATCTTCTGGGCCATCATGGAGCCCTTAAGCAAGAGCACTTATCCAGTGGAATTGGATCCTTGATAAAGAGTCCTGGGTATTGGTATAGATCTGATAATCCTGTAAGTCCGCCCTCAATGAGCGCATGTCCAATGTGGGGGTTTAAGTATTGTATCAGCCAAGCAGTATTGCTAGTGATTGGCTACAAGAATAACTCACGTTGGCTTGGATAGTCAATAAATCCAGGTGGGGAATTAGAGCACACCTTATATACAAAAAAACTCCAACACATTAGAAATTCACAAATTTGTATTTAATGCAGGGGAGAGTAATACTTCTATCCTAAAACAGTGAGCTCAATTTTTGTGCAACCATCTATCACATGTACCAATCCATGAGTGTCATGGCTGAAGACTCATTTCCAGTCCTAGCTCCTATAATGCAACTGTCCCCAACTCATCATGGGGAAAAAGCCTAGAATTTCGTTAAGAGTGATCCTATATATATATTGGTATTGGGGGTTACAATTCATGAGAGATTACGAATTGTGAGCAGACCCTGAGGCTAGAATTTAAATTGAGGTCTGTCGATTTAGAATCAGGGAGTCCCCATGGAAAACTACCAGGGATTATTGGTAACCCTTCACCCTCGGAGGCGCAAAACAACGTGTCCTGACAGGCACGTGGTAGTTAGAGTTTAGATTCGGCCTAGCTTTCAGAGAGCTTAGTAGTGGTCTGAGGTTGGTCTCCCACCGTGAATTAAATATGGGCTAATAAAAATTTGATCAAGTGAAAACCAAATCTTGTCAGGCCCGCTCCAATTAACCCTATTGCCCTTATGGCAATCCCCAACCGCTTTTATCCTATATGTGCTAGAAAGCAAAAGTAAAAGTAACCGAAAAAGAAAAAACATTTCAAATATACGGCGTTCCTCAACTTCTTAAAACAACAGATGATTACAACATCGCCGTGGGATAAATACTATAAAAAAACACCTAGTACTTTCAATAACTCTGATGATGGAATTTTATTTCCGAAAATATTTAGAATTAAAAATAAAAGTTAAATAAATATAATTTTCAACACATATTGCATTGTAAATTGCCTTAAAAATCTGTATATTACACATACACACAATGCTTCAAAGATACTAAGATACTATTTTTAAAAAAACCTTTATATATATATATATATATATATATATATATATATATTATATATAGTCTGGGATAGTCACTGCTTCAGCTTTCACTGGAATGGTGCGCCAAATTGCACTAGTATTAGGAGAGTGCTCGATATAAAGAATAGAGCTATTATATAATATAATAAAATAAATATATAAAGGTATTACATATCTATTTATTTGATGGCAATAGAACAGTCACAACCTTAGGTTTCATACATGCAAAATAGCATGCATTCATCAGGTGACCTTGATCCGAATAAAAGGAAAATCGAAAAATTCAAAAGGTTTTTACGGGCATAAGATGTTTATGATTGGATGAAGTGATATGCGTATGTATTTAGTGTATTTGGGGATGCGTATGTTGTTTATATATATATATATATATATATATATATATATATATATATATATATATATATATATATATATATATATATGTTGTATTTTAGGTGGTCTCCGTATGCTTCTCTCGGTATATATATTTTTTTTAAATGTTTGTTTTTTTTAAAATTGGGCGTTATTATGAAGCATTAAAAATGTATAAATGAATGAACTCGATATTATGGAGTATTGGATTCACTTATTTTTTAATTATTTTTTGTCATAAATTTTCAGGTTCATTAGATACCCTTTGTCAAATGTTATTACTGTTCAACGGTTTCTTTGTCTCTGTTGTTATCGACGGTGGCAGCGTCTGTGAAATATTTGTAATAACGGAGAATTCCGATATCTGCGTTTAATCCCTTCACGTGCGTTTGTAATTTTAGAATCCATTTAGTTTCTGATTGTTTTCTAGATTGCGTTTTTGGAAATACGTGTTCTAATAAGATGCATTTGAGGTGTGTAAGGTTGTGTGATAAGGTGTTAAAATGAAGTGCTATTGTACTATGCGGGGATTTGAGATTTATAGTGGATTTGTGGTTTATTTAGTCTTAGTCTAAAGGGTGTTGATGTTTTTTTTAATGCTTTATAATAACGCCCAATTTAAAAAAAACATTTTTTAATATATATATATATATATATATATATATATATATATATATATATATATACTCTCGAGTGAAAAGGGGTATATTACATTGGGGTCTGGAAACAAGGAAACACTTATGCTTGCTGAAAAGTCAGCTTTTTTATGTATCCTTTTTTTGAGGGGAGCTTCTGGATCACTCGTTTCAGATGGCTTATGAGATGGGAGGCAAGTGGCCGTGCAGACAGCTGATTTTTTTCTAGTTAGTGTTTCCATGTTTTGTTCAAAACAACAAGCAACGTCCTTGTGTAGTTCCTGTCTAACTTTTTCTCCAAGCGATTCGTCAAGGTGGTCCAGCCAAATAATAGTAGTGATTCGGCTACACCTTAGAAAAAATGTGTTTTAATTTAGCAGAGAGATAAGATTTTGAAGTTATTTCCTATAATTCTAACATGATCAAAGGGGAACCACTCTTGACTGATAAATTATTTATTTATTTTCCCATTGAAAATTATATGTATTTAACTTTTTTTTTTAATTCTAAATATTTTCGGAAATAAGATTCCATCATCCGAGTTATAGAAAGTACTAGGTGTTTTTTATAGTACTTTTTTCAAATATACGGCGTTTCTCAACTTCTTAAAACAACAGATGATTACAATATCGCCGTGGGATAAGTACTATAAAAAACAGCTAGTACTTTCAATAACTCTGATGATGGAATTTTATTTCCGAAAATATTTAGAATTAAAAAAAAGAAAAAGTTAAACCGTAACCCTAAGCATAAACCCTAACCCTAACCCTAACCCGCCCTAGTTGAGTAACATAATATTACAGAGTGAACTTTTTTCTTAGTAGATCAATAAATAAATAAATAATTTATCAGTCAAGAGTGGTTCCCCTTTGATCATGTTAGACTTATAGGAATAACCGATTTTGGTATGGTCGGTAGCATTCCAGGCCTTACCTCTGTCTGCGTTAACACCACTTTCAGTAGATGAGATACTGTTACCGAGAGAAGTGAAATTGTATATCTTGCTACTTGAATATTGACAACGTTCCGTTTTGTTTGTTTATTTGTTCTGTTTAACGGCATATCAACCTCAGTGGGTCATGTAATGCAGACAAAGTTTTGAAATATATTCATTCTTAATGGACACGCATTTTTTTTATAAACTCATGTTTTTCTATTTAACCCATAGATGGGACCCTAACAGGTACTACCACTCCGGGTCAGATTGGACCAGGGAGTCATGGTGATGAAGGATTGCTACACTTTCCCCAGAGCTCCAGAACTGGAACATCACCATCAGATAGAGTTTCATGTCATTCCTAGGATATGAAAGCCCTAAGCCAATGCCTTCTAGCACCAATATGATAAAAAGGGTTGGGGCTTGCCATAAAGAAAATAGGGTTGGTGTTACATACTCATACACATATACCGATGTTGGGTACATACACAAGTGTTCTTTTACTGGAGAGAGGGGGAGAGATAGACACAGGTAGATAGAGAGATGCATAACTTACTTCTTTGGCCATTGGTGATCTCTAGTCGTTTCTATTCTTTCTCTATGACTTCTATTTCTCTGTTCTTGCTGGTTGGTCGTCCTTGATTCATTTCTTCTTCTAGGTCAGTCTTGTTGCCAGGACATTCATCAACCACACAACCATATTATTTATTTAAACTTTTATTTACTTAACTAAACATCTTCCTCTAACTAAACACAGCGCCCGTGTGCAAGTGAACCCCAGCTAAGGCAGATATGCATTCTCTGCCTGACGTCCAAGCTGAAACTGAGAGCCAACCAGATCCCAAGTGACTTCCCGTATTTCGCGGGCTTTCTGTAATATTCCATGGAAAGTCCCGCCCGTTATATGAAAAGGGGCCATCCCTTCAGAAATACAGGGGATTGACAATAATCTTATGCAACCGCAGAGATTATTCAACATTGGGATACAACATTCCGTTAATAGTACACAACATAGAAGCCCACAGCCAGTAAATCCTTAGGGCACAAGATCAAACCCTATCCTAATGCATCTATAGGTATAAGTCTTACGGCATTAAATGAAAAGAGATATTTAAAAAAACACAACTGGTTAGAAGTATAAATAGAGACTTTATTGACAAACCGTTACTAAGGACGCCAGAGTCCAGACGCCATTTTATTTAATTTAATTTTGTTTTATTTATTTTTACTTTTATTAATCCTCACAATACATCCCCACCCAAGTGTAGAAGCTACACTAAGGATGCATCAGAGTCCAGACGCCAGGAACTTGGGTTTTTTATTTTATTTTTTTATTTTATTTAATTTTGTTTTGTTTTATTTTATTTTTACTTTTATTACTCCCTACAATACACCCCATCCAAGTATCGGAGCTACGGTAAGGATGCATCGGTGTGTCTTTTGTAAGGTGTGTGTAAAAAAGAAGGCAGAGGTGGTTTTATTATTAAAATAATTTTCTGATTAAAATAAGTTCTTTAAAATCAAATCTCTTTGTAATCAAATTCTTTAGAATTGTTTTTGAATAAATTCTTTAAAATAATTTTGTGTTTAAAATAAGTTCTTTAAAATCAAATCACTTTTTAACCAAATTATTATAAATCAATTTTTTAAACTATATTCTTAAAATTCTTTTTAACTAAATTCTTTAAAATTAAATTGTTTTTTAAACTAAATTCTTTAGAATCAATTTTATTTTAAAACTAAATTATTGAAAATCAGGTTTTTTTTTAGCTAAATCTTTTGTACCAAAATTTTAACAAAATTCTTTTAAATCAAATCTCTTTTTAACCATATTATTTTTAATCAATTTTTAAAACTAAATTCTTTAAAATTGTTTTTAACTAAATTGTTTAAAATCAAATTGTTTTTTTTTAAATAAATTCTTTAAAATCAAATTGTTTATAAACTAAATTATTTTAAATTAAATCGCTTTTTAACCGAATTATTTTAAATCAATTTTTAACTTAATTCTTTAGAATTGTTTTTTAACTACATTCTTAAAACCAATTTTGTAAATTAAATTCTTTAAAATCAATTTTTAACTAAATTGTTTGAAATCAATTTTTTAACAAATTCTTTAAAATCAAATTGTTTTTTAACTAAATTCTTTCAAATCAAATCTTTTTTAAACAAACTTTTATTTAGATAACTCCAGGTCTCCTATGGTTTACAAGTACCATGCAAGTCTCTGCGTGGCTGGTGCGTATCCCTGAGCTAATATTAAAGAGTTAATGATCTATTCATAAATTACACAGAGCGAATCTGGAAAGGAGGCGGCCTAATAACATGCCAGGTCTACAGGCGGAACAGATATTAATGTTGCGAAACCCGAAATCTATAAGGATACTGGTGTAACATCACCAATTGTCCTCCTTTGGTGCATCACCGCGATGTTTTACAAGACTAGAAGAGAATATATATGTATATACATATATGTATGTATGTATGTGTGTGTTTTTATGTGTATATGCGCGTGGGTGCGTTTTACTAAAATTATTGTTGACGAATAACTAAGAATCAAAAGAGTTAATAAAATTTAATCCGACAAATCTGTTGAAAAATAAAAGGAAAGAAAAAGTTGTATGTATTTATTGGAATACCAATACGTGTTTCGGCCAAGAGTTTGTCCATATATACATTGTATTCTACATATTATTATTTTAAGTACATTATTTTATTTTATTCTATTCTCGAAAATGTAATAAAGTGCGTACATATTCAAAGACTAACTTTTAGTTAAGTATTTCCTTCATACAAGTACCGAGCAAGTCTCTGCTGTGCCAATATATAAGAATTTATGATGTATTCGTAAAATACACAGAGCGAATCTGGAAAGGAAGCGGCCTAATAACATGCCAGTTTTACCCGTGGAACAGATTTGATGTTGCAAAACCCGAAATCTGTAAGGATACTGGTGTAACATCACCAATAGTCCTCTCGTCTCAGCGATGTTTCACAAGACTTTAAAATCAATTTTATTTTTAAATTAATTCTTGAAAATCAGGGTTTTTTCTTAGCTAAATTTTTTATACAACATTTTTAAATAAATTCTTTTTTTTTCTTTTTTTACAAACGTTTTGTTTGAAAAACGTTTTTTCTGAAAAAAAATAAAAAGAGAATCTCGCCAGAACCCTAGCTATAACCCTAACCCTAACCCTAACCTTAAATTATAACTGTAAAAAAATCAATGTAATTTGAGATTTTTAATAAATTTTTCTTCTTCCTCTTTTTCAAATTTTATAACTGAATTCAACCCTAACCCTAGCTCTAACCCTAACCCTAGCCATAACCCTAACCCTAATTGGCATTAAAGATTTAGCTAAGAAACAAACCTATTTTCAAGAATATAGATGATTTGGATGCGTTGAGTTTGGAAAATATGTAGAAAAGTTTCGTAACCGTTCGTTGATTAGCGTTTATAATTGAATGTTAATGACGTGATTGGTATATGCGAAAGCGAAGATCAAAATGTGGTTGGAACACGTGAATTCAAGACGTTATTTGTCTACGAGGAGATATTGAAAAGCTGTGAGGTATTCCATATAGTTACCAATGTTTAAAAAACGAGAGAAGTGTTGTTTAACTATTTAATATATATATATATATATATATATATATATATATATATGTGTGTGTGTGTGTGTGTGTGTATATGTGTGTGTGTGTGCGTGTTTGTGTGTGTGTTCTGTTTCTGCCCTAATGTTTCAGCTGAAGTAGAATTAGTAATTTATCCGAAAAGTGCTCAATATATTTCAGAAACATAAAATCATTAAAAGGTGAAAATATTTGATATATCTAATACAGTTTCGGTATTTCCATATCTTTCTCATGATTCTAAAGAAACCTGAAGAGATAAGTAAATACCCAAATCCAGGTAGATATATAAATCTTTTTACATCTACATTTTGCTTTCTTAGCGTCAAATGACTTACTTATATGGAAAAGTCTAGTAGGAAGCGCGTGGTATAATGGTTAAAGTCATAGGAAATGGACTCGTCAACACGAGTTCAAATCCTGGACGTGGTAATTGCATTTCACTTAGCGCTAATACCCTTGGGAAAGGTATGAATCCTACTTTCCCTCCAGCTATGGGTAAATAGTAGGGCAGACTGGGCTCTTTAACCTTGGTTAGGCAACCGGTCTAGGAGAAGGAAAACTCTGAATTCAAACCTGTTAAACTCCGCTTAAGAAATTGACCTTGTGTTACTTCCTGCTCGTGCGGAGTGGTTGGTAAATATATATATGGAAAAGTCTTATGTGTCGAAGTTAACTATTGCGAATATCTGTCATTGGTGATATCTATGGGCAAAAAGCGTCAGTAATCTTATTATACTTTTACATGAGAAAATTGTCACATTTTTGTTGGCAAATGAATGTAGATATTTTAAACGCTTTATATCGGCAAATCAATGAAAATATTTTACAACCCCCTTCTATGAAAGAGTAACTCAGAAGCAAACATATCAAACGTTGTAATAAACACATTATCATACTGTGCTATATCAATAGGTCCTGCTAGTTCTTTCTACTGATAGTTACGTCAAAAATGTGAATACAGATTATCTGGTGTGGCTTAATCGCAGATTTCTTACTTGTCCTATTTTATTTCACCCAATTTTAAAAATGAAACATTCCAAATGGTCTTATGTCGCTTAAATGCCGAACGCAAAATTAAAATGAATTTAAAAAAAGATACATGTTTGTTTTATTTGCAATATTAAAATTGTGAATTACGGAAGATATTTTGGTAGAATTTATATGTAATTAGAAACGGCTACCCAACGTTGACTGGGTGGGGGGAAACCTTGGTGTATTGATTTTTTCAGTGTTAAGATTTACAAATGCTGGATATTTTTAGGTAGAACTTCAATGCTATTGCTATGTATATTTTAATTTCAATGCTATTTCTATGTATATTTTAATTTTTAAATATCTTCAAATATAGATCAAATTTTCATAATTTTTGCACAAAAAGCAAGAACCTGTGATATTTAATGTGTATATATAGATTTATTTTGTTTTATTTTCATAGTTTCATCCCGACATACATACACACATATAAATAATACAGAAAACAGAAAAGAATTAGTAAAATCTTTTTGGAGGTTAGTATATTAGGCGGTGAAAAGTTCTCAGCCAAACCAAAATGTAAAAGAAATATCGCCTGCCTGATAACTTTTCATCAAGCTCTCGTCGAACCCAAAAATTGAAAAAAAATAACAATCATATATTGGAAATGAAAATTGATTTATTTAATATTTTAAATTTTTTACATCATAAATATATATACTTAAGTGTGACGAAAAGTTCACGGCCAAACCAACATTTAAATTAAATGCTGTATGGTCTGATTGGGTTCATCAACCCTTCGTCGTGGTGTATATTCTTTCTTCTACTCTTCTTCTGCTCATCTCCGTGGCCTGGTCGATACTGACTAAAAACTCTTTCTAATCTAAACCGTAAGAGGGTATTCTCCACCGATTCTCACGGGATCCCCAGAAGGATCAGGATGAGGTCAAACCTTGTCACTCAATCCTTTAAGGCCGCTGGCTGCAACTCATAACTGACATTTTGGTTTCTACGCTACTGTAAATAAGTGTTAGGATACTAACAATTATGTAACAGTCGCACCCGAAATTGAAAAAAGAATAACGAATATATATTGGAAATGATAATTTATTTATTTAATATTTTCAATTCTTTACATCATCAAAATCAACGGTTGCCGCGAGATTATTTTATGATGAAACAGGAATTTGAAAGACAAAGTTTTTTTCTTTTTAATATGAAGAATCTTTGATGAGTTCATCTTTACCAGCAGGTGTTGCATCTGCTGCTCAGGTAAGAAGCGATCTTGGGTTGGAACCCATACGGTTGTACAGACCCATCATTCTGGGGTAGTTGCTGAACATAGACTGGTTCTGCATATACATATTCTCCATGCAACAGTACATCATCATATCACACCAGTACATCTGAAAAATTCAAAAAGATATTATAAGTTTCAACACGAATTATGATGAAGGATTTTTTAAAGGAAAAACACGAGAACAACAATTAATTTCTGAAGTTATATAATTAATTTAATTTTCTCATTTGCCATAAAAACTTAAAATTCTAATGCATTTTTATAATAAAAATCATTTCCAATGCATTTTTATAGTAAAAAATCATTTCCAATGCATTTTTATAGTAAAAATCATTGTCCAATGCATTTTTATAGTAAAAAATCATTTCCAATGCATTTTTATAGTAAAAATCATTTCTAATGCATTTTTATAGTAAAAATCATTTCCAATGCATTTTTATAGTAAAAATCATTTCCAATGCATTTTTATAGTAAAAACACGACTGACGATATCGAATATTTAGAGAAAGAAGTAATGTACTAACACACAATACATCATCTCTTAATACAGAGAGATTGGAAAGTAACTACCTGTTTTAAAGATATAATAATTTATTTCTTTAATCATTATTTTTACAAGAAATAAATATGAAAAAACACACATAACATGTATAATAAATTTCCTGGTCAATCGGTTTGCACCTGGAGCCCGGTTACACGCAGGAAGTGCATGGGTGACAAGTGTGGGCCTGGAAACACAAACCGGATATGGCCGATTGAATTAATGACACACATACTTAACATGTCTCTTTTTTAACTTATTATAGAAATATATATTTTCTACCAATTTAAGAGGAAGAATCGAATGCAAATTGTTGGAATATATGTTAGGATTTTAACGGCCATTTTGCACATTTCTGGAATATATAACTCCATATTAACAGTGGTCATAGAAACTTACCTGGTCTCCCATGAACCATTGGTTTCCACCATTGCGCATGCACAGTGACCTCTCCATGAAGGGCATAACCCTGTTGAAGGTGTTCATGTATCTCCAGTACATGTAGTTCTGAAAGAAGAAATAAAATGGTAATGTTGAATCGCTGCATAATTTTTAAAATTGAGATTTCCTCATTAATCATTACATCAGCATAATAAAGTATGCTTATTATTAAAAGAATATTTGTTCTTAGAATCTAAAAATATGAATTTGAAATTATGGGCATCATATTTTAAATGAATTTTAGTTTATTTCCTAGTTGAGTAACATGATATTACAGTGTGACCCAGAAAAAACAGAACCCACAAATTTTGTAATAAAACTGTTAATTTTAATTTTTTTAAAGTTTGAACGGGGTTAGGGTTAGGGTTTGGGTTTAGGGTTGGGTTCTGTAAAGGAAATCATTGGCAAAGAATTAATTTCTGTTTATTAGGCACTGGGTAGTATAGACAGCAATCAATATGGAAATTTTAAATTAAAATGAAATTAAGAAGATTTAGAAAATAAATTTTATTTATGATTAAAATAAAATAAAATATATTTACGTCGTAGTTGCCGCAACAGCTGTCACCTCCGAATCCCCAATCGTTCATGTTGTACTGTGAAAAAGAAGAAATAAAAATATATATAAGTAATAGTCGGTCTATTGGTTTCGTTTTTTTATTTAACGGCATATCAATTTTTGTGGGTTATTTAATGTCAAAGAAGTATGTTGAATACATTTCTATAATAATTTATGATTATACGAATGCATTTAATTGTTCATCTCATAAGTTCAAAGGTTTATCAAGTAATTTATTATCGGCATCTTATCCTGATTCAAAACAATAACATTGTGTTTAGATAGGTCTGGTTTTAAGATATGCTGTGAAGAAGAAATGGAAATGTGTAAGTAATGTCGGTTTAATACAGGATGAATTATTTGTTGGTGCTTTTGTTGTAAGTATTTTACTCAACCACGGGTAGGATGTGACACAAGGTCAAAATATGGGTATCCAGTGAGGATTTACAAATTGACTTGTAAAATGCTGCATACTCTTGGCCTTGTGTCAATCTATGCTATTTGATGGAAGCAAATAAGAAGAAGACATGAAACATATGTAAGTAATAATCAGTTTAACATTGAATACATTTCTATAACAATGAATATACGTGGCAAGAGATAGATGAATATATAGTGTTATTATATAAATGTATATATATATATATATATAATGGATATATATATATATATATATATATATGTGTGTGTGTGTGTGTGTGTTGTGTGTGTAAGTAATAGACGCATTCTTCTTAGCATTGAATTAATGTCTCTTAGCATTTCTGAAATCAATACATTTACGAATGAAATTGATTGTTTATTTGATAAAGAATAAAGAAACCTTTCTCTCTCTCTCCTCTCTCTCTCTCTCTCTCTCTCTCTCTCTCTCTCTCTCTCTCTCTCTCTCTCTCTCTCTCTTCTCTTCCATTGTTTATATATAATATATATATTATAATTATATATATATATTTGGGATTCAGTATGAAGCATTAGGTGTGAAATATGAGAAACTCGGTTTATTGAATGTTAAGTTTCGTTTTATGTTGTTTAAATTTTCGGGGATGTTTATACCCTTCTTCGGAACGAATAGACTGCTGATCTTTTTTCATGGCTTCTATATATACTTTATATTGATGTTGATGGTATTATCTCAGTGACCTCGTTGGGTGGTATGGAGGGGGCGGATGCTCTTTATTGAATTCCTTTCTTCTTTCGTGTCACTACTCGTTTTTTTGTTTTGTGCGGATATAAGTAATAGTCGGTCTAACACTGAATTAATGTATTTTACAATTGATGAAAACAAATAAATTTACGAATGGAATTGATTGTTTATTTGATAAAGAAATTAAGGAACAGATAAATAAGTTAAAATTAATACTAAATCTTGATAAATCTGACTTTATCTATTCTGTTAAAAGTTTATGAATACTTAAAAGAAGTAGGGTTAAATCGAACTTAACGACCTAAATTCCACCATCGTATGTCATCCAACCGAAAGAAAAAAATACCAAAAAATCAATTAATTACCAAATTTAATGAAATTTTCAGTGTTGATATATAAATGATAACAGATATAATGCATCAGTTTATTTATTTAAAAACTTTTACATGTTTTCAGGTCAGTTAACTTTAAACCACTAACTTTGAGGCGTAACTAGATTCTCAAAGGACAAATTCATAAGTGATGTTCTCCTCTGGAAGCTAACACATGGACATGCCAGTGTGAGCAATCCAACAAAGATGTAACATTGCCAGCTCTGCACGTTCTGGATGCTGCACAGAGGCCTCACCAAAGCAATGAGTGATTGGGACGTTTGGCAAAATATAAGGAAGAAATGATATTATGTGTGAGTAATAGCATTTAGTTAATGTCTCTTACAATTGATTAAATCAAATAAATTGCGCAATGCATTTAATTATTTATGATGTTGAAATACCCGAAACTTCCCAGTGACCAATAAAATTCACATCACTGACTACACCTAGAAATTATGATTAATTTTAAATATGATAATTATTTTTTTTGTGACTTTCGTTCATCCATTCTCTGTTTCTTTCCTGCAGTTTTATATATATATATATATATATATATATATATATATATATATATATATATATAATATATGAAAGGTGTGTCAAAAAGAAATAAAGGACAGATAAAGAAATTAAGGTGTGTGCTAGATTCTCGTCCATACTTACAGACTAGGCGAGATCATGTGATCTAACTTTGCCATTCACTGGCAGTACTCAGAGGTTGATACAATACTTAACCCACCCTACTGGTCATAATTACTAGAACATTCATGGACGACGGACATAGGATTAAAACACTGGGCGTTTACCAATACGCAGGATAGGGACTTCTACGATTACCAAAGGTGTGTGCTAGATTCTCGCCCATACTTACAGACTAGGCGAGATCATGTGCTCTAACTCTGGCCAATCACTGGCAGTACTCTGAGGCTGATATAATACTTAACCCACCCTACTGGTCATAATTACTACAAACATTCATGGACGACGGACATAGGCTTAAAACACTGGACCTTTACTAATACGCAGGATAGGAATTCTAGGATTACTAAAGGATCACAAATGATTCATAACATAGGACTTTCTTTAAGAACTTTCAACTGGATTGTGCGGTAAAGTGAGTAGCTGATGTAGACTTGGCGCTTCACTCAGACTTTTTACTTTACATTATTATTTAATATGATTTGACAATGAAACATATCTAATTCATTTTTAAAAAATATCCAATGATCAAATGAAAGAATTGGATGTATGATGGCGTAATGGTTACTGGCTCGGAAATTGGATCCGGTGAGCTGAGTTTAAACGTTAACTGAGACTGTTTGCGTTTACTTTTGTTACTTAATCTGTGGGTAGTCTACGATTATGTATGTAAGTGTAGCTAGATTTTGAATTAAAGTTCGTTGAAAATGAAAAATTGACACTAGAAAATGTACAAAATGTTGGCACAGGAAGCTTGGTTTGTGTGTTTTATGGCATATCAACTTCGGTGGGTTTTTAATGCCAATTAAGTTTTGGATTCGTAGCGATAGTTTGGTAGAAAAAATGTATATCTTATTATAATGGAGATTGTGGGTTTGTCTGTCTGTAACCGAAACTATATTTACTATAACAAGTCACAATTTTCTTTGTTTATTTACATCACATTCTCGGTGATTTTATTTTTATTTAAACTTCAATTATTAATAAAATTATTTTCCATCATTAATACTGTTGACACATATCTACATACTAAACGATCCAATTGTGTTGATATATACAGCAAAATAGTGGATTACAGTGTGAATGGAAAGGCTAATTTGCATATTGTATTAGAAATTTGATTTAATAAATATATGCTTAGTATTATTGATTTCTTAATTGTTTGGTTTTATCTTATTGATATATGAGCACAATCTCGGGGATAAATCTTAAAAGAAATCCATTAACAGAAGAAAGAATAACTGTAATATTATCTTTACTTCTATTTTAACTAAATAGTTGAATTAGGAAAATTTATCAATGAAGACGGAGAGTAAGGGAAAATGATGGAAGAGTGTGTTCAAAGTTGTTCTATTTTTCAATCATACCCCTCTGTTCCAAATCTTTTTATCTGCATTTTATTCAGTTTCTTTAGCCTTTCTAATTTAATATGATATCTTATTATATTAAAACTTAATACTTGCATCCTACGGAGGGTGCATATATTTGCTAGTATATATAAAAGATTTTAGCTATTGTACAATTACTCATATTTTGAGTACTATCTCACTTCTTTTAGGAAATGTAAAAAAATCATGACCGCTCTACTAGAACATATTGGATATTTAGATAATAATAAAAATACATCATGCTGATGATAATATAGAAAAATCAAAGATCCTTGAAATAAAAAATATATCAAAAAAGTAAATATCCTAGAAAATATATATATATAAGTAAGTAAGTAGTAAAGTCGACGGGGCGGCCTAAAGTCGGTATCAGCCAGTCAGCGAGGAGTCTATCCCTTTTCAATAGTCGCTAGACCAGAAGATTGTATTTTAGCATCTGAGGTGGAGCGCCACACCTACCACAGCTCCTTACTTTACCGCACAGATCCCTGTGCTACTCATAACGCTGAGTTGCGGGGACCGGTATCGAACTAGGAACCTTGTGGTTTCCAGCCGAACGCTCTACCGACTGAGCTAACCGGCCCCTATATAAGATATAGCTATGAAAAAGATCAGAAATCATCAATAACTTAAAATTGGTTGACATTTTAACTTTTTCATTGCATTTTTAGATTTCTCGGGCATTATGGTTTTATAAACTTATATTTAGTATAGGGAAGCTTTAGAACCATTTTACAGACAAAGATAGATTACAAAAGTCACCATTTTTCGGAACCCCACCAATTTGGAGAGTTAAAACTTTTTCATGGTATTTTTAGATTTCCCGGGCATATATGGTTTTATAAACTTATATTTAGTAGTAGGGAAGCTTTAGAACCCATTTTACAGACAAAGATAGATTACAAAAGTCACCATTTTTCGGAACCCCACCAATTTGGAGAGTTAAAACTTTTTCATGGTATTTTTAGATTTCCCGGGCATATATGGTTTTTATAAACTTATATTTGGTAGTAGGGAAGCTTTAGAACCCATTTTACAGACAAAGATAGATTACAAAAGTCACCATTTTTCGCGAACCCCACCAATTTGGAGAGTTAAAATTTTTCATGGTATTTTAGATTTCCCGGGCATATATGGTTTATATAAACTTATATTTAGTAGTAGGGAAGCTTTAGAACCCATTTTACAGACAAAGATAGATTACAAAAGTCACCATTTTTCGCGAACCCCACCAATTTGGAGAGTTAAAACTTTTCATGGTATTTTTAGATTTCCCGGGCATATATGGTTTTATAAACTTAATTTAGTAGTAGGGAAGCTTTAGAACCCATTTTACAGACAAAGATAGATTACAAAAGTCACCATTTTTCGCGAACCCCACCAATTTGGAGACTTAAAACTTTTTCATGGTATTTTTAGATTTCCCGGCATATATGGTTATAAACTTATATTTAGTAGTAGGGAAGCTTTAGAACCCATTTTACAAGACAAAGATAGATTACAAAAGTCACCATTTTTCGCGAACCCCACCAATTTGGAGAGTTAAAACTTTTTCATGTATTTTTTAGATTTCCCGGGATCAATATGGTTTTATAAACTTATATTTAGTAGTAGGGAAGCTTTAGAACCCATTTTACAGACACAAGATAGATTAAAAAAGTCACCATTTTTCGCGAACCCCACCAATTTGGAGAGTTAAAACTTTTCATGGTAATTTAGATTTCCCGGGCATTATGGTTTTATAAACTTATATTTAGTAGTAGGAAGCTTTAGAACCCATTTTACAGACAAGATAGATTACAAAAGTCACCATTTTTCGCGAACCACCAATTTGGAGAGTTAAAACTTTTTCATGGTATTTTTAGATTTCCCGGGCATATATGGTTTTTATAAACTTATATTTAGTAGTAGGGAAGCTTTAGAACCCATTTTACAGACAAAGATAGATTACAAAGAGTCACCATTTTTCGCGAACCCCACCAATTGGAGAGTTAAAACTTTTTCATGGTATTTTTAGATTTCCCGGGCATATATGGTTTTATAAACTTATATTTAGTAGTAGGGAAGCTTTAGAACCCATTTTACAGACAAAGATAGATTAAAAAGTCACCATTTTTCGCGAACCCCACAATTTGGAGAGTTAAACTTTTTCATGGTATTTTTAGATTTCCCGGGCATATATGGTTATAAACTTATATTTAGTAGTAGGGAAGCTTTAGAACCCATTTTACAGACAAAGATAGATTACAAAAGTCACCATTTTCGCGAACCCCACCAATTTGGAGAGTTAAAACTTTTTCATGGTATTTTTAGATTTCCCGGACATATATGGTTTATAAACTTATATTTAGTAGTAGGGAAGCTTTAGAACCCATTTTACAGACAAAGATAGATTACAAAAGTCACCATTTTCGCGACACCCAAATTGGAGAGTTAAAACTTTTTCATGGTATTTTTAGATTTCCCGGGCATATATGTTTTATAAACTTATGATTTAGTAGTAGGGAAGCTTTAGACATTTTTTCCTTTACCTTTTACGACACAAGATAGATTACAAAAGTCACCATTTTCGCGAACCCCACCAATTTGGAGACTTAAAATCGGCATAACTACGGCAATTTTTGGAATTGGAAGTTCAAGTTTTGGGGATTGTCAAACGTTAACATAGAATTAATTTGTCTTACAATTGATGAAATCAAATGTACAAGGTGTGCCAAAAGAGTATCAAAGATTTTTTGATTTTTTGACCACCTTGTATTCTAAAAAATAACGTTCCGTTCATTATTTTTTTTTCTGAATACAAGGTGTATAAAAAAAAAGTAACACGTTTAAAGCTACCAAAATAGAAATGAAGAATGAATGGCCCTTTTTTTTCAACGATACAAGGTGTGTCAAAAATACAAAAATATCGATACTTTTTTGACACACCTGGTGGATTTTGCAGTTCCAGCAGGTCATAGGGTGAAGCTAAAGGAAAATGAAAACATGGACAAATATCTGGACCTTGCCAGAGAACTGAAAAAGTTATGGAACATAAAGTCAAAGTGATACCAATTGTAGTTGGTGCACTTGGAACGGTCCCAAAAGGAATTGGAAAAGGGTTTAGAAAGTCTGGAAATCAAAGGAAGATTGATACCATTCAGAACACTGCACTGCTGCAATCTGCCAGAATACTCAGAAGAGTCGGCAGACCTAAGGAGACTACCTGTCACTCAGACTCCAGTTAAAGACCATCAGCTAATGCTGATGGTGAAACTCAAAAAGAGAATAATAATAATAATAATAATAATAATAATAAATAATAATATATATATAATAATAATAATAATCTCTTGATGAAATGAAAGCTACAAATACTTAGGAATTTTGGAAGCGGACAATATCTAGCAAGCAGAAATGAAAGGAAAAGTTAAAAAGGAATATCTCAGGAGAACTAGAAAACTTCTAGAAACGAAACTTAACAGCAGAAATCTGATCAAAGGAATTAATACCTGGGCTGTCCCCATTATAAGTTACTAGGACCATTCTTAAAATGGCAAAAAGAAGAACTCAGACAGATGACAAAGGACGAGAAAATTAATGACCATGCACAAGGCTCTCCACCCTAGAGATGATAGAGATAGATTGTATGTGTCAAGAAAGGAAGGGGAAAGAGGTCTTGCAACATAGAGGAATGCGTAGAAACCACAATCCAACAACTTGAAGTTCCACAAGGAAGAGCAAAGACAAATTACTTATGGCGACCAACAATAGTAGAAACGGCAGATGGACAAAACAGAAGAACGACAAAGACTAGAAAACAAAAATGGGAAGAAAAACAATTATATGGACGCTTCAAACGACAAATAGATAGAGTTGCACATCAAAAGACTTGGACATGGTTAAGAAAGGGAAACCTCAAAGAGAAACGAATCACTTATAATTGCTGCCACAAAATAATGCCATAAGGACAAACTACATCAAGCGAAAATTGATAAGACCCAACAAAATAGTAAATGTAGACTTTGCGGTATAGAGATGAGACTGTTAACCATATACTCTGCGAAGTAGCAAACTAGCACAACGAGAATACAAAACTAGACACGACTGGGTTGGGAAGGTGATCCACTGGGAATATGCAAGAAATTAAATTTGACCACACAACAAAATGGTATATGCATAAACCAGAATCTGTTCTTGAGAACGAACGCACAAATTCTCTGGGACTTTGAAATTAAAACGGATCACCTTACTCCAGCAAGAGAGACCAGACCTAGTGTTGATTAACAAAAAAGAAAGAACTTGTCAACTGGTGGATTTTGCGTGCAGTGGATCACAGGGTGAAGCTAAAGGAAAATAGAAACATGGACAAATATCTGGACCTTGCCAGAGAACTGAAAAAGTTATGACTGAAGATCAAAGTGATACCAATTGTAGTTGGTGCACTTGGAACGGTCCCAAAAGGATTGGAAAAAGGGATTGGAAAGTCTGGAAATCAGAGGAAGGATTGATACCATTCAGAACACTGCACTGCTGCAATCTGCCAGAATACTTAGAAGAGTCCTGGAGACCTGAGGAGACTTGCTGTCACTCAGCTCCAGTGAAAGACATCAGCTAATGCTGATGTGAAAACTCAAAAAAGAATAAATAATAATAAATAATATAATAATAATAAAATAATAATAATATATAAATATTGTATTAAAATAAAATATAGATAATAAATTTAGACTAATTAAGATTTAAAATTTGAAATAATTGACTCACCCTGAAGTTTCCGTTTTCCAGTGCCAGTACCTCATATAATCGTGCATGATTTCAATAGAAGCAATCACAGATGTAGTCACACCTCATCATGTCCATGGGACTCTTGGGTAGAAACCTAATAAATAAAAACGTTCGTACTTAATAGGGAATCCAATAATGATAAAAAAGAAAGATTAGATATACAGTGACGCTGATAGCTTTTTGAGTTAGTGCGTCCTGGGACGCATATATTTGCTTTGAATGAGTCGCAGGAAATTTGGTAGCTCCCAAGTAAAGTTTCTTAATAAATTGAAGGGTTTTTATTTATGATCTGGGGGAAAGAACTAAAGCCACCTAACTCCTACTTGTAACCAACTCTGTGTAATTCGTTTCTAAGAAACTACTGAAATGTATTTACAGTTAGCTTGAAATGGTGAGGGAAGAAAAAAGAAAAACACTGGGACGCATGGATATGATTTTACTGCGTCCTTTTAGATTTTTATATGTCAGGGACACAGGATGCATACCTATCAGCGTCCTATATATTAGAGGAAGTAAAAAAATGCGATTTTAAAGGATTAAAATCATTTTAAATTTTCTCATTTTTTTTAGGTGAGGTTGATACATAGTATTATTTGGATTATTCAGACTATTGACTTATGTTAATAGTTATATCTACAACGTGGCCGATGTACTCTCCGGCATTTTTAGGCATTTCTTGTCGGATTGGGAGCCTCTTCGAATTCAGGAACCTTCTTTCGAACTCGGGAGCAATCAGGGAACTTTGAGCCCAACCTTTATTCAATCCACGGGGGTATCCTTTTCTCATTCCGCTAACCTGAGCTGGTAGAGGTGTTAAGCTGTGTTAATTATTATTCTATGTATTGTCCCCTTGATCAGGATTGAACCTTCAGCCTAGAGATAACTGTCATTTGGAACTGTTTTAAAACGAACGCCTAAATAATCTTCATACAATGACTGCTATTTACACAGTAGCATTGCAACCAACAAAGCCTTCATCAGATGATGCCTCTGGGTTCAGGCATGGTTTCGGGGCCGAAGCATCATTACCACTAACCCAGAGCGCCCCAGCAGTATCTAACGATACGGCCAGACTTTGTCGGTTTGATGTCACAATATAGGACTGACATATCCACGCTGATGCGGTTAGAGCTTTCTCCTAAATCTTTTTTAAGTATTTCCTCTTGTCTGGTAGGGAAAGTCCAAGTTTAGACAAAAATGCCGAGGTTGAGTTGTCAATAAACCCCCGACATACTACCTCAATGGGAAATACATCTGTTATCCATCCGTTTCTGACGCATTGTTCACGTAGGGGTTCATATTTTTCCAACTTCCGCTGATGGGCCCAATCCAGATTTTCTTCAAATGGAACTGTCAACTCAACGATAAAAACTTTCTTTTGATTAACAGACCAAATGAAAATATCAGGACGATGGGCCGTTAAGGTTTATTTCATTTGGAAAAACGAGCTGATGTTACAAGTCGCATGCAATGCGCCAGCTCCACTATGCTATGTGTCCAATTGGAGTCCAACAACAAATACCTGAAGAAGGCCGGAGGACACATCAACCGAAACATTGTACAGATAACAATAAAGATGAGGACAATAGTCCGAATAATACAAATAATGCACATTTTTAGATCCAATTGATAATCGATACTTAATAATTTATGGATAATTGCCATTAAGACATTTTCAGTTGTAAGTATGACTTACCGTATTGACGGGCCAAATACCTGCAACAAGCCATGGTCTCGGGCATCATGTCACCATTGTCCATTTGCAGACAGGGGAGGTAACCACAGGGGAAATCTGAAAAAAGACGAGATAATATTAACAGTATACTTTAAAATGGGTTTTGGATGTTTTTATCTCTAGTATCTTATTATAATGGAGATTGTGTGTTTTTCTGTCTGTAACCGAAACTATATTACTTCTCAAGTCACAATTCCCTTAGTTATTTACGTCACATTCTACAGGATTTTATTTTTATTTAAACCTTAATTATTAATAAAATTGTGAAACATTATTAATACTGTTGACCATATCTACACATTAATAACATGCAATTGTATTTATATTTACAACAAAATAGCGGTTTACAGTGGGAACAGGAAGGGTAATTTACATATTGATATTTAAAATTTGATTTTAATAAATATATGCTTAGTATTATTGATTTCTAATTGTTTGGTTTTATCTTATTGAATATGAGCAAAAATCTCTTCAATAAATCTTAAAAGAAATCCCTTAACAAGAAGAAATAACTGTAATATTATTCTTTACTTCCTACTTTAACTAAACAGTTTAATTAGGAAAATTTACCAAGGAAAGACGGGAGTAACGGAAAATGATGGAAGAGTTAGTTTCAAAGTTGTTCTATTTTTCAATCATACCCCCTCTGTTCAAAATCTTTTTATCTACATTCTTATTCAGTTTCATTAGCCTTTCTAATTTAATATCATATTTTATTATAAAATTCAACTAAAATACTTGCACCCGGAGGGTGCATATATTTGCTAGTATTTATAATTATTCTTCACTCAATAAATCTATTATTATGCGAGGGTGAGTCAAAAAGTAATGCTGTTACCTAGCGGCATTCTTCGCTACTCTAATTCGTATTTGGATCAGAATGGCTAATGAAACTAAATAAGAATGCAGATAAAAAGATTTGAAACAGAGGGGAGTATAATCGAAAAATAGAACAACTTTGAACCTAACTCTTTCATCATTTTCCATCGCTCCCGTCTTCCATTGCAAAATTTTCATAATTAGTTAAAATTGTTTGTTTGTTTATTGATTTACCGGCATATCAACCCGTCTGGGGTTATGTCATGCCTAACGGTTAGGAAATAATACATATCGTGTATTTATATTTATACTTTTTAGTAATTGGTTTTAACAATGTGTTAGCATTATTGGGATTATGTTGTATGGTATTGATTAGTTTCATGTCTATATTCTATGGTATAATTTTATTTCCCTCAAAAGGCATATCAACCCGTCTGGGGTTATGTCATGCCTAACGGTTAGGAAGTAATACATATCGTGTATTTATATTTATACTTTTTAGTAATTGGTTTTAACAATGTGTTAGCATTATTGGGGATTATGTTGTATGGTATTGATTAGTTTCATGTCTATATTCTATGGTATAATTTTATTTCCCTCAAAAAAGAGAGAATATCCTCCATGTTGACATTTTCAAACAGATCTTTCATATTGTTTACTTTAAAATAACGGTTTCTGATGTGTGCAAGAAACCTGCATTCCATGAATAAGTGTTTAACTGTCAAAGGTGTTTGACGTGTTTCACACTGTGGTTGTTGTTCTTGTTTGAGTATATAGGAGTGAGTTAGATTTGTATGACCAATGCGTAATCGGAATACAATGACTTGTTCATAAAAATGCAGTTATTTTTCTTGTTTATGGATTTCTTTTAAGATTTATCCCCGAGATTTTTGCTCATATTCATTAAGATAAAACCAAACAAGTAGAAATCTATAATACTAAACAACTATTTATCAAAATCAAATTTTTAATACCAATATGCAAATTAGCCTTCCTGTTCACGCTGTAAACCGCTATTTCGTCGTATATATAAATACGATTGCATATTATTAATATGTAGCAAGTAAAGTCGACGGGGCGGCCTAAAGGGAGTCTATCCCCTTTTGAATAGCGCTAGACCAAGGAGATCGTTTTAGCATCTGAGGTGGAACGCCACACCTACCATCAACTCCTTACTTTACCGCACAGATCCTGTGCTACTCATACGCTGAGTCGGCGAGGGCCGGTATCGAAATAGGAACATTACGGTTCATGGTTAACATTATTAAAAAAGTAAAGCAATTTTATGAATAATTGAGGTTTAGGTTTAAATAAAAAAAAGAATCATGGAGAATGTGGCGTAAATAACTAAGGGAATTGTGACTTAAATGTTAATACAGTTTCGGTGACAGACAAACAAACACACAATCTCCATTATAATAAGATTTTTTTAAAATTATTTGTATTCGATAGAAATGATTGGTACCAAATAACTGTAAATTATTTGTATTGATAATAATTATTTACTGAAGATTATTATTCTTACTAGCAAATATATGCACCCTCCGGGTGCAAGTATTTAAGTTTTAATGTAATAAAATATTGTATTAAATTAGAAAGACTAATGAAACTAAATAAGAATACAGATAAAAAAGATTTGAAACAGAGGGAGTATAATAAAAGATTTGAAACAGAGGGAGTATAATAAAAAATGGAACAGCTGAAACTTACTCTTCCATCACTCTCGTATTTCATTGTTATTTTTTCTAATTTAAGTATTTAGTTAAAAGAGGAAGTAAAGAATAAAATGACAGTTATCTTATCTTGTTAATGGATTTCATTTAAGATTCATTGAAGAGATTTTTGCTTATATTCATTAAAATAAAACCAAACAGTTAGAAATCAATAATACTAAGCACATATTTATTAAATTCGATTTTTTAATATAAATATGCAAATTAGCCTTCCCGTTCACACTGTAAACCGCTATTTTGTTGTATATATAAATATAATTGCATGTTCTTAGTATGTAGACATAGTTAACAGTATTAATAATGTAAGACAATTTTATTAATAATTGAGGTTTAGATAAAAATAAAATCATGGAGAATGTGATGTCAATAACTAAGAGAATTGTGACTTGAGTAGGAATATAGTTTCGGTTACAGACAGAAAAACACACAATCTCCATTATAATAAGATTAGCTACTTATTAGAATCCGTAAACTATTTACAAACAAATGACTATTATTAAATGGAAATAATTATTTGATACCATACAAGAATAAATATTGGATGGGAATGCTTTTTCAAATTATTAGTGATAGATAGGAATACTTAATATCACATAACTGCGTGTGGTGTGGTGTAATGGTTAAATCATATATATATATGTATATATATATATATATATTAACCGAAATTATTGTCGAGAAATAACTAAGAATTAAAAAATGTTCAAACATGTTCTTACCATTCCTGCAACGATCCCAGTCGGAGAATTCGTATCTCTTGTCCATGTATTTGACACCGGCCATATGGAACATCATACGCATAATTTCGGCACGGCCACGGCCATTGAAGTAATGGAGAGTGTAGTTAGGCATGGTGAGCTTTCTGCTTTCTGCTTGTCAGATACCAAAAAGACAACGAGTGTTGTGGTTTGAGTGACTGTAAGTCTTCACTGAGGACGAGATACACACCTGCCCGAAATTTATACTCTCAGGTTAATCAAATTGTTACCGCTAATTAACAGGTAAATGCTATCTGGTCCAAGGTTGACTATTCAATATTTTCCGCTTGGTAGAGTTTAATTTCAATTGTACTTTACCAGTTGAAAGAATGTATTTACTAAAGGACTAATTAGTTAATTATTCAACATTTCAGTCACTGTTTTGATGAATGCTGTAAAAGTACTTTACTAGTTAAAAGTTTCTTCATTTTCTTTGAATCAAGCTGTTTAATGACGACCTTTTACACTATGAATTATTAATTATTAATAAACGAATAAATTGTATGAAGCCTTGAAACCCTAGTTTAACTTAAATAAAACTAAAAAAATAACTATAAACAAAAACAAACTCAGTTGATTTCTGGAAAGAAATGATAATGTATTGAATTAGACTGCTAAAAATGAAATAGAAAACATATATTATTATCATATATTATAATTAATGATGTTATATTATATTTTCGTGTAAAAATAGGCGCATTACGTCACTGTTTGATGGATGCACGGTCTGACCTGTTAGGGTCCTATCTATGGGTTGAATAGAAAAACATGAGTGGTGGCTGAGCAGTTCATGACTTGCAATATTCCACTTTAGGCTTTTCTTGGGCTAGACGGGCGGTCGGAGAGGCCCCCTCCCGATCTATCGGCTGGCCACGTCAAGCCCTAGCACCTATATGATTGCCCCAATCCTATTGCCCTTATGACAACTCCTAATCCTTCTTATCATATATGGGTACTAGAAGGCCGTGGCTGAGGGTCTACATGTCCTGGGAATGACGTTAAACTCTATCTGATGGTGAGGTTCCAGTTCTGGAGGTTTGGGGAATGTGGATCACCCCCTCATCACCATTGCTCCCTGGTCCACTCTGACCCGAAGTGGTAGTACCTGTTAGGGTCCCATCTATGGGTTAAATAGAAAAACATGAGTTTATAAACAAAATTGTATTATGCATTAAGAATGAATTTATTTCACAAATTTATCGGCATGAAATGACCCACCGAGGTTGATATACCGTAAAACAAACCAAACCAAACCAAACTAAATTAATTATGTAAGACAAAAACAATCAATGGATCTGTGAGACTAACTTTTATTATACCCCTCCACCCTGGCAACGACGGGTAGCCGATTCTAGTATAAAATAAGTAAAACCCAAAATGACATATACAATAAGACAATAAACAAAAACAAACTCAGTTGAATTTCTTGAAAGAAATGATCATGTATTGAATTAGACTGAGGTATGATTAGTATTATTTGGATTATTCGGACTATTGTCCTCATCTTCATTGCTATCTGTACAACGTTTCGGTCGATATGCCCTCTGGCCTTCTTCATATATTTCTTATTGGACTCGGGAGCCTTGGACACATAGCATAGTGGCTAAATGCGTTGTAAAAAGACAGTTCTAAGTGACAGTTATCTCTAGTCTGCATGTTCAATCCTGGTCAAGGGCGACAGTAACATAGAATGATTATTAACACAGCTTAACACCTGTACCCCAGCTATGGTTAGCGGAAATAGAACAGGATACTCCCGTGGATTTAATAAAGTGTTGGGTTCAAAGTTCCGTGATGGCTTCTGGTTACAACAAGAAGGTTCCCCAAGTTCTAAAAGAAGGTTCCAGAGTTCCAGAAGGCACCAGTCCGACGAGAAATACCCGAAGAAGGCAGGAGGGCACATAGGCCGAAACGTTGTCGGAAAATTAAAATATATTACAGGGTGTCCCAGAAAAAACAGAACCCCAAATTTATTTATTTTTCCCATTAAATTAACACTAAACCCCAACCCTAACCCCAAACCCTAACTCTAACCCTAAACCTCCCTAGTTAAAATTAACAGTTTTATTACAAAATTTGTAGGTTCTGTTTTTTTCTGGGTCACTCTGTATACATAGTAAGGGCCGAGATAGCTCAGTCGGTAGAGCGTTCGGCTAGAAACCACAAGGTTTCTGGTTCGATACCGGCCCTCACCAACTCAGCGTATGAGTAGCACAGTGATCTGTACGGTAAGGTAAGGAGCTGATGGTAGGTGTACTCCACCTTAGACGCAAAAAATAATCTCTTTTCTAGCGCTAGTGAAAAGGGGATAAACTCCCTCACTGATTGGCTGATACCGACATTAGGCCGCCCCCACGAATTTACTTACTTATTTTTAGGTAATTTTCACCTTTAGTTGTCAAAATTCCCAACAAATGAGGCAATTAGAGTAACCTCCCTTGACTTTCACTTTGAAACAAGCCGGTAGCTATTTTGAAAGTCTCCGTGCGAAATATACAAATCTTAGAATCGTTTCGAAAACAATACAACTGCATGCTTTAACACAAAAAATATCATAAAATGTATTCTTAATAACAATTAAGTTCATTTCAGATAATGCACGCGCGCAATTTTATGTTAGGAATTTTAACAATTAAAGGTGAAAATTACCTATTTTTAGGCGTAAAATAATTTCATAAGTGATATCGTATATTGTTAAAAAATAAAATGAAAGTTAAAACAATATGTAAGACATTCGGAGATTTGTTCATTAAAAAAAAATACAGTAAGTTTTTTTTTTTGTTGTTGTTTTTGTTATTTTGTTTTTTCGGCCGAACTTGCAAATCGGTCGGAAAATTAAAATTTATTACAGGGTGACCCAGAAAAAACAGAAACCAAATTATTTATTTATTTTCCCATTAAACTAACCATACACACCAATCATAACCCTAACCCCAAACCCTAACCCTAACCTTAACCCCCCTAGTTAAAATTAACAGTGTTATTACAAAAATGATGGTTCTGTTTATTCTGGGTCACCCTGTATACATAGTGACCCAGAAAAAACAGAACCCAAATTATTCATTTATTTTCCCATTAAACTAACTCTAAACCCCAACCCCAACCCAACCCTAACCCTAAACCCTAACCCTAAACCCCCTACTTAAAATTAAGTTTTATTACAAAATTTGTGGGTTCTGTTTTTTCTGGGTCATCCCTAATTTTCCGACCGATTTGCAAGTATAGCCGTTTTCTCTCTCTGTTTTTTTTTATCTGACTTTAGTACAATTGTTTCTTTGATTTCGATACAATGAATATATACTTAACTAGTAAAGTACTTTTACCTTATTCCCTGCGATGCTCAATGTCTCCTCGAGCAATATTGTGTTAAATTCGTGAAACATAAAATCAGTACGGAATGGTTGAATAATTAACTAAATTGTCTTTTAGTATAGTTGCACTCTTTGAAATGGTAAAGTACAATTGAAATTAAACTCATCAGGCGAAGAATATTGAATAGGCAACCTTGGACAAGACAGCATTTAACGATTCATTTACCAATTCGTTAGAATTAACGACTTGATTATCCTGACAGTATAAATACCGAACAGATCTTTGCTTGGTCATCACAAACACAAACTTAGAAGATTGTCGACAAGCAGAAAGCAGCAAAGCTCACCATGCCTAACTACACTCTCCATTACTTCAATGGCCGTGGCCGTGCCGAAATTATGCGTATGATGTTCCATATGGCCGGTGTCAAATACATGGACAAGAGATACGAATTCTCTGACTGGGATCGTTGCAGGAATGGTAAGGAACTTTTGTATAAATATATGTAAATTTTTTAACTCTTATAAATACTTCAAGTTATGTCACACACAAACACACACACACACACACACACACACACACACACACACATATATATATATATATATATATATATATATATATTTCAGCCTATTAGGCTTCATCAGCAGAGCTATAGACAGGAAGACCGCTTGGTGTGTGACTCGAACCCTGACTGTCAAGCTGAGACTCTAACCATTACACCAGCAAGCCATTCCCATATTTTTCGTTTTGTTTAGAAGTAGGTTATATTTCACTTCATGGTGACTTTTACTACACGACAATATGAGAAGTAAACAAACAGACGATGTGTTTTGATATGGCTTTTTTTAGCCGACAATTTTTGGGAAAATATGTGCTTAATTAAGAACATATATATGTATGTATGTATATATCTTATTATAATGGAGATTGCGTGTTTTTCTGTCGTTAACCAAAACTATATTATACTCAAGTGACAATTCCCTTAGTTATTTACGTCACATTCTCCGTGAATTTATTTTTATTTAAACCTCAATTATTAATAAAGTCATTTTAGTTTATTAATACTGTTAACCATAGCTACAGGTATTTGCCTCATACCCCACTTGTATGGGTTGGGCACAAGGCCTCGTTTTAACGCGGGCCCTGTTAACCATGGCTACATACGAATTAGATGCAATTTTATCTATATATAAAAAAATAGCAGATTATAGTGCGAACGAGAAGGTTAATTTGCATATTGATATTAAAAATTTGATTTTAATAAATATGTGCTTAGTATTATTGATTTCTAATTGTTTGTTTTATCTTAATGAATATGAGCAAAAATCCGGGATAAATCTTAAAAGAAATCCATTAACAAGTAGA
Organism: Doryteuthis pealeii; assembly: GCA_023376005.1. Classification (NCBI taxonomy): domain Eukaryota; kingdom Metazoa; phylum Mollusca; class Cephalopoda; order Myopsida; family Loliginidae; genus Doryteuthis; species Doryteuthis pealeii. Next base: position 8,327,001 of record CM042175.1, read on the forward strand.
ATAACTGGAATTTTATTTTTTACTTCCTATTTTAACAAAATAGTTAAATTCGGAAAATTTAGTAATGAAAGACGGGAGTGATGGAAGAGTAAGTTTCAGTTGTTCTATTTTTCGATTATACACCCTCTGTTTAGAATCTTTTTATCTGCATTCTTATTTAGTTTCATTAGTCTTTCTAATTTAATATATTGTATTACATTAAAACTTAAATACTTGCACCCGGCGGAGGGTGCATATATTTGCTAGTATATACAATATAACTGTTAGTTATTCTAATTAAGACTAGTTAATAGAAACTAAAATTGTATGAATATTATTACAATTAATTATCAAATAGATGGACAAAAGATATGAATCCTCTTACGGGGATCGTTGCAGGATGTTAAGAAAATGTTTTTACTTGTTTTAATTATTAGTTATTCCACAACATTCCATACTTTGTCCTTGGCTAAAATTCTAGTTTCAATTTCGATGGAAAGGCATGACCCTGTCTTTTCCCTAACTACCTGTTTACAATTAGAATTAGAAACGAATTATTGTTATCATATAACAGTAAATTATTTGTATTAAGAATAGTGGACCATATTACCTTTAGGCACCCCATTTTGATCACGATTAAGAAAGGACGTGTTTTTCATTTACACCGTCAATATCCGGTTGTTTGTTAGGGAAGGGTTAGGGGTTAAGGTTAGGGTTAGGGTTAGGTTTTGGTTAGGGTTAAGGATTAGTTTCATAATTTTAAAAAAAATCTAAAATCGTCTGTTAAAACAACGTACAGCTACTTATCTATCTCGCAAATTATCTAAGAAAGTCGAACAAGACATGCTAGCCATTGCTAAAGAAGTAAGGACGAACTCAAAAACGACGTTCTATAGACTCCTACACATGGCCGACCTGCAAAAATTACATTCATCAGCTCTGTACGAACACAGGATGCCGGCAAGTTGACTTACCAATTGCGATGGCATCTTAATTAAATTCGGTTTCAAATATAATATATATTTAACCACAAGCAGGAATATTTTTGCGATATTTAATTAACCAATTAATATTCCCTTTTAAAGGGTCGCGTTAGCTCAATCGGTAGGGGCTCCACTTCAGACGTAAAAACAATCTCATTGGTCTAGCGCTAGTGAAAAGGGGATAGACTCCCTCGCTGATTGGCTGATACTGACTTTAGGCCACCCCGACGACTTTACTTACTTACTTTTTTATTAATATTCCCTCTCTATCTCATCCAGATTTCCCCTGTGGTTACCTCCCCTGTCTGCAAATGGACAATGGTGAGATGATGCCCGAGACCATGGCTTGTTGCAGGTATATGGCCCGTCAATACGGTAAGTAGTTTTGAATATTATGCAAATATAATTTGAATATTAAGTAAATCTATTATGGATTTTGGTTAATGTAATTTCGTTAAAATTTCACTTCAGCCCAATGTGAAATAAACATTCATTTCATATATTTATAAGTTTAAAAAATATTAATTATTGTTTTAAAGGTTTCTACCCCAAGAGTCCCATGGACATGATGAGGTGTGACTACATCTGTGATTGCTTCTATGAATTTATGCACGATTACATGAGGTGGTACCACTGGACTAACGGACACTTCAGGGTGAGTCACATATTACGAAACTACTCAACAACTCATATACATATATATATATATATATATAATATATATAATATATATATATATAATATATATATATATATATACATATTTGGAGTATATGTGCTTAATTGAAGTCATATTAATTTTTGAAAATTAATTAGTTAATGAGTTTTTTCCTTTCCTTTCAAATATATATATATATATATAATATATATATATATATATATATATATAGAGAGAGAGAGAGAGAGAGAGAGAGAGAGATACATATGAACGAATGGAATTGCTACAATTAACACACTCGTCTACCCGGATTTTAATAGCATGTCAAACCCTCAAAAATACTTCAATTTTTATAGTACTTCTATAATGCTCCCTTTCAAAAAATTTCAAATAAGAAATTTTCTCCTGCCGATGACCTAAAGTCGAAAGTAGTTGAGAATAAACAACATATAATAAATATTCCTGCTTGTCTTATTACCTTTTGTTTATAGTATATATACATATATATATATATATATATATATATATATATATATATATATATATATATATGCGTGTGTGCGTGCGTATGTGTGTGTGTGTACATATAAGTGTGTCTATGTATAGTGTACGTATATGTGTGTATGCATATGTGTGTGTGCACGTATATGCGTGTGTACATATATGTGTGTGTACATATAATATATATATATATATATATATATATATATAATATATATGTATATATGCGGGTGGTTTATATTTCCATTGTACTTTTCTTTTTAAAACACCTTTAAGAATCCATATTTATAATAAGAGAAGTATATTTTTCGCGGTCATCCCACCATTCACCCTCTCAGAAAAAAAGAGATGGAGCCTTGTATTAGAAATAAGAAATAAATACAGAGAAAATATCGTACAATAAGTCGAAGGGAGAATAAATCATATAAAAGAATAAATCAGTCTCGAGTGGTAGAATAAAAAGGACATCTGTACTTGAGTGAAGAGAGAAAGAAAGAAAGAAAGAGAAAGAAAGGAGGCAGAGAAAGAAGACAAAAACGAAAGAAAGGCAATGAAAGAGGGTAACGAAAGAAAGAAATCGTTTACACATATTTCTATTTGTTCTTCTTTATTTCAGTACAACATGAACGAATGGGGATTCGGTGGTGACGGATGTTGCAACAACTACGATGTAAGTATTGTTTTTTGTTTTTATTAAATTACATTGTACATTTTTTTCAACATCATTTTATAATAAAACATTCAATATGACAACAGCCGAGATAATTATTGTTATCAAATAGGAGTCCTTAAAACTGTAAACCTGTTTGCAATTAGAATTAGATACGAATTATTGATATCATATACCTGTAAATTATTTGTATTAAGAATAGTGGACCATATTACCTTTAGGCACCCCTTTTTGATCTCGATTAAAAAAGGACATGTTTTTCATTTACACAGTCAATATCCGGTTGTTTGTTAGGGATTACGGTTAGGGGTTAGGGGTTAGGGTTAGGGGTTAGTTTTATAACAAAAATTTTAAATCTAAAAATCATCTGTTAAAACACCCGGATATTGAGGGTGTAAATGAAAAACATGTCCTTTCCTAGTCGAGATGAAAAAGGGGTGCCTAAAGGTCATATGTTCCAGAATAGTTACTAGAAGTTATAATTGTGTTTACTAAGAATTATCATCATTAGTTACTTGAGATCATATAACTGTGTGCAAATAAATGATTCTTATTAAATAAAAATAATTACTTAAAACCATATAATTATTCATATTAGATAGTAATATTTGAAACTGTATAAATGTTTGCAAATTATTTCTATCATATAATTGTTAAAAAACTTAAGAAACTACACAAAAATGTAGATATAAACATACATTCTTTATTCATTTTTAATAAACATACCTGAAATGACTTTGTATATTTTATTAACATTATTTTAAAATAAAACTTTCAAATTGATAAAAGCCGAAACTACACATTGTGGGATTTAATTAAATGAATTCTGTGTGATTGATATCTTTTTTTTCAGAACTACATGTACTGGAGATACATGAACACCTTCAACAGGATTATGCCCTTCATGGAGAGGTCACTGTGCATGCGCAATGGTGGAAACCAATACTTCATGGGAGACCAGGTAAGTTTCTAATTTCACTATATTGTAAATGATTTATGCATATTATATAAAGATAGAATAACTCTTAGTTTTTACTATAAAAATGCATTGGAAATTAATTTTTTCTAAAAAGATGCATTAGAAATTATTTTTACAATGATAATTCATTGGAAAAGCATTTTTACTAGAAAATATATTGGACAATGGTTTTTACTCTGAAAATGCATTGGAAATGATCTTCACATTAAAAATGCATTGGAAATGATTTTTACTATAAAGATTTATTGGAAATAATGTTTTACTATGAAATTGCATTGGAAATTATTTTCACTATAAAAATGCATTGAAAATGATTTTTTTTACTAGAAAATGCAATGGAAATGATTTTACGATAGAAATGCATTGAATATTATTTTTTACGAGCAAAATGCATTGGACAATAATTCTTACTATAAAAATCCATTGGAAAGGATTTTTATTATAAAAATGCATTGGAAATTATTTTTACTATAAAAATGCACTGAACAATGATTTTTACTATGAAAATGCATTGGAAATGATTTTTACTATAAAAATGCATTGAAAATGATTTTTACTATAAAAAATGCACCGAACAATGATTTTTACTATAAAAATGCATTGGAAATTATTTTTACTATAAAAATGCATTGGAAATGATTTTTACTATGAAAATGCTTTGGAAATGAATTTTACTATAAAAATGCACCGGACAATGGTTTTTAATATAAAAATGCATTGGAAATGATTTTTACTATAAAAATGCATTGAAAATGATTTTTACTATAAAAATGCATTGGAAATTATTTTTACTATAAAAATGCACCGGACAATGATTTTTACTATAAAAATGCATTGGACAATGATTTTTACTATAAAAAATGCACCGGACAATGATTTTTACTATAAAAATGCATTGGACAATGATTTTTACTGAAAAGATTAATTGGAATTGATATTTACAATAAAACTGCATTGAAAATGATTTTTACTATATTATAGTGGATATCAGGTTGAATAAATCCAGCCGAGAGAGATAGAGAGAAAGAGAGAGAGAGAGAGAGAGAGAGAGAGAGAGAGAGAGAGAGATAGAGAGAAAGAAGAGAGAGAGAGAGAGAGAGAGAGGGAGAGAGAGAGAGAGCGTTAGGCTTAGGGTTAGAGAAGAAATAAGAAAAAATATTCTTCTGTCAGAGATGTTGCTTAGTGATTTTCTTTTAAAATTCCTTCATTATCGCTCGTATTGAAACTTATAATATTTCTAGTAATTGTAGTGGATGTAGTTTAGAACAGGTCATGTTATAACTAAATTGATTAAAGAACAAATCACAGTTGTTCCTTTAAAATGCATTCATCGTCATTCGTGTTGAAACTTATAATATTTCTTTGAATTTTTTCAGATGACCTGGTGTGACATGATGTACTATTGTTGCATGGAGAGCATGTGGATGCAGAACCAGTCCATGTTCAGCAGGTACCCCAGAATGATGGGACTGTACAACCGCATGGGTTCCAACCCCAAGATCTGCAGTTACCTGAAGAGCCGTTGCAACACCTGCTGGTAAAGATGAACTCATCAAAGATTCCTCAAATGACATTTTTCAAATTCCTGTTTTAACAAGAAATTAACCGCTGCTGCTGATGCTTTTGAAAATGAAATAAATATATTCTTATTGCAAATATATTTTCTTTTCTTATTTTTGTTTTTTCATAAAGTATTTTGTAAGGAAAAATCTGGTTGGAATGCATTTTGATTGCTGTAATACGATCCTGGGGCACGGTACCACATGTGATACTATCCTGCACACGTACCACATGCGATCCTATGTTAGGTCCTAAATGTGATACTCTCCTGGGTCGCAGGCTCCAAATGTGATAGTATGCTTGTCACGGTATTAATTATTTCCGTGACTATCACATGAGCCTCCGGTCAGCTGCTCTTTCAATACCCTCTATAGAACTGGGATCAATGAAACTCGGTCGGATTGTCTTTGTGACGGGTTGTTAAATTAGTAGATATAAACTGCCGGGTTAGCTGGCAACTCTAAAAAATCAGTCAACACACCATCAACAATAACAACTGTTTTTATTCATATATAATGAATAGGAGTGATATATGAGTATGTTATGCACACTTGTTTGGATAAATAAAGACGCGAGGAGCTTTGTTTGGCGTTTTGTTTTATGTGAAATTCTGGAATTAATTTTAGCAGCAAAAGTCAGTTGTAACCCTCTCAATTAAGAAATTCCCGTAGCCTGTGACAAATTTCGTTTTTGTGATCCGAACTCGGTTATCCTCGGTGCCCGACTGTTCGTGTCGGTGTCTGCGTGCCTGATTGCCTGTTTTCTTTCAAAAACGAGAATTATTTTAATATAAACAATTTTTATATAATATATATATATATATATATATATATATCTGTGTCATCGAACTTGGGTGAACTAAGTGCGAAACCCAAGGCCACCCTTTTGATTTGACAGCCATGTCAAATCTTTTCAAGTCAACTCTGCAACCTTTTCTCTATGTATAAACAATACGCAAAATCAAAAATATCTTTGTCTAGTCGTAATGTTCTCCCAACTATGCTGCACTCTGCTCACCAACAATCAAAATCTATCTCGAAATGCCTCGTCCACACGTCGCAACAGCCAAAATGCTACTGCCAGCTTTTTTCGTAGTTGTCGTACGTAATCGTTTGACGCTCCCTCTTGCTGTCGCCGTATGCTTATATGCACGCCCGATCTCGAGAGAATTTGCATACGTGAAATCCCATTCTCGCTGGGTCGAGATCGCCCATCGTTAAATATAGTACTTACAGCAGCCATATTTCTTTCCCGCGATGACCCTGCAAGCCAGACTCGTCCGCGCACGCTTTGAGTTTCGAGGTATATTATTTTCATTACATCCCCAATTTGATGTTTTGATTTTTACATCCTAAACAAACCCAACTACACTAACACAAAAAAAACATTCTACACTTTTCTTTTTCGTTAAAAAAATAACAGACGTAAATGAACCTACAAACAAAGGAAGAACAAATATACCCAGAACAAAAAAAAAAGATATACCAAAACATCTAAAAAGACTATATATTATGAACATTCATAATGAGAGGAACTCAAATCTGTTAAAGTTGGGAGGAATGTTGTGACCTCATAAATAAAATTGATTCATTTCCGGACATGTGCACACACATACATACGCCCACAGGCGCCAAAATTCCGAAATAAAATCCAGTTCTTATTCTGTTATCAAAAGAGTATTGACTTGTTTTATTCTCGCTTAAAGAACTCACGGTTACTCTTTTTATAAACTGGATTATAAAAAGGCATAACTATAACAATGGTGTCTGTACTACTGACGGACCTGGGTCTCCTTGTGTCCAGGTTTAAATGTGGGTCCCTTTTGTTTGATTAGTATCTGTGGGTGTCTTCCTTTATTTTCTTGTCTGTTGTCACAGATTTTTATAAGAAATATTATCTTAAACAGTTACCTCCCTTTGACGATTGCCAAAAGACGGAGGCCGTGGGTCCCTTGGCCATCATCTGATGAGAAGCCTCGTGCGATTGGCTAGGGGCCTTTGTCAGCGACCAATCAGAGCCTATATTACTAGGCCTAGTTTAGCCGCCAATTTTCGAGGGTTGATACCATGAATCTCCCTGTTTTCCCAGCAACCGAGGTCGAGGGACGACGTGCTTTTGAAGCCTGCTCAGGGAAGAGCCGTAGTCGTTTTGACGCCAACAAAAGAACTCATCGTCTCACATTGTTTTTGAATTCCACCCAAAAAAAATCTGATATTGAAATATTTACAGGGGTAATTAAGGGTCGCAAAACAATCAATTTTAGTAAAAGTAAATTATTAGTGAAGAAGAGAGAAATATTTTCATAAAGTATTTTGTGAGGAAAAATCTGGTTGGAATGCATTTTGATTGTTGTAATACGATCCTGGGGCACGGTACCAAATGTGATACTATCCTGCACACGTACCACATGCGATCCTATGTTAGGTCCTAAATGTGATACTCTCCTGGGTCGCGGGCCCCAAATGTGATAGTATGCTGGTCACGGTATTAATTATTTCCGTGACTATCACATAAGCCTCCGGTCAGCTGCTCTTTCAATACCCTCTGTAGAACTGGGATCGACGCAACTCGGTTGGAGTGTCTTTGTGACGGGTTGAGAAATTAGTAGAAATAATCTGCCGGGTTTGCTGGCAACTCTAAAAAAATCAGGCAACATATTGTTTTTGAATTCCAACAAAAAAATCTGATATTGAAATATTTTGAGAAGATAACTGCAAGCCTCTTAAGCCAGTAGAACAATTCACGTACCTAGGCAGTAATATCTCATCCACAGAAAGCAATATTAATACACGAATAGCAAAGGAATGGTCGGTCACAAACAAATTATCAGTCATATGGAGGTCCGATCTCCCAGACAAGCTGAAGCGACAGTTCTTCCAGGCTGTAGTTGTATCAGTGCTGCTATATGGCTGCACCACTTGGACCCTAACGAAGCATCTTGAAAATAGGTTAGATGGGAGCTGCACAAGAATGCAGTCTTGAACAAGTCGTGGAAGCAGCCCCCCACGAGGAGGCAGCTGTACGGTCCTTTGTCTCCCATCTCACAAACTATCCGAGTGAGACGGACAAAGCATGCAGGACACTGCTGGAGAAGCAAGGACGAGCTCATAAGTGATGTTCTCCTGTGGAAGCCAACACATGGACATGCAAGTGTGGGGCGTCCAGCAAGGACCTACATTGACCAGCTATGCGAAGATACTGGTTGCTCCACAGAGGAGCTCCCAGGTGCAATGAATGATAGGGAAGGTTGGCGAGAGATTGTCATGGATACCCGTGCTGCATGCACGACATGATGATGATGATGAAATAATATACAGAAAAGAATCAGGTGAGGGACTGGAGATTAAAGATAATCATAAAATAGGGAACCCGGTGTTCAATGGAGAGTCAATGTCGACCAAAGAGGAAGGTGAGATGGAGGGGTGCGCTGCGTAAATACTCGGCTTGGACGAAATTTGCCGAGTTCCCAACCGCATAATTAAAATTCCTCCCCACCTCTTTATCTTCCTAATATGAAAATCTAGAGTTGATTGATTCTCTGAATGTTACAATTAAAAAAGAAATGTGCAGTATACCGTGTCATTGTTGTCTAAACCCTCCTGTAGGGTGTGGAGGTCTGGACGGTAGGCAAAGCGGATGCCCACAAGTTACATGTCTTTTCTCTGTTGATGTTTTCTACTACTTCACAAACATACCTATCTATCCCAGTTCTTATCTATCTATCTTAGTTCATATCTATCTATCTATCTATCTATCTATCTATCTACCTCAGTTTATATTCATTTATCTATCTATCTATCTATCTCAGTTCGTATATATCTATCTCAGTTCATATCTATCTCAGTTCATATCGATCTATCTATCTATCTATATATCTATCTATCTCAGTTCATATTTATCTATCTATCTATCTATCTCAGTTCATATCTATCTATCTATCTATCTATCTATCTATCTCAGTTCATATCGATCTATCTATCTCAGTTCATATCGATCTGTCTATCCATCTATCAATTTATATCAGTTCCTATTTATCTATCTATCTTAGTTCATATGTATCTATCTATCTCAGTTCATATCGATCTATCTCAGTTCATATGTATCTATATATCTCAGTTCATATTTATCTATCTATCCATCTCAGTTCATATATGTATATCTATGGAGGCGCGTGGTCTAATGGTTAGAGTCGTGGGAAATGGACTCGTCAACGCGGGTTCAATTCTTGGACGAAGCTATTGGCTCTTCACATGGTGCTAATACCCTTGGGAAAGGTATGCATCCAATTCTCCCTCCAGCTATAAGTAAATAGGAGGGTAGACTGGGCTCTTTAACCATGGCTAGGTAACCAGTCTGGGAGAAGGAAAACTCTGAATTCAAACCTGTTAAAATCCGCTTTAAAATGAACTTGTGTCGCATCCTGCTCGTGGGGAGGGGTTGGTAAATATCTATCTATCTATCTATCTATCTATCTATCTCAGTTCATATTTATCTATCCATCTATCTAAGTTCATGTATGTCTATCTATCTATCTATCTCAGTTCATATATATCTATCTATATATCTATCTCAGTTCATATCGATATATCTATTTATCTATCTATCTATCTATCTATCTCAGTTCATATATGTCTATCTATCTATCTATATCTCTCAGTTCATATTTATATATCTATCTATCTATCTATCTCAATTCATGTATGCCTATCTATCTATCTCAGTTCATATTTATCTATCTATCTATCTCAGTTCATATCTATCTATCTATCTATCTATCTATCTATCTATCTCAGTTCATATTCATCTATCTATCTATCTATCTATCTATCTATCTCAGTTCATATGTATCTATCTATCTATCTCAGTTCATATTTATCTATCTATCTCAGTTCATATCTATCTATCTATCTATCTCAGTTCATATTTATCTATCTCTCTCAGTTCATATCTATCTATCTATCTATCTCAGTTCATATCTGTCTATCTATCTCAGTTCATATCTATCTATCTATCTATCTCAGTTCATATCTGTCTATCTATCTCAGTTCATATCTATCTATCTATCTATCTCAGTTCATAGCTGTCTATCTATCTCAGTTCATATCTATCTATCTATCTATCTATCTATCAAACTATCTTGTGGATAGGAGAGAAGTAATTTGACTTGTGTCCGAATTTTTCTAAAATCCAAAATAGGGTTACCCCAAGATCTGATTTAACACACGAATAAATCAGTCCAACTTATAAGCAATTCAGACCCAGTATGTTACAATTGAAAACTAAATGTGCAGTATACCGGTCCATAGTTGTCTAAGACCTCCTGTAGAGTGCGTAGTCCTGGACGGTATACAAAGCGGATGCCCACAGGTTACATATCTACTAGATGCGTCACTTGTGCAGTATATTAAATGTCAAGTAGTTTCAACATGTTTCAAACAGGACCACCCTGAAGAGAACTGGACACCCTGGCATGCACGAAATATTTGTCCAACGCAACCTGAGATGTGTAGGCCACTTAAACAGATTTGGGGATGACAGAGTGCCAAAGCAGATTCTGTACGCTCAACTGAGTGAAGGATCACGTGTAATCGGTAGACCAAAGCTCAGGTACAAGGACAACATCAAGAGAAACCTGAAGGATTTGAATATCCCCATAGGCAGTTGGCAAGACGCAACCAGAGACCGAATGAATTGGAGGAAAAGGATTCGCATTGTGTCATCGTCGGATACGGAAGTAATAATATGCCATTAAATATATATATATATATATATATATATATATATATATAATTTTTACTTGAACGCACTTACAACGCATGTATCGCATAAAATTCGATACTTTTTCTTATAGAAAATGAACTTGACAAGTGTAATCCCAGCAAAGGATCGCTCGGTGTGTAGAATATCGTACAGACTGTTTCGACTTTATTAAGTCTCATCAGCGATATATACTAACGATTTCCCTCCGACAGAAATCGAAACTGGGACTTCAGCAGACACAGTGAAACACTAGTGAAACACTATATCGCCTCGGCCACAGTACGCAGCTGACCATCCCAGCGAAATTAAGCTTGTCAAATGATACTACACGCCTCTACCATAACAGGTAAGGGGGGCGTTTTTGAGAGAATAATAACAACAAACAGACCGTATGCCCTTCGGCGAAGTGAATAAGATAGTTGGATGTTTGTTTATTTTAGAAACGTTGCTGAATAAAGTATATATTACATTTTTACTTGAAGGCACTTACAACGCATGTATCGCATAAAATTCGATACTTTTTCTTATAGAAAATGAACTTGACAAGTGTAATCCATATATATAATCCGAGATTAAATATTATGGAGTTACTATTCCGTATTCATGCAACCTTCTGGCGGTCAAACATATTAAAATGTCAAAACGGTGTCTTATTCAGCGTGTATATAACGTAAAGCGTACTCACACAATGGGATGTTATAACGCGAAACTTATATTAAAAAAATAAATATTCTTAGTTGCTGAACAAGGGCTGGTTCTGTATATACATATTCTTCATGCAACAATAGAACCTCATGTTACACCTTTATTTTATAACGAGTTGGCATTAAATAACCCAGAGTATGTTGATGTGCCATTAAATCAAACCAAATCAAACAAATGACAGTGAAGAATTAGTAAAAACCTTTTTGGGGATCAGTTTATTTTTGTACATGTACACTGAAGTGGGGTTTTTTTAATAGTGCGTTTGGAAGTTTAAAAAAAAAACAGCTTTCAAATCCTATGACACGAAAATTATACTAAAGTATTCCTTACTTTTAGGATTGAATTATGTTTGAAAAAATTCTGTTTTAATTGGTTCTAATTAGTCATAATTTGCAATTAAGTAAAAAACCAACCAATCTCTTACTTTACTCTGTGTCAATTTCTGTCTTCCCCTCTAAGTATCTCTTGACTACCTCCTTGTTATATAATGTTAGTTTTGCTGGAGACTAGAGAGAGAGAGAGAGAGAGAGAGAGAGAGAGAGAGAGAGAGAGAGAGCCGGGAGAATTTGAAATGTATTTCGAAAATTTTCCCAAAAGTTTGCCACCGTACCAACTATCATAACTAGCTTATAATAGACCTGACTGATGATTTGTTTGTGGCCAACCATGCCTTTCCTATTCGTGTATTAATATCGTTAGCTGTGGATGAGATATTACTACCTAGGTATGTGAATTGTTCTACTATCTTGAGAGGCTTACCGTCAAGTGTGGAGATGTCTCCTTTCTTTTTGAAGCTGATGAACTCCGTTTTATCAGAGTTCACATATAGGCCGATGTTCTTTGCTGCCTTCTCCAAGTTATGTGACTCAGCCTGTGCTGGTGTATCTGCAAGAAGTGCGAGGTCATCAGCATAGTCTGCATCTGTGTCAGTTTGTGCGTGATATCGCCTGCTCCTTGCTTTTCTTAGTGTGAAACCTTTTTCTTTTATGGTATCTAGTGATGTTCGGAGTACATAGACTTGGCATATTATAAATATATATGGTGCTAATGCATCTCCTTGTAGGACTCCAGCAGCGATGTCAAAGGAATCGGTGTCGCCATCAGGTGAGCGTACCATTGCTTTAGTGTCTTTGTAGAGCATCATTATAGCGGCAATCGTTTCTTGGGGGAGACCATATGCTTGTAGTATTTGTTCCATGTTCCATCTGTGTATGGAATCAAATGCCTTGGAGAAATCTACGAATAGTAGTGTTGCCTCTAGATACTTTGCCGGAACCCCTTCTATGATCCGTCGTATAGTCAGGATCTGAGAGGTTGTGGATCGATTTCTGCGGGAACCGTTTTGGTTTTTCCTATTCCCTTCTAGTTTATTTTCTTATTTATTTTGTTATGGCTATCTGACGAAACTGGGCTAATTTATGAAGTCCCCGGACAAAATAGATTAAAAGTTAAAAAAGCAATAACATATGTAGTGGAAATAATAATTTATTTATTTTAAATTTTAAATTCTTAACATCATTAAAATAAATGAAAACCACCGGTTTATTTCTGGAAGAAACATAGAAATATACGAGGAATCTTTGATGAGTTCATCTTTACCAGTAGGTGTTGCATTTGCTGCTAAGGTAAGAAGATATCCTGGGGTGAGAACCCATACGTTTGTACAGACCCGTCATTCTGGGGTAGTTGCTCAACATGGACTGGTTCTGCATATACATATTCTCCATGCAACAATAGAACTTTATGTTACACCGTTATATTTATGAAGAATTGGCATAAAATAACCCACAGTGTTGATATGCCATTAAACCAAACCAAATGACAGAAAAGAATATGTAAAGTCTTTTAGGGTTAGTGTATTTTTGTAAATGTATACTTAAGGAAGCCCGTGGTATAATGGTTAAAGTCATAGGAAATGGATTCGTCGCCACGAGTTCAAATCCTGAACGTGGTAATTGCATTTCACTTAGCGCTAATACCCTTAGGAAAGGTATGAATTCTACTCTCCCGCCAGCTATGGGTAAATAGTAGGGCAGACCGGGCTCTTTAACCTAAATTAGGCAATCGGTCTAGAAGGAAAACTCTGAATTCAAACCTGTTATACTCCGCTTAAGAAATTGACCTTGTGTCATATCCTGCTCGTGCAGAGGGGTTGGTAAATATATATATACTTAAGTGTGACGAAAAGTTCACGGCCAAACCAACATTTAAATTAACTGCTGTATGGTCTGATTGGTTTCATCAACCCTTCGTCGGACCCGAAATTGAAAAAAGAATAACGAATATATATTGGAAATGATAATTTATTTATTTAATATTTTCAATTCTTTACATCATAAAAATCAACGGTTGCCGCGAGATTATTTTATGATGAAACAGGAATTTGAAAGACAAAGTTTTTTTCTTTTTAATATGAAGAATCTTTGATGAGTTCATCTTTACCAGCAGGTATTGCATCTGCTGCTCAGGTAAGAAGCGATCTTGGGGTTGGAACCCATACGGTTGTACAGACCCATCATTCTGGGGTAGTTGCTGAACATAGACTGGTTCTGCATATACATATTCTCCATGCAACAGTACATCATCATATCACACCAGTACATCTGAAAAATTCAAAAAGATATTAAAGTTTCAATACAAGTGACTAAAAAGGATATTTAATATTATTTTCGATGAATTATTCTTAGTTAAAGTAAAATTTTATAGTAAAAATCATTTCCAATGAATTTTTATTGCAAAAATCATTTCTTATCCATTTTTATAGTAAAAATCATTTCCAATACATTTTTATTGTAAAAATCATTTCCAATGCATTTTTATTGTAAAAATCATTTCCAATGCATTTTTATTGTAAAAATCATTTCTAATACATTTTCATAGTAAAAATCATTGTCCAATGCATTTTTATAGTAAAAATCATTTCTAATACATTTTCATAGTAAAAATCATTGTCCAATGCATTTTTATAGTAAAAATCATTTCCAATGCATTTTTATAGTAAAAATCATTTCCAATGCATTTTTATAGTAAAAATCATTTCCAATGCATTTTATAGTAAAAATCATTTCCAATGCATTTTTATAGTAAAAATCATTTCCAATGCATTTTTATTGTAAAACTCATTTCCAATGCATTTTTATTGTAAAAATTCTTTCCAATGCATTTTTATAGTAAAAATCATTTCCAATGCATTTTTATAGTAAAAATTATTGTCCAATGCATTTTATAGTAAAAATCATTTCCAATGCATTTTTATAGTAAAAATCATTGTCCAATGCATTCTAATATCAATGTGTAAATTAGCCTTCCCGTTCACACTGTAAACCGCTATTTTGTTGTATATACAAATACAATTGCATTTTATTAGCAAGTAGATATGGCCAACAGTATTGATACTGTAAAACAATTTTATTAATAATAAATTACTAATAACATAGTTTTGGTTTACAGAGAGAAAAACGCACAATCTCCATTATAATAAGATTAGTAAGAACAGATATTTCCCTATTGTCTTGTTTAGCTAATTATGAAAATATGAATTTTCAACGAGAATATTTGATGAAACTACCCAGTACATTTCACCTCATATAATATTGAGCATTGAAACTTACCATGTCTCCCATGAAGTACATGTTACCGCCATTGCGCATGCACAGTGACCTCTCCATGAAGGGCATGACCCTGTTGAAGGTGTTCATGTATCTCCAGTACATGTAGTTCTATAAAAGAAATAAGTCCCAATGAATTAATTCAAATTAATGACACAGTGTGTATTACGAGACTTTATAACTTAAAAACTACACAAAAATGTAGATATAAACATACATTATTTATTCATTTTTAATAAAACATACCTGAAATGACTTTGTATATTATTTTATAACATTATTTTAAAATAAAAACTTTCAAATTGATAAAAGCCGAAACTACACATTGTGGGATTTAATTAAATGAATTCTGGTGTGATTGATATCTTTTTCAGAACTACATGTATTGGAGATATATGAACACCTTCAACAGGATTATGCCCTTCATGGAGAGGTCACTGTGCATGCGCAATGGTGGAAACCAATACTTCATGGGAGACCAGGTAAGTTTCTAATTTCACTATATTGTAAATGATTTATGTATATTATATAAAGATGGAATAACTCTTGATTTTTACTATAAAAATGCATTGGAAATTAATTTTTTCTATAATATACATAAAAAATTATTTTACAATGATAATTCATTGGAAAAGCATTTTTACTAGAAAATTATTGGACAATGATTTTACTATGAAAATGCATTGGAAATGATCTTCACATTAAAATGCATTGGAAAATGAATGTTTTACTATAAGATTTATTGGAAATGATGTTACTATGAAATTGCATTGGAAATTATTTTACTAAAAAATGCATGAAAATGATTTTTTTTTACTAGAAAATGCAATGAGAAATGATTTTAAGATAGAAATGCAGTTAGAATATTATTTTTTACGAGCAAATGTATTAGACAATAATTCTTACTATAAAAATCCATTGGAAAGGATTTTTATTATAAAAATGCATTGAAATTATTTTTTACTATAAAAATGCACCGGACAATGATTTTTACTATGAAAATGCATTGGAAATGATTTTTACTAAAAAAAATGCATGAAAATCATTTTTACTATAAAAAAAGGGCACCCAACAATGAATTTTACTATAAAATGCATTGGAAATTATTTTTACTATAAAAATGCCTTGGAAATGAATTTTACTATGAAAAAGCATCAGACAATGGTTTTTTACTATAAAAATGCACCGGACAATGGTTTTTAATATAAAAATGCATGGAAATGATTTTTACTATAAAAATGCATTGAAAATGATTTTTACTATAAAAATACATTGGAAATTATTTTTACTATAAAAATGCACCGGACAATGATTTTTACTTAAAAATGCATTGGACAATGATTTTTACTATAAAAATGCACGGGACAATGATTTTTACTATAAAAATGCATTGGACAATTGATTTTTACTGAAAAGATTAATTGGAATTGATATTTCAATAAAACTGCATTAAAAATGATTTTTACAATAAAAATGCATTGAAAATGATTTTTACTAATACATTATTATAGTGGATATCAGGTTGAATAATCCAGCCGAGAGAGGAGAGAGAGAGAGAGAGAGAGAGAGAGAGAGAGAGAGAGAGAGAGGGTTAGGTTAGGGTAGGTTAGAGAAAAATAAGAAAAAAATTTCTTCTGTCAGAGATGTTGCTTAGTGATTTTCTTTTAAAATTCCTTCATTTCATTCGTATTGAAACTTATAATATTTCTACTAATTGTAGTGGATGTAGGTTAGAACAGGTCATGTTATAACTAAATTGATTAAAGAGTCAAGCACAGTGTTCCTCTAAAAATCCTTCATCGTCATTCGTGTTGAAACTTATAAGATTTCTTTGAATTGTTTCAGATGACCTGGTGTGACATGAGTGTACTTATGTTGCGATGGAGAGCATGTGGATGCAGAACCAGTCCATGTTCAGCCGTACCCCAGAATGATGGACTGTACAACCGTATGGGTTCCCACCCCAAGATCTGCAGTTACCTGAAGAACCGTTGCAACACCTGTGGTAAAGATGAACTCATCAAAGATTCCTCAAATGACATTTTTCAAATTCCTGTTTTAACAAGAAATTAACCGCTGCTGCTGTGATGCTTTGAAAATGAAATAAATATATTCTTATTGCAAATAATTTTCTTTTCTATTTTGTTTTTCATAAAGTATTTTTTAAGGAAAAATCTGGTTGGAATGCATTTTGATTGTTGTAATACGATCTCTGGGACACTGGTACCAAATGTGATACTATCCTGCACACGTACCACATGCGATCCTATGTTAGTCCTAAATGTGATACTCTCCTGGGTCGCGGGCCCCAAATGTGATAGTATGCTTGTCACGGTAGGAATTATTTCCGTGACTACCACATGAGCTCCGGTCAGCTGCTCTTTCAATACCCTCTGTAGATTGGGATCAATGAAACTCAGTCGGAGTGCCTTTGTGACGGTTGAGAAATTAGTAGAAATAAGCTGCCGGTTTACTGGCAACTTAAAAAAATCAGGCAACACACCATCAACAATAACAACTGTTTTATTCATTATAATGAATAGGAATAATATATGAGTATGTTTTGCACACTTGTTGGTAAATAAAGACGCGAGAGCTTGTTTGGCGTTTTGTTTTATGTGAAATTCTGGAATTAATTTTAGCAGCAAAAGTCAATTGCAAGCCTCTCTAATTAAGAAATTCCCGTAGCGTTGTGACAAATTTCGTTTTTGTGATTCGAACTCGTTATCCTCGGTGCCCGACTGTTCGTGTCGGTTGTCTGCGTGCCTGACAGCCTGTTTTCTTTCAAAAACGAGAATTATTTTAATTAAACAATTTTATATATATCCGTCATCGAACTTGGTGAACTAAGTGCGAAACCCAAGGCCACCCTTTTGATTTGACAGCCATGTCAAATCTTTCAATGTCAACACTGCAACCTTTTCTCAATGTATAAACAATACGCAATCTTGAACAAGTGCTGGAAGCAGCATCCTACAGGATATGGGTTTTTTTTTTAAGTAAAACATAATTTTACACGTTTGGCCTGTCGGTGGACTTAAAACACACTGACTGTATCCTGGCATGTTCTGGACGGACATTAAATTGCATCTGATAATTAGCTTCAATTCTGGAGATCTGGGGAGGAAGGGTTACTGCTTCACTGTCATTACTCCTAGTCCACTCTGACCTGGATAGTAAGTACTGCTTAGGTCCATCCATGGGTCGAGTAGATCTGTTTAAAAATTATTCGAATTTGATTGGACCGTGTGCAAAACAAAACAACAAAAACAAATCTTAAGAAATGACGACACAAAAAAATTTAAAGATAATGAACGTGATTCCTTAATATCTAGACATAAACCTAGACAAAACATGACCCGTTGGGTCAACATTGAGCTCTGGGTAGATAATTGGATTAGGGAAAAGCAAAATTAATTTTAAAAAATAAATACGGCTGGAGAATTAAAAAAAAAAACAACAACAAAAACAACAACAAAAAACAAAACATTAAAATCATTTGTAAGATTTCTAAGAATTATTTTGACATGATGATGAAATAATATACAGAAATAATTCGGTGATTACACCCCAAAATGAACCAGGTGAATGGATGGAGATTAAAGATAATCATAAAATAGGAACCCGGTGTTCAATGGAGAGTCAATGTCGACCAAAGAGGAAGGTGGTGGAGGGGTGCGCTACGTAAATACTCGGCTTGGACGGAATGCCGAGTTCCCAACCGCATAATAAATCCCTCCCACCTCTTTGTCTTCCAATATGAAAATCTAGAGTTGATTGACAGTCCCTTTTCTCTGTATGCTACAATGAAAAGAAATGTGCAGTATACCGTGTCATTGTTGTCTAAACCCTTCTGTAGGTGCGGAGGTCTGAATGGTATGCAAAGCGGATGCCACAGGTTACATGTCTTTTCTCTGTGATGTTTTCTACTACTTCACAATCATACTTATCTATTCCAGTTCGTATCTATCTATCTTAGTTCATATCTACTATCTATCTATCTATCTATCTCAGTTTATATTTATCTATCTATCTACCTCAGTTTACATTTATCTATCTATCTATCTATCTCAGTTCATATCTATATCTTTAGTTCATATCTATATATCTTAGTTCATATATATCTATCTATCTCAGTTCATATCGATCTATCTATCTATCTCAGTTCATATTTATCTATCTATCTATTCTCAGTTCATATTATGTCTATCTATCTATCTTAGTTCATATGTATCTATCTCAGTTCATATCGATCTATCTCAGTTCATATCTATCTATCTATCTATCATCTCAGTTCAATTTATCAATCTATCTCAGTTCATATATGTATATCTATCAATCTATCTTAGTTCATATTTATCTATCTATCTATCAGTTCATATGTATCTATCTCAGTTCATATCGATCGATCTATCTATCTATCTTACTATCTATCTATTTCAGTTAATATATGTCTATTATCTACTCAATTCATATCTATCTATCACTTATTAGTATCTATCTATCTCAGTTCATATGTAGTATGTATCTATCTATCTATTCTATCTATTCAGTTCATATTATCTATCTATCTCAGTTCTATACTCTATCTATTCTATCTATCTATCTCATCGTTCATATGTTCTATATTCTCATTCTATCTATCTATCTATCTATCTATTTCTCTATCTCAGTCATATTTATCTATCTATCATCTTAGTTCATTATTATCTATCATTTTCAGTTCATATCTATCTATCTATCTATCTATCTATCTATCTATCTCAGTTCATATTTATTTATCAATCCATCTCATTCATATATGTCTATCTATGCAGGCGCGTGTCTAATGGTTAGAGTCGTGGGAAATGGACTCGTCAACGCGGGTTCAATTCCTGACGAAGCTATTGCTTTTCACATGGTGCTAATACCCTTGGGAAAGTTATGCATCCAATTCTCCCTCCAGCTATAAGTAAATAGCAGGGCAGACTGTGTTCTTTAACCATGGCTAGGTAACCAGTCTAGGAGAAGGAAAACTCTGAATTCAAACTTGTTAAACTCCGCCTAAAAATGAACTTGTGTCGCATCCTGCTCGTGAGGAGGGCGTTGGTAAATATCTATCTATCTATCATCTATCTTATCTATCTCAGTTCATATTTATCTATCCATCTATCTAAGTTCATGTATGTCTATCTATATATCTATCTCAGTTCATATCGATATATCTATAATCTATCTATCTCAGTTCATATATGTCTATCTATCTATCTATCTATCTATACTCTCAGTTCATATTTATCTATCTATCTATCTATCTATCTATTCTCAATTCATATTAGTCTATCTATTTCTCAGTTCATATTTATCTTCTATTCAGTCATATGTATCCATCTATCTATCTATTATCTACTATCTATCTCAGTTTCATATCTATCTATCTATCTATCTATCTATATATCTATCTATTTCAGTTCATATGTATCTATATTTATCTATTCATTCATATCTGTCTATCTATCCAGTTCATATTTATCTATCTCTCTCCAGTTCATATCTATCTATCTATCTATCTCTAGTTCATATCGTCTATCTATCTCAGTTCATTATCTATCTATCTATCTATCTCAGTTCATATCTGTCTATCTATCTCAGTTCATATCTATCTATCTATCTATCTCAGTTCATATTTATCTATCTCTCTCATTCATATCTATCTATCTATCTATCTCAGTTCATATCTGTTATCTATCTCATTCATATTTCTATCTATCTATCTCAGTTCTATCGTCTATATCTCAGTTCATATCTATCTATCTATCTATCTCAGTTCATAGCTGTCTATCTATCTCAGTTCATACTATCTATCTATCTAATCTCAGTTCATAGTGTCTATCTATCCAGTTCATATCATCTATCTATCTATCTATCTATCAAACTATCTTGTGATAGGAGAGAAGTAATTTGACTTGTGTCCGAATTTTCTAAAATCCAAAATAGGGTACCCAAGATCTGATTTAACACACGAATAAATCAGTCCAACTTATAAGCAATTCAGACCCAGTATGTTACAATTGAAAACTAAATGTGCAGATACCGTTCCATAGTGTCTAAGACTCCTGTAGAGTGCGTAGTCCTGGACGGTTACAAAGCGGATGCCCACAGGTTACATATCTACTAGATGCATCACTTGTGCAGTATATTAAATGTCAAGTAGTTTCAACATGTTTCAAACAGGACCATCCTGAAGAGAACTGGCACCCTGGCATGCACGAAATATTTGTACAACACAACCTGAGATGAGCAGGCCACTTAAACAGACTTGGGATGACAGAGTGCCAAAACAGATTCTGTACGCTAAACTGAGTGAGGATCACGTGGAATCGGTAGACAAAGCTCAGGTACAAAGACAACATCAAAGAAACCTGAAGACTTGAATATCCCATAGACGGTTGGCAAGAAGCAACCAGAGACTGAATAAATTGGAGGAAAAGGATTCGCATGTGTCATCGTCGGATACGCAAGTAATAATATGCCTTAAATATATATATATATGTTATAATATAATATATATAATATATATATATATATATATATATATTATATAATCCGAGATAAATATTATGAGTTACTATTCCGTATTCATGCAACCTTCTGTTCGGTCAAAAATATTAAAATATTAAAATGGCGCTTATTCAGCGTGTATAAACGTAAAGCGTACTTCAACAATGGGATGTTATAACGCAAACTTATATTTAAAAAAATAAATATTCTTAGTTGATGAACAGGGTCTGGTTCTACATATTCTCCATGCAACAATAGAAACCTCATGTTACACCTTTATTTTATAACGAGTTGCATTAAATAACCCACAGTATGTTGATATGCCATTAAATCAAACCAAACCAAACAAATGAAGCCAGAGAGAGATTAGTAAAACCCTTTCGGGTTTCAGTATATTTTTACATGTACACTAAAGGGCTTTTTTTAATAGTGCGTTTTATAGTGCGTTTTAAAAAAAACTCAGCTTTCAAACCTCATATTCGAAAATGTCCCAAAAGTTACCACCGTACCAACTATAATAACTAGCTTGTAATAGACCTGACTGATAATTTGTTTGTGGCCACCATGCTCTTTCCTATTCGTGTATTAATATCCTTATCTGTGGATGAGATATTACACCTAGTATGTGAATTGTTCTACTATCTTGAGAGGCTTACCGTCAAGTGTGGAGATGTCTTCCTTCTTTTGAAACTCATGAATTCCGTTTTATCAAAGTTCACATAGAGGCCGATGTTCTTGCTGCCTTCTCCAAGTTATGTGACTCAGCCTGTGCTGTGTAGCTGCAAGAAGTGCGAGGTCATCAGCATGCTTTTTCTTAGTGTGAACATTTTTCTTTATGGTATCTAGTGATGTTCGGAGTACATAGTCTAGCATATCATAAATATAGTATGGTGCTAATGCATCTCCTTGTAGGACTCCAGCAGCGATGTCAAAGGAATCTGTGTCGCCATCAGGTGAGCGTACCATTGTTTTAGTGTCTTTGTAGAGCATCATTATACGGAAATCGTTTCTTGGGGGAGACCGTATTGCTTGTAGTATTTGGTTCCATTTTCCTCTGTGTATGGAATCAAATGCCTTGGAGAAATCTACGAATAGTAGCGTTGCCCTAGATTCTTTGCTACGAACCCTTCTATGATCCATCGTATAGTCAGGATATGAGAGGTTGTGGATCGATTTTCTGCGGAAACCTTTTGGTTTTTCTGATCCCTTCTAGTTATTTTCTTATTTATTTTGTTATGGCTATCTGACGAAACTGCTGGCTAATTATGAAGTCCCGGACAAAATAGATTAAAGTTAAAAAAGAATAACACACTCACACACACACACACACACACACACACACATCATACATAATCTATACTATCATCTATCTATCTCTCTCTCTCTATCTATATATAATAATATATTATATATATATATATATATATATATATATCTTTTTTCTCCCATTTAGTTTATTCTTATTTTATTGTTATGGCTATCTGACGAAACTGGACTAATTTATGAAGTCCCCGGACAAATAGATTAAAGTTAAAAAAAGAATAAACACACACACAACACACACACACACACACACACACACACACACATACATACAATCTATCTATCTATCTTCTCTCTCTCTCTCTATATTATATATATATATATATATTTTTTTTTTTCTCCATTTAGTATGGATTTTGGTTAATGTAATTTCGTTAAAGTTTCACTTCAGCCCAATGTGAAATAAATATTCATTTCATATATTTATAACTTTGAAAAATATGAATTATTGTTTTAAAGGTTTCTACCCCAAGAGTCCCATGGACATGATGAGGTGTGACTACATCTGTGATTGCTTCTATGAATTTATGCACGATTACATGAGGTGGTACCACTGGACTAACGGACACTTCAGGGTGAGTCACATATTACGAAACTACTCAACAACTCATATATATATATATATATATATATATATATATATATATATATATATATATCCTATTTTATCCATTCTATACTTTCTTTTCTTTCTTTTTTTCAATATATATATATATATATATATATATATATATATATATATATATATATATATATATGGGTTAAAAATGTGATTGTCGGTCAATTAAATTAAGCTTAAAACGGCATAGGTTGTGGGGATTAATAAAAGTAAATTAAAATAAAATTTTAAAATAGATTAAATTAATTAATTAAATAAATAAATAAAAAACACAAAAATAACAATCTCCCAGAGGGCTTAGGACAGGAAAAGCCCTCCAGGCATGCGCAAAAATAAACCCAAGTTCTTAGCGTCTGGACTCTGGCGTCCTTGGTAATTGTTTGTTAAAAAAGTCTCTCTCTGTACTTCCAAGTAGTTGTGTTTTTATCTCTCTCCACTTATTCCCATAGGATCTCCTACAAACAGAATGTGAGCTGTAACGGCTAGCTAGCTAGCTAGCTAGATAGATAGATATTGTTAACAGACTGGGATATTGATAGATAGATATAAACAGACTTGGATATATAGATAGTTTTGGTTTGGTTTGTTCTTGTTTTACGGCATATCAACCTCAATGGGTCATTTAATGCCGACTACATTTTGAAATGAATTGGTGATAATGTTTAAATTTCTAAAGGTTTTTTTGTTTTTTTTATACATATTTTCTTTTGTGAATGAAACTTTTAGATGATTTTTGTTAACATATATTTTTGTGTTTTCATTTTTTTTTGAAGATTTTTAGATTTTGTTGTAGATGTGTGTTTCTTTTATGTATCCAAGTAGTTTTTTCTGGGTTTATTTGGTAGAATATCTGTTTTAGATTTGTTGTTTGGTAGTATTTTTTTCGTATTTGTTTTAGGTTGCTACATTCTGTTAGTATGTGTTTGATTGTGTAGGGTTTTTGGCATGCTATGCAATATGGGGCTGCTTCTTTTTTGAGGAGGTATGAATGGGTAATGTATGAGTGTCCTATTCTTAGTTTGGATAATATTACTTCTTCTTTTCTGGATATTTTGGTTTGATTTATTTGAAGATAGGTAGATATTATTAAACGATACGGATAGATAGATTGCTTAACATATTTCTATTTGCTCTACTTCTGGCAAAAATATAATTCTTAGATTTAAACTAATTCGAATCAAAATCGTTTTGTATCAAGAGAATTACGTAAGGTTTTAGAGAAAAACTATTAAACTTATTATTTGTGCCGATCCACATGTGTGTGCGTGTGCGTGTGCCTGTGTGTGTGTCTGTTTGTCGGTCTATCTGTCTGTCTATCTGTCTGTCTGGTTGTGTGTGTGTCTAGAGAAAAACACTGTCATATTTAGAACTCATCTTAGTTTAGTATTATATGTTCCTTTATTTCTTAGTCAAATAAAAAAGTAAGTGCATCCGTACATTTATTTCATCAACTGTAAGAGACATTAATTCAATGTTAGACTGACTATTACTTAAACATATTTCTATTTGTTCTTCTTTATTTCAGTACAACATGAACGAATGGGGATTCGGAGGTGACAGCTGTTGCAACAACTACGACGTAAGTATTTTTTTTTGTTTTTTTTAAATTACATTGTACATTTTTTCTACATCATTTTATAATAAAACATTCAATTTGATAACAGCCGAGATAATTATTGTTATTAAATAGGAGTCATTAAAACTGTAAACCTGTTTGCAATTAGAATTAGATACGAATTATTGATATCATATACCTGTAAATTATTTGTATTAAGAATAGTGGACCATATTACCTTTAGGCACCCCTTTTGGATCTCGATTAAGAAAGGACATGTTTTTCATTTACACAGTCAATATCCGGTTGTTTGTTAGGGGTTAGGGGTTAGGGGTTAGTTTTATAACAAAAAATTTAAATCTAAAAATCGTCTGTTAAAACAACCGGATATTGACGGTGTAAATGAAAAACATGTCCTTTCCTAATCGAGATCAAAAAGGGGTGCCTAAATGTCATATGGTCCAGAATAGTTACTAGAAGCTATAATTGTGTTTACTAAGAATTATCATCATTAGTTACTTGAGACCATATAACTGTGTGCAAATAAAGGATTCTTATTAAATAAAAATAATTACTTAAAACCATATAATTATTCATATTAGATAGTAATATTTGAAACTGTATAAATGTTTGCAAATTATTTCTATCATATAATTGTTAAGAAAACTTAAGAAACTACACAAAAATGTAGATATAAACATACATTATTTATTCATTTTTAATAAACATACCTGAAATGACTTTGTATATTTTATTAACATTATTTTAAAATAAAACTTTCAAATTGATAAAAGCCGAAACTACACATTGTGGGATTTAATTAAATGAATTCTGTGTGATTGATATCTTTTTTCAGAACTACATGTATTGGAGATATATGAACACCTTCAACAGGATTATGCCCTTCATGGAGAGGTCACTGTGCATGCGCAATGGTGGAAACCAATACTTCATGGGAGACCAGGTAAGTTTCTAATTTCACTATATTGTAAATGATTTATGTATATTATATAAAGATGGAATAACTCTTGATTTTTACTATAAAAATGCATTGGAAATTAATTTTTTCTATAATATACATAAAAATTATTTTTACAATGATAATTCATTGGAAAAGCATTTTTACTAGAAAATATATTGGACAATGATTTTTACTATGAAAATGCATTGGAAATGATCTTCACATTAAAAATGCATTGGAAATGAGTTTTACTATAAAGATTTATTGGAAATGATGTTTTACTATGAAATTGCATTGGAAATTATTTTTACTATAAAAATGCATTGAAAATGATTTTTTTTTTACTAGAAAATGCAATGGAAATGATTTTAAGATAGAAATGCATAGAATATTATTTTTTACGAGCAAAATGTATTAGACAATAATTCTTACTATAAAAATCCATTGGAAAGGATTTTTATTATAAAAATGCATTGGAAATTATTTTTTACTATAAAAATGCACCGGACAATGATTTTTACTATGAAAATGCATTGGAAATGATTTTTACTAAAAAAATGCATTGAAAATCATTTTTACTATAAAAAAAGGGCACCGAACAATGATTTTTACTATAAAAATGCATTGGAAATTATTTTTACTATAAAAATGCTTTGGAAATGAATTTTACTATGAAAATGCATCAGACAATGGTTTTTACTATAAAAATGCACCGGACAATGGTTTTTAATATAAAAATGCATTGGAAATGATTTTTACTATAAAAATGCATTGAAAATGATTTTTACTATAAAAATACATTGGAAATTATTTTTACTATAAAAATGCACCGGACAATGATTTTTACTATAAAAATGCATTGGACAATGATTTTTACTATAAAAATGCACGGGACAATGATTTTTACTATAAAAATGCATTGGACAATGATTTTTACTGAAAAGATTAATTGGAATTGATATTTACAATAAAACTGCATTAAAAATGATTTTTACAATAAAAATGCATTGAAAATGATTTTTACTATATACATTATTATAGTGGATATCAGGTTGAATAATCCAGCCGAGAGAGAGAGAGAGAGAGAGAGAGAGAGAGAGAGAGAGAGAGAGAGAGAGAGAGGGTTAGGGTTAGGGTTAGGGTTAGAGAAGAAATAAGAAAAAATTTTCTTCTGTCAGAGATGTTGCTTAGTGATTTTCTTTTAAAATTCCTTCATTATCATTCGTATTGAAACTTATAATATTTCTACTAATTGTAGTGGATGTAGGTTAGAACAGGTCATGTTATAACTAAATTGATTAAAGAGTCAATCACAGTTGTTCCTCTAAAAATCCTTCATCGTCATTCGTGTTGAAACTTATAAGATTTCTTTGAATTGTTTCAGATGACCTGGTGTGACATGATGTACTATTGTTGCATGGAGAGCATGTGGATGCAGAACCAGTCCATGTTCAGCCGGTACCCCAGAATGATGGGACTGTACAACCGTATGGGTTCCCACCCCAAGATCTGCAGTTACCTGAAGAACCGTTGCAACACCTGCTGGTAAAGATGAACTCATCAAAGATTCCTCAAATGACATTTTTCAAATTCCTGTTTTAACAAGAAATTAACCGCTGCTGCTGATGCTTTTGAAAATGAAATAAATATATTCTTATTGCAAATATATTTTCTTTTCTTATTTTTGTTTTTTCATAAAGTATTTTTTAAGGAAAAATCTGGTTGGAATGCATTTTGATTGTTGTAATACGATCCTGGGACACGGTACCAAATGTGATACTATCCTGCACACGTACCACATGCGATCCTATGTTAGGTCCTAAATGTGATACTCTCCTGGGTCGCGGGCCCCAAATGTGATAGTATGCTTGTCACGGTAGGAATTATTTCCGTGACTACCACATGAGCCTCCGGTCAGCTGCTCTTTCAATACCCTCTGTAGATCTGGGATCAATGAAACTCAGTCGGAGTGCCTTTGTGACGGGTTGAGAAATTAGTAGAAATAAGCTGCCGGGTTTACTGGCAACTCTAAAAAAATCAGGCAACACACCATCAACAATAACAACTGTTTTTATTCATATATAATGAATAGGAATAATATATGAGTATGTTTTGCACACTTGTTTGGATAAATAAAGACGCGAGGAGCTTTGTTTGGCGTTTTGTTTTATGTGAAATTCTGGAATTAATTTTAGCAGCAAAAGTCAATTGCAAGCCTCTTAATTAAGAAATTCCCGTAGCGTGTGACAAATTTCGTTTTTGTGATTCGAACTCGGTTATCCTCGGTGCCCGACTGTTCGTGTCGGTGTCTGCGTGCCTGACAGCCTGTTTTCTTTCAAAAACGAGAATTATTTTAATATAAACAATTGTATATATATCCGTGTCATCGAACTTGGGTGAACTAAGTGCGAAACCCAAGGCCACCCTTTTGATTTGACAGCCATGTCAAATCTTTCAATGTCAACACTGCAACCTTTTCTCAATGTATAAACAATACGCAATCTTGAACAAGTCGTGGAAGCAGCATCCTACGAGGATAGTGGGTTTTTTTTTTAAGTAAAAACATAACATTTTTACACGTTTGGCCTGTCGGTGGGACTTAAAACACACTGACTGTATCCTGGCATGTTCTGGACGTGACATTAAATTGCATCTGATAATTAGGCTTCAATTCTGGAGATCTGGGGAGGAAGGGTTACTGCTTCACTGTCATTACTCCTAGGTCCACTCTGACCTGGAGTAGTAGTACCTGTTAGGGTCCCATCCATGGGTCGAGTAGATCTGTTTAAAAATTATTCGAATTTGATTGGACCGTGTGCAAAACAAAACAACAAAACAAAATCTTAAGAAATGACGACACAAAAAAATTTAAAGATAATGAACGTGATTCCTTAATATCTAGACATAAACCTAGACAAAACATGACCCGTTGGGTCAACCATTGAGCTCTGGGTAGATAATTGGGATTAGGGAAAAGCAAATTAATTTTAAAAAATAAATACGGCTGGAGAATTAAAAAAAAAACAACAACAAAAAAAAACAACAAAAAAACAAACATTAAAATCATTTTGTAAGATTTCTAAGAATTATTTTGACATGATGATGAAATAATATACAGAAATAATTCGGTGAATTACACCCCAAAATGAACCAGGTGATGGATTGGAGATTAAAGATAATCATAAAATAGGGAACCCGGTGTTCAATGGAGAGTCAATGTCGACCAAAGAGGAAGGTGAGGTGGAGGGGTGCGCTACGTAAATACTCGGCTTGGACGGAATTTGCCGAGTTCCCAACCGCATAATTAAAATCCCTCCCCACCTCTTTGTCTTCCTAATATGAAAATCTAGAGTTGATTGACAGTCCTCCTTTTCTCTGTATGCTACAATTGAAAAAGAAATGTGCAGTATACCGTGTCATTGTTGTCTAAACCCTTCTGTAGGGTGCGGAGGTCTGAATGGTATGCAAAGCGGATGCCCACAGGTTACATGTCTTTTCTCTGTTGATGTTTTCTACTACTTCACAATCATACTTATCTATTCCAGTTCGTATCTATCTATCTTAGTTCATATCTATCTATCTATCTATCTATCTATCTCAGTTTATATTTATCTATCTATCTACCTCAGTTTACATTTATCTATCTATCTATCTATCTCAGTTCATATCTATATATCTTAGTTCATATCTATATATCTTAGTTCATATATATCTATCTATCTCAGTTCATATCGATCTATCTATCTATCTCAGTTCATATTTATCTATCTATCTATCTCAGTTCATATATGTCTATCTATCTATCTTAGTTCATATGTATCTATCTCAGTTCATATCGATCTATCTCAGTTCATATCTATCTATCTATCTATCTATCTCAGTTCATATTTATCAATCTATCTCAGTTCATATATGTATATCTATCAATCTATCTTAGTTCATATTTATCTATCTATCTATCAGTTCATATGTATCTATCTCAGTTCATATCGATCGATCTATCTATCTATCTATCTATCTATCTATTTCAGTTAATATATGTCTATCTATCTATCTCAATTCATATCTATCTATCTATCTATATATCTATCTATCTCAGTTCATATGTATGTATGTATCTATCTATCTATCTATCTATCTCAGTTCATATGTATCTATCTATCTCAGTTCATATCTATCTATCTATCTATCTATCTATCTCAGTTCATATGTATCTATCTATCTCAGTTCATATCTATCTATCTATCTATCTATTTCTCTATCTCAGTTCATATTTATCTATCTATCTATCTTAGTTCATATGTATCTATCTATTTCAGTTCATATCTATCTATCTATCTATCTATCTATCTATCTATCTCAGTTCATATTTATTTATCAATCCATCTCAGTTCATATATGTCTATCTATGCAGGCGCGTGGTCTAATGGTTAGAGTCGTGGGAAATGGACTCGTCAACGCGGGTTCAATTCCTGGACGAAGCTATTGGCTTTTCACATGGTGCTAATACCCTTGGGAAAGTTATGCATCCAATTCTCCCTCCAGCTATAAGTAAATAGCAGGGCAGACTGTGTTCTTTAACCATGGCTAGGTAACCAGTCTAGGAGAAGGAAAACTCTGAATTCAAACTTGTTAAACTCCGCTTAAAAATGAACTTGTGTCGCATCCTGCTCGTGAGGAGGGGTTGGTAAATATCTATCTATCTATCTATCTATCTATCTATCTCAGTTCATATTTATCTATCCATCTATCTAAGTTCATGTATGTCTATCTATATATCTATCTCAGTTCATATCGATATATCTATATATCTATCTATCTCAGTTCATATATGTCTATCTATCTATCTATCTATCTATATCTCTCAGTTCATATTTATCTATCTATCTATCTATCTATCTATCTCAATTCATGTATGTCTATCTATCTTTCTCAGTTCATATTTATCTATCTATCTCAGTTCATATGTATCCATCTATCTATCTATTTATCTATCTATCTATCTCAGTTCATATCTATCTATCTATCTATCTATCTATATATCTATCTATTTCAGTTCATATGTATCTATATTTATCTATCTCAGTTCATATCTGTCTATCTATCCCAGTTCATATTTATCTATCTCTCTCAGTTCATATCTATCTATCTATCTATCTCAGTTCATATCTGTCTATCTATCTCAGTTCATATCTATCTATCTATCTATCTCAGTTCATATCTGTCTATCTATCTCAGTTCATATCTATCTATCTATCTATCTCAGTTCATATTTATCTATCTCTCTCAGTTCATATCTATCTATCTATCTATCTCAGTTCATATCTGTTTATCTATCTCAGTTCATATTTATCTATCTATCTATCTCAGTTCATATCTGTCTATCTATCTCAGTTCATATCTATCTATCTATCTATCTCAGTCATAGCTGTCTATCTATCTCAGTTCATATCTATCTAGTTCATCTATCTATCTATCTATCTATCTATCAAACTATCTTGTGGATAGGAGAGAAGTAATTTGACTTGTGTCCGAATTTTTCTAAAATCCAAAATAGGGTTACCCCAAGATCTGATTTAACACACGAATAAATCAGTCCAACTTATAAGCAATTCAGACCCAGTATGTTACAATTGAAAACTAAATGTGCAGTATACCGTTCCATAGTTGTCTAAGACCTCCTGTAGAGTGCGTAGTCCTGGACGGTATACAAAGCGGATGCCCACAGGTTACATATCTACTAGATGCATCACTTGTGCAGTATATTAAATGTCAAGTAGTTTCAACATGTTTCAAACAGGACCATCCTGAAGAGAACTGGACACCCTGGCATGCACGAAATATTTGTACAACACAACCTGAGATGAGCAGGCCACTTAAACAGACTTGGGGATGACAGAGTGCCAAAACAGATTCTGTACGCTAAACTGAGTGAGGGATCACGTGGAATCGGTAGACCAAAGCTCAGGTACAAAGACAACATCAAGAGAAACCTGAAGGACTTGAATATCCCCATAGACCGTTGGCAAGAAGCAACCAGAGACTGAATAAATTGGAGGAAAAGGATTCGCATTGTGTCATCGTCGGATACGCAAGTAATAATATGCCATTAAATATATATATATATGTATATATATATATATATATATATATATATATATATATATATATATATATATATATATCCGAGATTAAATATTATGGAGTTACTATTCCGTATTCATGCAACCTTCTGTCGGTCAAAAATATTAAAATATTAAAATGGCGGCTTATTCAGCGTGTATATAACGTAAAGCGTACTCACACAATGGGATGTTATAACGCCAAACTTATATTTAAAAAAATAAATATTCTTAGTTGATGAACAGGGTCTGGTTCTACATATTCTCCATGCAACAATAGAACCTCATGTTACACCTTTATTTTATAACGAGTTGGCATTAAATAACCCACAGTATGTTGATATGCCATTAAATCAAACCAAACCAAACAAATGACAGAGAAGAATTAGTAAAACCTTTTCGGGTTTCAGTATATTTTTGTACATGTACACTAAAGGGCTTTTTTTAATAGTGCGTTTTTAATAGTGCGTTTAAAAAAAACTCAGCTTTCAAACCTCAATTTCGAAAATGTTCCCAAAAGCTTACCACCGTACCAACTATAATAACTAGCTTGTAATAGACCTGACTGATAATTTGTTTGTGGCCAACCATGCCTTTCCTATTCGTGTATTAATATCCTTATCTGTGGATGAGATATTACTACCTAGGTATGTGAATTGTTCTACTATCTTGAGAGGCTTACCGTCAAGTGTGGAGATGTCTCCTTTCTTTTTGAAACTCATGAATTCCGTTTTATCAAAGTTCACATAGAGGCCGATGTTCTTTGCTGCCTTCTCCAAGTTATGTGACTCAGCCTGTGCTGGTGTATCTGCAAGAAGTGCGAGGTCATCAGCATGCTTTTCTTAGTGTGAAACATTTTTCTTTTATGGTATCTAGTGATGTTCGGAGTACATAGTCTAGGCATATCATAAATATATATGGTGCTAATGCATCTCCTTGTAGGACTCCAGCAGCGATGTCAAAGGAATCTGTGTCGCCATCAGGTGAGCGTACCATTGTTTTAGTGTCTTTGTAGAGCATCATTATAGCGGAAATCGTTTCTTGGGGGAGACCGTATGCTTGTAGTATTTGTTCCATTTTCCCTCTGTGTATGGAATCAAATGCCTTGGAGAAATCTACGAATAGTAGCGTTGCCCCTAGATTCTTTGCTCGAACCCCTTCTATGATCCATCGTATAGTCAGGATATGAGAGGTTGTGGATCGATTTCTGCGGAAACCGTTTTGGTTTTTCCTGATCCCTTCTAGTTTATTTTCTTATTTATTTTGTTATGGCTATCTGACGAAACTGGGCTAATTTATGAAGTCCCCGGACAAAATAGATTAAAGTTAAAAAAAGAATAACACACTCACACACACACACACACACACACACACACATACATACATATCTATCTATCTATCTATCTATCTATCTCTCTCTCTCTCTATCTATATATATATATATTATATATATATATATATATATATATATATATCTTTTTTCTCCCATTTAGTTTATTTTCTTATTTCTTTTGTTATGGCTATCTGACGAAACTGGACTAATTTATGAAGTCCCCGGACAAAATAGATTAAAGTTAAAAAAAGAATAACACACACACACACACACACACACACACACACACACACACACACACATACATACATATCTATCTATCTATCTCTCTCTCTCTCTCTATATATATATATATAATATTTTTTTTTTTTTTCTCCCATTTAGTTTATTTCTTATTTATTTTGTTATGGCTATCTGACGAAACTGGGCTAATTTATGAAGTCCCCGGACAAAATAGATTAAAAGTTAAAAAAGCAATAACACATATGTAGTGGAAATGATAATTTATTTATTTTAAATTTTAAATTCTTAACATCATTAAAATAAATGAAAACCGCCGGTTAATTTCTTGAAGAAATATAGAAATATACGAGGAATCTTTGATGAGTTCATCTTTACCAGTAGGTGTTGCATCTGCTGCTCAGATAAGAAGATATCCTGGGGTTGGAACCCATACGGTTGTAGAGACCCATCATTCTGGGGTAGTTGCTAAACATGGACTGGTTCTGCATATACATATTCTCCATGCAACAATAGAACTTTATGTTACACCGTTATATTTATGAAGAATTGGCATAAAATAACCCACAGTGTTGATATGCCATTAAACCAAACCAAATGAAAGGAAATATGTAAAACCTTTTAGGGTTAGTGTATTTTTGTAAATGTATACTTACGGAAGCGTGTGGTATAATGGTTAAAGTCATGGGAAATGGACTAGTCGCCCCGAGTTCAAATCCTGGACGCGGTAATTGGGTTTCACTTAGCGCTAATACCCTTGGGAAAGATAGGAATTCTACTCTCCCGCCAGCTATAGGTAAATAGTAGGGCAGACTGGGCTCTTTAACCTTGGTGAGGAAACCGGTCTAGGAGATGGAAAACTCTAAATTCAAACCTGTTGAAACAGTTCGTTCCCCGATCTCAGTGTTCAATGGAGAGTCAATGTCGACCAAAGAGGAAGGTCAGATGGAGGGGTGCGCTACGTAAATACTCTGAATTCAAACCTGTTATACTCCGCTTAAGAAATTGACCTTGTGTCATATCCTACCCGTGCAGAGGGGTTGGTAAATATATATACTTAAGTGTGACGAAAAGTTCACGGTCAAACCAACATTTAAATTAACTGCTGTATGGTCTGATTGGTTTCATCAACCCTTCGTTGGACCCGAAATTGAAAAAAGAATAACGAATATATATTGGAAATGATAATTTATTTATTTAATATTTTCAATTCTTTACATCATCAAAATCAACGGTTGCCGCTGGATTATTTTATGAGGAAACAGGAATTTGAAAGACAAAGTTTTTTTTTTTAATATGAAGAATCTTTGATGAGTTCATCTTTACCAGCAGGTGTTGCATCTGCTGCTCAGGTAAGAAGCGATCTTGGGGTTGGAACCCATACGGTTGTACAGACCCATCATTCTGGGGTAGTTGCTGAACATAGACTGGTTCTGCATATACATATTCTCCATGCAACAGTACATCATCATATCACACCAGTACATCTGAAAAATTCAAAAGGATTTTAAAGTTTCAATACAAGTGACTATGAAGGATGTTTAATATTATTTTCGAGGAATTTTTCTTAGTTAAAGTAAAATGTTATAGTAAAAATCATTTCCAATGCATTTTTATTGTAAAAATCATTTCCAATGCATTTTTATTGTAAAAATCATTTGTAATGCATTTTTATAGTAAACATCATTTACAATGCACTTTTATTGTAAAATCATTGTCAATGTATGTTTATAGAAAAATCATTTCCAATGCATTTTCATAGTAAACTTATTTCCAATACATGTTTATAGTAAAAATCATTGTCAGTGTATGTTTATAGTAAAAATCATTTCCAATACATTTTTATAGTAAAAATCATTGTAAAATCATTTTGCATTTCATTGTCAATGCTTTTTTATAGTAAAATCATTTCCACATTTTCATAGTAAAATCATTTCCAATGCATTTTTATTGTAAAAATCATTTCCATTTTTATAAAAATCATTGTCCAATGTATGTTTATAGTAAAAATCATTTCTAATGCATTTTTTATAGTAAAAATTATTGTCCAATGCATTTTATAGTAAAAATCATTTCCAATGCATTTTTATAGTAAAAATCATTGTCCAATGCATTCTAATATCAATGTGTAAATTAGCCTTCCCGTTCACACTGTAAACCGCTATTTTGTTGTATATATAAATACAATTGCATGTTATTAGCAAGTAGATATGGCCAACAGTATTGATAGTGTAAAACAATTATATTAATAATAAATTACTAATAATATAATTTCGGTTTACAGCCAGAAAAACGCAGAATCTCCATTATAATAAAATTAGTAAGAACAGATATTTCCCTATTGTCTTATTTAGTTAATTATGAAAATATGAATTTTCAACGAGAATATTTGATGAAACTACCCAGTACATTTCACCCCATATAATATTGAACACTAAAACTTACCATGTCTCCCATGAAGTACATGTTACCGCCATTGCGCATGCACAGTGACCTCTCCATGAAGGGCATAATCCTGTTGAAGGTGTTCATGTATCTCCAGTACATGTAGTTCTAAAAAGAAATAAGTCACAATGAATTAATTCAAATTAATGACACAGTGTGTATTACAGACTTTTATAAACTTGAAAGTTTCAAATAAAAATAATTTTATATTTGATCATCAAAATGAAAAGAAAAATAATCTTACGTCGTAGTTGTTGCAACAGCTGTCACCTCCGAATCCCCAATCGTTCATGTTGTACTGTAAAAAAGAAGAAATAGAAATATTTATAATTCTTGAAGTAATATTGAAAAACTGCAAAAAAGAAGAATTGGAAATATATGTAAGTAATAGTCAGTCTAACATTGAATGAATGTTTCTTTACAATTGATGAAAGCAAATGAATTTACGAATGATATTTATTGTTTTTTTAACCACGACATAAAGAATCAAATAGAGAAATTAAGTTAACTGAAAGGAAGAAAATAAGAAGTTAGAAAAAAGAAGAAGGAAAAAAGATAAAGAAAAAAAAAATTAAGAATAAGAAATAGATCTGAAGAATTCTGTGAAAGAAAGGAGAAAGAAGAAAGGAATGAAGAAAGAAAGAATAAACGTAGGAAATTAAATTAAAAAGATAAAGAAAAGAAAAAAATGAAAAAAGAAAAAAAGATAGATACAAAGAATTCTGTGAAATAAAGTAGGAAAGATGTATATTGAGATATAAATTATTAATGCCAATATCAAAATTGCAATTTTTAAGTTATCCAATTATTGTTCTGTATTTCCCAGATTTCCCCTGTGGTTACCTCCCCTGTCTGCAAAGGACAATGGTGAGATGATTGTGTAAAATATGTTAACTAAATAAACAATAAGCTATATATGGAACGTGTAATTTAGTTTAACTATGTTATTCCGTGTTAATTCTAATCTATTGTTTTATTAGGACCTTAATTTACTATTAATAAAACTTTCTCTAATTCGGAGATTACCAATGTTGCGTATTATTGTCTCTATCTTAACGGAAAAACTGTTGTCCTTATTTTTGCATTTGATTAAATAAATAAGATATGTATATGTATATTTTTATAACAAGTAAAAAAAAATGTTTTTATTAAAAGACAATCAAGAATATTATGTGATATAAAATTAACCTATTAATATATTCTCTCTCCGCTCAAGATTTCCCCTGTGGTTATCTCCCCTGTCTGCAAATGGACAATGGTGAAATGATGCCCGAAACCATGGCTATTTGCAGGTATATGGCACGTCAATACGGTAAGTAGTTTTAATAATGTGAAAATATATTATGAATTTGCCTAATCTGATTTAAATTGCAACAACGCTCATTGATACATTCATAAGAGTTAATATGAATTATTATTTAAGGTTTCACCCCAAGAGCCCCATGGACATGATGAGGGTGACTACATCGCTGATTGCTTCTATGAATTTATGCACGATTACATGAGGTGGTACCACTGGGAAGAACGGACACTTCAGGGTGAGTCAGTTATTTTGAATCGATTCAAATCTCATTGGTATATATATACCAACTCCTTCGCTCGAGCAGGATACGGACACGAGGTCATTTTCTTAAGCCAAGTTCAACAGGTTTGAATCCAGAGTTTTATTTCTCCGAGACTGGTTACCTAGCCATGGTTAAAGAACCCAGTCTGCCCTGCTATTACCCATAGATCGAGGGAGAGTAGGATTCATACCTTTCCCGAGGGTATTAGCGCTAAGTGAAATGCAATTTCCACGTCTAGGATTTGAAATCGGGGCGACGAGTCATTTCCCATGACTTTAGCCATTACACCTATTAGGTCTCATCAGCAAGCTTTATAGACATGAGACCTAATGGTCGAATGTAACATTCAGGATTGAAAATTTCTCGATTTGTTTAGCCTTACATTTGAACATATATTCCCGCCTAAATTCATTAAATTATAACTAATTAATTTTCAAAATTAGGCATGACTTCAATTAAGCACATATCCTCCAAAGCTTGTCGGCTTAAAGCCATATAAAAAAAATAAACATATAATATATAATTATATATATATATATATATATATATATATATATATATATGTAGCTTTCGTTTTAAAATAATAAAGATTTTGATGAAGATTTAAAACCAACGAGGCAAAATATTATCGAATGTAATTGTTTGATTTGTTATTACTTTTTCCTCAAAATTTTTGACACTTTCTCTAATTTTTCTTTCTTTCTATATATATATATATATATATATATATATATAATATATACTTTCTTTGGTGTGGTACCAAGTTTCTTGGTACAAGGTGATTCTAGGTGGGTCCTAATTCTCTACCGTAGTTTGTTGTAGAGTTCAGGTTCCGTTTGAGAGCTCAATGTTTAATTATTGTAAAAGCGAGCAAAAGTTATTTGGAATAAAAAGGCCTTAAATACCATGGGTATCGTGATTATGGGACCATTTCCACTCGGAGAGCATGCTCAAGAGCTTCTTCAGATCACTGATATATTATTATATATATATATTAAGGTCCATAATCACGATACCCATGGTATTTAAGGCCTTTTTATTCCCAAATTATATATATATAATTATATAATATATATATATATATATATATATGTTTAGGATTATTGTAACTTCTGTTATATAGCCCTTTGTATATTGGGTATATAAATGGGTAGGAAGTGCAGGAGATGGGCGCTTATCAGGGAATTTCGACACTTAGAATATTCTTTTAGTTAACTTTATTTATTCTTTATTCTTTATCAAATAAGCAATTGAGATCATTCATAAATTTCCTTTCATAAATGTAAGATAGATTGTTTCACGTTTAGACCGACTATAACTTTACAGATATTTTTATTTCTTCTTTGTTTATTCAGACAACATGAAACGAATGGGATTCGGAGGGTGGACAGCTTGTTGCAACAACTACGATGTAAGTATTATTTATTTATTTTTAATAATCATATCTAAATTTACATTGTACATTTTTTTTAACATCATCAGAATAAAAACTTTCGATGATTTGAAGTGGCCGAGATAATATATAGGGACCATATGACCTTTAGGCACCCCTTTTTGTGTTACATAATCTATGCGGTTGCATAAGATTATTGTCAATTCCCCTGTATTCTAAAGGGATGCCCTTTTCATATCACGGGCTGGACTTTCCATGGAATAGTACAGAAAGCCGCGAAATACGTGAAGTCACGTGGGACCTAGTTGGTCCTCAGTTTTCAGTTGGACGTCTGGCAGTGAGGATGTCCTGCCTTAACTGGAACTCACACTGCATACGCGCGCTATGTTATTACATGAAATGTTTAGTTAAGTAAATAAAAAGCTTAAGAAAATAACACGGTTTTGTGGTTGGTGAATGTCTTGGTAACAAGACTGATCTAGAAGAAGAGAAATGAGTTAAGTGCGACCGACCATCAAGACGATAGAAGAGACGCAAGAGATGACTAGAAAGAACAGAGAAGGAACTTAAGAGATGATAGAGATGAACAGCAGAAGAAGAAGAAGAAAGTAAAAAGAGTATGCAACGTTTGATATCGATCAGAAGGACAGTGTGTTTTCATTTACACCGTCAATATCCGATTGTTTGTTTAGGGGTTAGGGTTATGGATTAGGTTAGGGTTCGGGGTGTTAGTTTTATAGTTTAAAAAAACTCTAAAAATCGTCTGTTAACAATCAACCGGATATTGACGGTTGTAAATGATTAAAAAGGGGTGCCTAAAGGTCATATGGTCCATTATTAGTATTAAAAAGAAATCCTTAAAACCGTATAACTGTTTCCAATTAGAATTAGATACGAATGATTTGATATCATATAACTGTAAATTATTTGTATTAAGAATAATTATTGGAAGCTTTTTTTTAATCTAAAAAATCGTCTGTTGAAAACAAGCGGATATTGAGGGAGTAAATGAAAACATTGCCTTTCCATTCGAGATCAAAAAGAGGTGCCTAAATGTCATAAGGTCCAGAATAGGTGCTAGAAGCTAAAATTGTGTTTACTAAGAATTATCATCATTAGTTACTTGAGACCATATAACTGTGTTCAAATAAATGATTCTTATTAAATAAAAATAATTACTTAAAACCAATTATTATTCATATTAGATAGTAATATTTTAAACTGTATAAATTGTTTGCAAATTATTTCTATCATATAATGTGTAAGAAAACTTAAGAAACTACACAAAAATGTAGATAAAACATACATTCTTATTCATTTTTAATAAACATACCTGAAATGACTTTCATATTTTATTAACATTATTTTAAAATAAAACTTTCAAATTGATTAAAGCCGAAACTACACATTGTGGATTTAATTAAATGAATTCTGTGTGATTGATATCTTTTTTCAGAACTACATGTATTGGAGATACATGAACACCTTCAACAGGATTATGCCCTTCATGGAGAGGTCACTGTGCATTCGCAATGGTGGAAACCAATACTTCATGGAGACATGGTAAGTTTCTAATTTTCAACTATAAAATTGTAAATGATTTTGAATATTATAAAAAGAGGGAATAATTCTTGATTTTTTTCCTATGAAAATGCATAAGAAATGATTTTTACTTTTAAAATGCATTGGAAATGATTTTTTACTATAAAAATGCATTGGAAATGATTTTTACTATAAAAATGCATTGAAATGATTTTTACTATAAAAATGCATTTGAAATGATTTTACTATAAAAATGCATTGGAAATGATTTTTACTATAAAATGCATTGGAATGATTTTACTATAAAAATGCATTGGAAATGATTTTTACTATAAAAATGCCATTGGGAAATGATTTTTACTATAAAATGCCTTGGATGATTTACTATGAAGCAGATAATGGTTTTTACTATAAAAATGCATTGGAATGATTTTTACTATAAAAATGCATTGGAAATGATTTTTACTATAAAAATGCATTGGAAAGATTTTTACTATAAAAATGCATTGGATAATGGTTTTTACATAAAAAGCATTGGAAATGATTTTTACTTTGAAAATGCATTTGAAATGATTTTTACTTTAAAATGCATTGAGAAATGATTTTTACTATAAAAATGCACTTGGATAATGGTTTTTACTATAAAAAGCATGATAATGGTTTTTACTATAAAAATGCATTGGGAATGATTTTTACTTTTTAAATGCATTGAAAATGATTTTTATTTAAAAAATGCATTCAGAAATGATTTTTATTTAAAAAATGCATTGGAAATGATTTTTTACTATAAAAATGCATTAGAAATGATTTTTCTTCAAAATGCATTGGAGATATTCTTACTATAAAAATGTGATTAGCAAAGATTTTACTAGGAAACCATTGGAAATGATTTTTACATTGGAATTAATTTTTATTATTAAAATGCATATTTGAAATGATTTTTACTTAAAATGCATTGGAAATGATTTTTAATATAGAAATGCATTGGAAATGATTACTATGAAAATGCATTAGAAATGATTTTTACTATAAAAATGCATTGCAAGTGATTTTTACTATAAAAATGCATTGGAAATTATGTTTACTATAAAAATGCATTAGAAATGATTTTTACTATAAAATGCATTGGAAATGATTTTTACTATAGAAATGCATTGGAAATGATTTTCACTATAAAAATGCATTGGAAATGATTTTTACTATAGAAATGCATTGGAAATGATTTTAACTATGAAAATGCATTGGAAATGGCTTTTTAGCATAAAAATGCATTAGAAATGATTTTTACTATAAAAATGCATTAGAAATGATGTTTTCTATAAAAATGCATTGGAAATTGATGTTTACTATAAAAAATGCATTAGAAATGATTTTTACAATAGAGAAATGCATTGGAAATGATTTTACTATTAAAAATGCATTNTAGTTCTAAATCTTAGAATATGTATATAACAAACTTGTGGTAAATCTCGGGTGGGAAAAAAACCAGCAAATAGTTTGATTGTAAAAAATATTACTACCAAACATCACCCGCGGCGAAAATTGGAAAAAGAAAGAGCAATATTAAACGTACCAACCAAAAAATATCTATGGTACAATATTTGGCCAAAGAAAAAAACAATTTAAATATATATATATATTCATAAAAAAACGCAGAAAACTAAAGCTAAATAAGTAAAAAGTGCTCAAATAACCTAAGTAGACAAATAATAAAGATAAACCTACTGAGTCAGAATAAAAACCTACTAAAGAGTTTCGCTAAGTGCTCTTCAGCTAAGACTTGAGTCGGATATGAGCCCTTTGAAGAGCTCTTAGCGAAACTTTTAGTAGATTTATCTGGAACTCATTAGCTTTATCTTTATATATATATATTAATATATATATATATATATATATATATTATTATTATTATTATTTATATTTTTGAAGGCAATTACAATGCTTATATCATATAAAAATTCGATAATTATTTGAAAATAATCATGACCAAGCATATAGTATATATATATTATATATATATATATATATATATATATATTATATTTATATATAATGCATTAGATAAGATAGATAGATAATAGCAAATGAAAGTTATAGATAAAAATGTTGGTATATACGAAATGTGTATATTCGAAATAACTTGACTCACCCTGAAGATTCCGTTCTTCCAGTGGTAGTAC
This sequence comes from Doryteuthis pealeii, assembly GCA_023376005.1. Lineage (NCBI taxonomy): Eukaryota > Metazoa > Mollusca > Cephalopoda > Myopsida > Loliginidae > Doryteuthis > Doryteuthis pealeii. The sequence continues at coordinate 8,370,222 of CM042175.1, forward strand.
CGTCATGTAGATCGTGCATGAAGGTTTCAGTAGAAGCAATCACAGATGTAGTCACACCTTCATCATAGCCATGGACTCTTTGGGTAGAAACCTAAAGAAAAATTTATATTCATTAGTCAATGAAATTATGAAAAAATCCTTCCGCCTTATCACCTATTTTACTTTAAACGCTCACAGTGCTCTCCCCACTACTGCAACCTTAACATAAGTAGGTACGGGCCCATAAGGCCAATATGCTCTAGTTTTTTTTATTTAATTTGTAATTTTGATGGTTGCGAAAAAATCGGCCAAATGAATGCTATAGAACTCCCTGAATATCATACTTTCTTTCTTAAAGCGTAAAATGTTGTCTATTTGAATTTCCGTGGGCTACACCAAATTTTTCCCCGTGCAAAGTTACCCCCCACTATATTTAACATAATAAAAACTTCATAAAGGTTATATTATCCTAAATTTTTTTATTCACCGCAAAGAAGAAGCATTAAGCAACTCCTAATGATTTAAAAAAAAAATTTTTTCAGCTTACAAAAATAATGAAAAATTATAAAACGAAAAACAATATTTACATTTTTGCCAAGCGTTAAATCAATTGAAATTAACGTAGCACAAAAAACAAGTTATAAACTAAGCGTCTTTTTTTTTTTAATTTCTAGAAAAATAAATTAATGGTCCTCATTTTCATAAAATTTCCATAACTTACTTACTTGGATGAATATATGTCTGAAATAGTTTTTCTAAAATATATAAGGGGGAAATATTTTTTATAGGTCTACTCCCCGCCTTTCACTATTTCACTTTAAACCTCGTCACAGAGGCTCTCCCCACCACTGTGATCTAACATTAAACCGCTTACACGGACTTCTCGCCCACCTGTCCTTGCTTACAATGAAAAATAATACGTAAACCCCCCCCCCAGCCCTAGAATGTGAATCACTTGATCAACATACAAAGCTAACTACGACAAACCGATGGTTAGTGCATTATTAATGAGCGGAAGGACAAGATTAACATTAATAATTGTGACTTTATTTAACTTTGCAAATAAAATAAACACCTTCCAGGCGTGTTAAAAATAAATTTTGAAACATTATGTCTGAAGTGGGGTGGGAATATTAAAGATAGATAGAATAAAACTGTTTAATATTTAAAAGAAAATGGATTATTTACATAAAAAGCATCATATTCACTCAACTGAGATATTGTTTTTTTTTACGACAGTACGCATCTCCAAAGAACGTTTCTAAAAAATACAGATTTAATCATTTAGACTCTTATCCATTTATTAATCAATTTTAAATCGTTACAATGAAATAATATTTTTTCGGATTTTATAAAACTTAAATAGTGGGGTCAACATGTAAAAAAAAAAATATTTTCCCCATATATATTTTAGAAAAAACTACTTTAAACATAAATTCATCTACAGGGAATAATAACATTTTTATCTAAATATTCCAATTAATTATTTTCATCGAATCTTAATTATTCTTATGTCGTAATTTGATACTGACTATAAATTAACTGAATTCATGAAATAATAGTGACGTAAAACAGTGACGTAAATTCGTTGCAAGAACAAATTGAGACCGAATCTATTATTCATTGATAGAATGCGAGTTTTGATGTAGAATAGATAGGTAACGTTAAATATCCCATCATACAGGTAAAAAAAAATACCAAGGAAAATTTTGTAGAGCCGTGGCGGAAATTTGATAGGCGCACAAAGATTCAACAACAAACCACAGTACAAAAAAATAGATGACGTTAGTTTCGGTTACAGACAAAATAGAGAACCGATCTCTATCAATTATTAGATAAAATTAATTGAATAGATAGAATGTGAATTGAAAATTTAAAATATGGCAAAGAGTAACACTTTGCCTACTTTAAGCCTCTTACAACAGCTTTCCCAAGCAAAGCTACAAAAACTGACGTTTAGTTAATTATAACGTGAGCAGCAAATACTCAGCTGACAACTCTATTATTAATGGAGATCGTCTGTATTTCTGTCTGTAACAAAAACTACGTCATAGCTCTACATCACAGCTTACGTCACAATATTTCTTATGCTATCTACACCCCAAAATCTGAGTAAGCCGAATTCTTTAAAAATTGTTTTACTCTATCCTCTTTTTTACAGTAACAAGAGTTAACTAAAAAAGTTTGACAAATAAATAAATTACTACATTTTGTGGGAAAATTGCATGTTGGAAAATTTATTCAAAATAATTGTTGACTTATACATGCACGCAACATTTTATTTGCGAGGGATAGGGCTAGTTTTTATTTCAATTGTTTTTTTTTTTTTAATTACTCCTTTAATAAATATGAGGATTTGTCTTACTTATGATACAAACCCTCTGACATTGAATTTTTAACTCCCACCCTCTCAGGCAATCTTTTCAAAAATTAATTTTTACGAACCCGCGAGGGTGTTTCTGTTGCTAGTCAATAATAAAGGACTTATTTGCATATAATAAGTTCCCATATGAATAGAAAGTAAACTTTTGTAAAATCCCATCAAACAGGTGTAGGCGATCTGTCTGCCCTTGCTGGAATGCGGGACATGTGTTCTAAAGTGTTATATTTTTCCTTGGCCGCCAGGTTTTCGCCAATAAGGTGGCTGGATCTCTTAAACAGCCATCCGGGGAATTCTCACTCTCTTTTTCTTGGTCTAGCAATCACTAAACATGCGCTAGATTGCTAGCTGTCTCTGTCTTTCATAAGGGAGTTGCTTTGTCCCCCACACTATCAGAAGTGACTCACCTATTTCTTTATAAACTTTCTCTACTCTCAACGGACATTAGTTTTATCTGTTTGTATTCGTGATGATCTTTTTTATGTATGTAAATTCTCCACGTGCCTCAGTCAATAAAGCCGGTATTTTGTTGTTATAATTTATCTTGTTTGAGGTCTAGTTGAGTATTATATACGAACAAATACAGGCTTGTAGATTGACTAGCACGTGAGAATTACATACATAAAAAAAGATTACATACGATACAAAACAGATAAAACTAATTGTCCGTTACGAAGTAGAAGAAAGTTTTATAAAAAATATTGATCAACTTACTGATTATGCTTGGGACAAAGCAACACCCTTATGAAAACAGGAGACAGCACGCATCTAGCCCCATGTTTATCGTATCGCTAGACAAGAAAAAGAGATGAGAATTCCGCGATGCTTTTAAGATCCACACCCTATTGGCGATAAACCTGGGCCAAAGAAAATATAACACTTTAGAACACATGTACCATTCCAGCAAGGGCAAGACAATCGCTACACCTGTTTGATGGGATTTTTCAAAATTTACTTTCTATTCATATGGAACTTATATATGCAAATAAAAGTCCTATTATTATTACTAGCAACAGGAAACACCTCGGTGTCGTAAAAATTAATTTTTGAAAGATTGCCTGAGAGGGTGGAGTTAAAAATTCAATGTCAGAGGGTTTGATCATAAGTAAGACAAATCCTCATATTTATTAAGGAGTAATAAAAAAAAAAAAACAATTTGAAATGAAAACTGAGCCCTATCCCTCCCAAATAAAATGTTGGCTGCATGTAATAATCAAACAATTATTTTGAATATTTCCACATCAATTTTCCACAAAATCGTAGGTATTTTATTTATTTGTAAACTTTTTAGTTAACTTCTTGTACTGTAAAAAAAGGATGAGAGTAAAAAACAATTTTTAAGATCCTTACTCAGATTTTGGGTGTATATAGCATAAAGAATATTTGACGTAAGCTGTGATGTAGAGCTATGACGTAGTTTTTGTTACAGACAGAAATACAGCGATCTCCATTATTAATAGATGTTCAGCTGAGTATTTCGCTCAGTTATAATTAACTAAACGTCAGTTTTTGTACTTTGCTTGGGAAAGCTGTTGTAAGAGGCTAAAGTAGGCAAGTGTTAACTCTTTCCATATTTTAAATTTCAATTCACATTCTATCTATTCACATATTTAATCTAATAATGATAGAGATTCGCGTCTCGTTTTGTCTGTAACGAAACTACGTCATCTATTTTTTTACTGTGTTTGTTGTTGAATCTTTGCCTATCAAATTTCCCCCACGGCTCTACCAAATTTTCTTGTATTTTTTTTTACCTGTATGATGGGATATTTCAACGTTACCTATCATTCACATATCAAACTCATTCTATCAATGAATAATAGATTCCGTCTCAATTTGTCTGCACCGAAATTACGTCACTGTTTACGTCACTATTATTTCATGAATTCAGTTAATTTATAGTCAGTATCATTACGACATAAGAATAATAAGATTCGATGAAAAAATCAAATTAATTGGAATATTTAGATAAAAATGTTATTATTCCCCTGTAGATGAATTTATGTTTAAAGTAGTTTTTTCTAAAAATATATTAGGGGAAATATTTTTTTTTTACAATGGTTGACCCACCTATTTATTTTTATAAAATCGAACAAAATATATTTCATTCGTACGATTTTAAAATGATCTCTAATGATAAGAGTCTAAATGATTAAATCTGTTATTTTAGAAACGTCTTGGAGATCCGACTGTCGGTTAAAACAAAACAAATATCTCAGTGGAATGAATTGATGCTTTTTATGTTAAATAATCATTTTCTTTTAAATATTAACGCTTTATTCTATCTATCTTATATTCCACCCCACTCAGACATAATCTTTCAAAAATTTATTTTTACACCGCCTGGAAGGTGTTTTATTTATTTTGCAAGTTCAAATAAAGTCACATTATTAATGTAATCTTTGTCCTTCCGCTCAATTATAATGCACTAACCATCGGTTTTCGTAGTTAGCTTGTATGTTGATCACAAGTGATTCACATTCTACGGCTGGGGGGGGGGTTTACGTAGTTATTTTTCATTGTAAGCAAGGGACAGGTGCGAGAGCCGCTGTAAGCGGTTTATGTGTTAGATCACAGTGTGGTGGAGAGCCTCTGTGAGAGTTTAAAAGTGAAATAGTGAAAGGCGGGAGTAGACCTCATAAAAAATATTTCCCCTTATATATTTTAGAAAAAACTATTTCAGACACATATATCATCCAAAAGTAAGTAATTATGAAATTTTCATGAAAATAGACCATTAATTTATTTTTCATAGAATTAAAAAAAAAAAAGACCTTAGTTATAACTTGTTTTTGGCTACGTTAAATTTCAATGATTAAACGCTGCAAAAATGTAAATATTGTTTTTTCGTTTATAATTTCATATATTTGTAAAACTGAAAAATTTTTTTTTTTAAATCATTAGGAGTTTGCTTAATGCTTCTTCTTCGAGTGAATAAAAAAATTTAGGATAATATTAACCTTTATGCAAGTTTTATTATGTTAAATATAGTGGGGGGTAACTTTCACGGGGGAAAATTGTGTACCCAGCGAAAACTTCAAAATAGACAACATTTACGCTTAAGAAAGAAAGTATGATATTCAGGAGTCTATAGGCATTCATTTGGCCGATTTTTTTCCAACCATCAAATTACAAAATTAAATAAAAAAAACTAGAGCCATATTGGCCTTTGGCCCGTAACCTACTTATGTTAGCTTGCAGTAGTGTGGGAGAGCCACTGTGAGCGGTTTAAAGTAAAATAGTGAAAGGCGAAGGATTTTTTCATTAATTTCATTGACTAATGAATATAAATTTTTCTTTCAGGTTCATACCCAAGAGTCCCATGAGACATGATGGGTTGACTACATCTGTGATTGCTTCTATGAAATCATGCACGATTAACATGAGTACTCCACTGGAAGAACGGAAACTTCAGGGTAGTCAAGTTATTTCGAATATACACACTTTCGCATATACCAACATTTTTATCTTATAACTTTCATTCTATCTTATCTATCTATCTATCTATCATATATATATAAATATATATATATAATATATATATATATATATAATATATATATATATGCTTGTCATGATTATTTTCAATAATTATCGAATTTTATATGATAATAAGCATTGTAATTGGCCTTCAAAAATATAAATAATAAAATAATAATAATATATTATATATATATATATATATATATATATATAAAGATAAACCTAATGATCAGATAAATCTACTAAAAGTTTCGCTAAGAGCTCTTCAGGGCTAATATCCGACTCAAGTCTTAGCCCTGAAGAGCACTTAGCGAAACTCTTAGTAGGTTTATCTGACTCAGTAGGTTTTATCTTTATTATTTGCTCTACTTAGGTATTGAGCACTTTTTTACTTATTAGCTTTAGTTCCTGGCGTTTTTTATGAATATAATATATATTTAAATTGTTTTTTTCTTTGGCCAAATATTGTACCAATAGATTATTTTTGTTGGTACGTTTATCTTGCTCTTTTCTTTTTTCCAATTTTCCCCGGTGATGTTTTGTAGTATATTTTTACAATCAAACTATTTGCTGGGTTTTTCTCAACCGCGAGGATTACCAACAAGTTTGTATATAATATTCTAAGATTTAGAACTAAACTTAATTTCTCTAATTGATTCTTTATGTCGTGGTTAAAAAAACAATAAATATCATTCGTAAATTCATTTGCTTTCACTCAATTGTAAAGAAACATTCATCAATGTTAGACTGACTATTACTTACATATATTTCCAATTCTTCTTTTTGCAGTTTTTCAATATTACTTCAAGAATTATAAATATTTCTATTTCTTCTTTTTACAGTACAACATGAACGATTGGGGATTCGGAGTGACAGACTGTTGCAAACCTACGACGTAAGAATATTTTCTTTTCATTTTGATATCAAATATTAAAATTATTTTTATTTGAAACTTTCAAGTTTATAAAAGTCTGTAATACACACGTGTGTCATTAATTTGAATTAATTCATTGTGACTTATTTCTTTTTATACTACATGTACTGGAGATACATGAACACCTTCAACAGGTTATGCCCTTCATGGAGAGTCACTGTCATGCGCAATGGCGGTAACATGTACTTCATGGAGACATTGTAAGTTTTTAGTGTCAATATATAATGGGTGAAATTTACTGGGTAGTTTCATCAAATATTCTCGTTGAAAATTTCATATTTTCATAATTAACTAAATAAGACAATAGGAAATATCTGTTCTTACTAATTTTATTATAATGGAGATTCTGCTTTTTCTGGCTGTAAACCGAAATTATATTATTAGTAATTATTATTAATATAATTGTTTTACACTATCAATACTGTTGGCCATATCTACTTGCTAATAACATGCAATTGTATTTATATATACAACAAAATAGCGGTTTACAGTGTGAACGGGAAGGCTAATTTACACATGATATTTAGAATGCATTGGACAATGATTTTTTACTATAAAAATGCATTGGAAATGATTTTTACTATAAAATGCATTGGAAATAATTTTACTATAAAAATGCATTGAAATGATTTTTACTATAAAATACATTGGAAATGATTTTACTATAAAAATGCATTGGAAATGATTTTTTACAATAAAAAAATGCATTGAAATGATTTTACTATGAAAATGCATTGGAAATGATTTTTACTATAAAAAAGCATTGGAAATGATTTTTCAATAAAAATGCATTGGAAATGATTTTACTATAAAAATGCATTGACAATGATTTTTACTATAAAAATGCATTGGAAATGATTTTTACTATAAAAATGATTGGAAATGATTTTTTACTATAAAATGAATGGAAATGATTTTTACTATAAAATGATTGGAAATATTTTACTATGAAAATGCATTGGAAATGATTTTTACTATAAAATACATTGGAAATGATTTTTACAATAAAATGCATTGTTAAATGATGTTTACTATAAAAATGCATTAAAATGATTTTTACATAAAAATGCATTGGAAATGATTTTTACTAATAAAAATGCATTGGAAATGATTTTTACTATAAACATTTTACTTTAACTAAGAAAAATTCCTCGAAAATAATATAAACATCCTTCATAGTCCACTGTATTGAAACTTTAAAATCCTTTTGAATTTTTCAGATGTACTGGTGTGATATGATGATGTACTGTTTGCATGGAGAATATGTATATGCAGAACCAGTCTATGTTCAGCAACTACCCAGAAGATGGGTCTGTACAACCGTATGGGTTCCAACCCCCAGATCGCTTCTTACCTGAGCAGCAGATGCAACACCTGGCTGGAAGATGAACTCATCAAAGATTCTTCATATTAAAAAGAAAAACTTTGTCTTTCAAATTCCTGTTTCCTCATAAAATAATCCAGCGGCAACCGTTGATTTTGATGATGTAAAGAATTGAAAATATTAAATAAAATAAATTACATTTCCAATATATATTCGTTATTCTTTTTTCAATTCGGGTCCAACGAAGAGGTTGATGAAACCATCAGACCATACAGCAGTTAATTAAATGTTGTTTGACCGTGAACTTTTCGTCACACTTAAGTATATATATTTTACCAACCCTCTGCACGGGTAGGATATGACACAAGGTCAATTTCTAAGCGGAGTATAACAGGTTGAATTCAGAGTATTACGTAGCGCACCCCTCCATCTGACCTTCCTCTTTGGTCGACATTGACTCCCCATTGAACACTGAGATCGGGGAACGAACTGTTTCAACAGGTTTGAATTTAGAGTTTTCCATCTCCTAGACCGGTTTTCCTCACAGGTAAAGAGCCAGTCTGCCCTACTATTTACCTATAGCTGCAGGGAGAGTAGAATTCCTATCTTTCCAAGGGTATTAGCGCTAAGTGAAACCCAATTACCGCGTCCAGGATTTGAACTCGGGGCGACTAGTCCATTTCCCATGACTTAGACCATTATACCACACGCTTCCGTAAGTATACATTTACAAAAATACACTAACCCTAAAAGGTTTTACATATTTCCTTTCATTTGGTTTGGTTTAATGGCCATATCAACACTGTGGGTTATTTTATGCCAATTCTTCATAAATATAACGGTGTAACATAAAGTTCTATTGTTGCATGTGAGAATATGTATATGCAGAACCAGTCCATTTTAGCAACTACCCCAGAATGATGGTCTCTACAAACGTATGGGTTCCAACCCCAGGATATCTTCTTATCTGAGCAGCAGATGCAACACCTACTGGTAAAGAATGAACTCATCAAAGATTCCTCGTATATTTCTATATTTCTTCAAGAAATTAACCGGCGGTTTTTCATTTATTTTAATGATGTAAGAATTTAAAATTTAAATAAATAAATTATCATTTCCACTACATATGTGTTATTGCTTTTTTAACTTTTAAATCTATTTTGTCCGGGACTTCATAAATTAGCCCAGTTTCGTCAGATAGCCATAACAAAATAAATAAGAAAATAAACTAAATGGAGAAAAAAAAAAAAAATATATAATATATATATATATAGAGAGAGAGAGAGAAGATAGATAGATAGATATGTATGTATGTGTGTGTGTGTGTGTGTGTTTGTGTGTGTTGTGTGTGTGTGTGTTATATCTTTTTTTAACTTTAATCTATTTTGTCCGGGGACTTCATAAATTAGTCAGTTTCGTCAGATAGCCATAACAAATAAAATAAAGAAAATAAACTAAATGGGAGAAAAAAAGATATATATATATATATATATATATATATATATATATTATTATATATAGATAGAGAGAGAGAGAGATAGATAGATAGATAGATAGATAGATATTGTATGTATGTTGTTGTGTGTGTGTGTGTGTGGTGTTGAGTGCTGTTATTCTTTTTTTAACTTTAATCTATTTTGTCCGGGGACTTCATAAATTAGCCCAGTTTCGTCAGATAGCCATAACAAAATAAATAAGAAAATAACTAGAAGGGATCAGGAAAAACCAAAAAAGTTTCCGCCAGAAAATCGAATCCACAACCCTCTCATATCCTGACTAAAATACGAGTGGATCGATAGAAGGGTTCGTAGCAAAGAATCTAGGGGCAACGCTTACTATTCGTAGATTTCTCGCAAGCATTTTGATTCCATACACAGAGGGAAAATGGAACAAATACTAAAGCATACGTTCCTCCCAAGAAACGATTTCCGCTATAATGATGCTCTACAAAGACACTAAAACAATGGTACGCTCACCTGATGGCGACACAGATTCCTTTGACATCAGCTGCTGGAGTCCTCACAAGGAGATGCATATAGCACGCATATATATTTATGATACTGCAGACTATGTACTCCGAAATCACTAGATACCATAAAAGAAAAATGTTCACATAAGAAAAGCATGCTGATGACGCTCGCACTCTTGCAGACTACACAAGCAAGGCTGAGTCACATAACTTGGAAGAAGGCAGGCATAGAACTATCGCGCCTCTATGTGAACTTTGATAAAACGGAATTCATGAGTTTTCACAAAAGAAGGAAGACATCTCCACACTTGACGGTAAGCCTCTCAAGATAGTAGAACAATTCACATACTAGGTAGTACTAATATCTCTCCACCAAGCAGATAGGATATTAAATACCACGAATAGGAAAGAGCATGGTGCGCGCACAAACAAATTAATCAGTCAGGTTATTACAAGCATAGTTATTATAGTTGGTTACCGGTGGTAACTTTGGACATTTCGAATTGAGGGTTTGAAAGCTGAAGTTTTTTTTAAACAGCACTATGTAAAAACGCACTATTAAAAAAAGCCCTTTAGTTACATGTCATAAAATATACTGAACCCGAAAAGGTTTTACTAATCTCTTTCTGGCTGTCATTTGTTTGGTTTTGGTTTGATTTAATGGCATATCAACATACTGTCGGTTATTTGAATGCCACTCGTTATAAAATAAAGGTGTAACATGAGGTTGTCTATTGTTTTGCATGGAGAATATGTAGAACCAGACGCCTGTTCATCAACTAAGAATATTTATTTTTTTAAATATAATGTTTGCGTAGAACATCCATTGCGTGAGTACGCTTTACGTTATATACACGCTGAATAAGCGCCATTTTAATATTTTAAATATTTTTGGACGCCGAACAGAAGGGTTGCATGAATCGGAATATAACTCGCATAATATTTATCTCGGATTATATATATATATATATATATATATATATATATATATATATATTATATATTATTATACATATATATATATATTTAATGGACATATTATTACATTGCGTATCGGACGATGACACATGCGAATCTTTTCCTCCAATTTATTCAAGTATCTGGTTGCTTCTTGCCAACGGTCTATGGGGATATTTCAAGTCTTCAGGTTTCTTTGATGTTGTCTTTGCCTACCTGAGCTTCTGGATCTACCGATTCCAACGTGATCCCTACTCAGTTTAGCGTACAGAATCTCTTTTGGCACTCTTGTCATCGCCCAAGCTGTTTAAGTGCCTGCTCATCTCAGTTGTGTTGTACAAATATTTCGTGCAGGCCAGGGTGTCGCAGTTCTCTTTCAGTGGTCCTGTTTGAAACATGCTTGGAAACTACTGACATTTAATATACTGCACAAGTGAATGCATCTAGTAGATTAGTAACCTGTGGCATCGCTTTGGTAGACCGCTCCAGGACTCACGCCTCTACAGGGAGGTCTTTAAGACAACATGGAACGGTTATTACTGCACATTTAGTTTTCAATTGTAACATACTGGGCTCTGAATGCTATAAGTTGGACTGATTTATTCGTGTGTTAAATCAGATCTTGGGGTAACCCTATTTATGGATTTTAGAAAAATTCGGACCAAGTCAAATTCTTCTCTCCTATTCCACAAGATAGTTTGATAGATAGATAGATAGATAGATAGAGTAATGAACTGGATAGATAGACAGCTATGAACTGAGATAGATAATAGAATAGCATAGTATGAACTGAGATGAGATACGACAGCTATATGAACTGCAGATAGATAGATAGATTAGTATGAAACTGAGATAGATAGACGATATGAACTGAGATAGATAGATAGATAAATATGAAAACTGAGATAGATAAACAGATATGAACTGAGATAGATAGAATAGATAGATATGAACTGAGAGGATAGATAAATATGAACTGAGATAGATAGATAATAGATATTGAAACTGAGATAGATAGACAGATATGAACTGAGATAGATAGATAGATAGATATGAACTGAGATCAAGATAGACCGATATGAACTTGAGATAGAAGATAGATAGATATGAACTGGAGAGAGATAATAAATATGAACTGGGATAGATAGCAGATATGAATGAGATAGATAAATATAGATACATATGAACCTGAAATAGATAGATATATAGATAGATAGTAGATAGATAGAATATGAAACTGAGATAGATAGATAGAAAATAGATAGAATAGAGGATACATATTGACTGAGATAGAAGATAAATATGAACTGAGAAAGATAGAAGACATACTTGAATTGAGATAGATAGATAGATAGATAGATAGATAAATATGAACTGCAGAGATATAGATAATAGATAGATAGATAGACATATATGAAACTGAATAGATAGATATATAGATATATCGATATGAACTGAATAGATATATAGATAGACATACATGAACTTAGATAGATGGATAGATAAATATGAACTGAGATAGTAATAGATAAGCTGATAGAGATAGATATTTACCAACCCCTCCTCACGAAGCAGGATGCGACACAAGTTTCATTTTAAAGCGGAGTTTAACAAGTTTGAATTTCAGAGTTTTCCTTTCTCCTAGGACTGCTTACCTTAGCCATGCGTAAAGGGAAAACCCACCAGGGGTTTACTGCCCTGCTATTTACTATAGCTGGAGGGAGAATTGGATGCCAAACTTTCCCAGGGTATTAGCACCATGTGAAAAGCCCAATTAGCTTCGTCAGCGAATGAACCCGCGTTGACGAGTCCATTTTTCCACGACTTCAACCATTAGACCAGCGCCTGCATAGATTAGACAATATATGGAACTGAGATGGCTGATAAATAAATATGAACTGAGATAGATAGATAGATAGATAGATAGATAGATAGATATGCAACTGTACATAGATAGATACATATGAAACTAAGATAGATAGATAAGAATAAATATGAACTTGAGATAGAGAAATTAGATAGATAGATAGATAGATTATGAACTGAGATAGATAGGATACATATGAACGAGATAAGATAGATAGATAAGATAGATTAGATATGCAACTGAGATCAATAGATACATATGAAACTGAGAAGATTAGATAGAAGATAGATACATACATACATATGAACTGAGATAGATAGATATATAGATAGATAGATAGATATGAATTGCAGATAGATAGATAGACATAATATTAACTGAAATAGATAGATAGATAGATAGATAGATAGCATCGATCGATATGAACTGAGTAGATACATATTGAACTGATAGAAGAATAGATAAATATGAACTAAAGATTAGATTGATAGATATACATATATGAACTGAGATAGATGATAAATATGAACTGCAGATAGAAGATAGATAAGATAGATATGAAGAGATAGAATCGATATGAACTGAGATAGATACATATGAACTTAAGATAGATAGTAAGACATATATGAACTGAGATAGATAGATAGATAAATATGAACTGAGATAATAGATAGATCGATATGACTGAGATAGATAGATATATATCAACTAAATAATAGATATGAACTAAGGATATATAGATTATGAACTGGAGCATAGATAGATAGATAGCATAAATGTAAAACTGAGGTAGATAGATAGATAAATATAAAACTGAGATTAGATAGATAGCATAGATAGCATAGATATGAACATAAGATAGATAGATACGAACTGAATAGATAAGTATGATTGGTGAAGTAGATAGAAAACATCAAACAGAGAAAAGACAGAACCTGTGGCATCCGCTTTGCATACCATTCAAGACCTCCGCACCCTACAGAAGGTTTAGACAACAATACCACGGTATACTTGCACATTTCTTTTCAATTGTAGCATACAGAGAAAAGGAGACTGTCAATCAACTCTAGATTTTCATATTAGGAAACAAAGAGGTGGGAGGATTTTAATTATGCGGCTTGGAACTCGGGCAAATTCCGTCCAAGCCGAGTATTTACGTAGCGCACCCCTTCCACCTCCACCTTCCTCTTTGTCGACATGACTCTCCATTGAACACCGCGGTTCCCTATTTTACTGATTATCTAATCTCCAATCCATCACCTGCGTTCAATTTTTGGTGTAATTCACCGGAATATTTCTGTATATTATTTCATCATCATGTCAAAAAATCTCTGAAATGATTTTTTACTAAAAATGATTTGAAATGATTTTTACTATAGAAATACATTAGAATGGTAAGTTTTGATGCCAAATATTATAGAGAATATGAGATTTAAAATCCATTCTGACCAGATTATAAGTACAACGATATAATATTAGTTTGAAAAAAGGTTGCAACAGACTAATTATGAAAATATGAAGTATAGAATATAAAGTATTATTATAAGTATAAAGAATATTATGTATAATATATATATATATATATATATATATATATATACAAAGTATGAGATAAGTTAACATATTAAGTATGATATATATGAACTATAATGTATATAACTATGAAGTATATAAAATATGCAGACAAAGAGCGGGAGAGAGAGAGAGAGAGAGACAGAGGTAGAAGAAAGAGGGAGAGAGAGGGGGTGGCGTGGAAATGAGAAAATGAAATTAATTCTTCCTATGACATTATATAACATCAGAGATAAATTGTTGTTCTCGTGTTTTTTCTTTAAAAATCCTTGATCGTCACTCGAGTTGAAACATATAATATTTCTAGTAATTGTAGTGTATGTGGTTGAGAACAGGTAACGTTAAAACTAAATTGATTAAAGAGCCAATCCCACTATTTCCTCTTAAAACCCTCCATCGTGTTGAATCTTAGAATATTTCTTTGAATTTTTTTTCAGATGACCTGGTGTGACATGATGTACTATTGTTGCATGGAGAGCATGTGGATGCAGAACCAGTCCATGTTCAGCCAGTACCCCAGAATGATGGGTCTGTACAACCGTATGGGTTCCAACCCCAAGATCTGCAGTTACCTGAAGAGCCGTTGCAACACCTGCTGGTAAAGATGAACGCATCAAAAATTCCTCAAATGACATTTTTCAAATTCCTGTTCAAACAAGAAATAAACCGCTGCTGCTGATGCTTTTTTTAAATGATGTAAAGAATTGAAAACTCTTAATAAATCTAATCTTATTGCAAACATATTTTTCTTTATTCTTTTTTTATAACATGCAGAATTAGGGGGCGATAAAAAGTTCTCGGTACAACCAATTCTCTTCACATAGTATATATAAAAGGAATGTCAAAAAAGTATCGAGATTTTTTAAAACTTTTTGACACACTTTGTATTCTGAAAAAAAATAACGTTCCATTCATTCTTCATTT
>CM042175.1:8390610-8405702 GCA_023376005.1 Doryteuthis pealeii
TTTATTAAATCCGGTTTTGTTAAAACCAGTTTGCAAATTAATCACACCATATATTATGTAAATCTTTATTTCTTAGTGATATATAAGACACGTTGTAGGATTTTAAACGTTTAATAACATGGGCTGTTTTGAGGCAAATCTCACTCGGTTTTTCATTGAGTCATTCTTAATAAATAAGATTTATTCTATATTCTATGTATTAAAGATTTTGACTATATATTAAATATTCATCGATAAACTTAACTAATTCATGAAAGCATTGTGACGTAAGGGGGAATTAATTTCGGTTGCATACTGACAGACTTCAGCTATCTAGGTTATATTAACAACGATTAGTAGGGCCGGTTTATCTCAGTCGGTAGAGTTTTCCGCTGGTAACCTCAAGTTTCCTGGTTCGATATCGGCTCCCGCCAACTTAGCGTATGAGTAGCACAGGGATCTGTGCGATACAGTGAGGAGCTGATTGTAGTTGTGGCCCTCTGCTTCAGACGCTAAAAAACAATCTCCTTCGTCTTGCGCTAATGAAAAGGGAATAGACACCCTCGTCACGGCACCAATATAATAACGTGCTGGGGCATGGTCTCAATGTATGTATGGGAACGATGCTCCGGCTCAATATTACTGTCGTTGTTTTGGATGATACCGATTTTAATACTATAATGAGAGATTTCTTCTAATGCTGACCGTATCTCCAATATAATAAGATATTGAATTCTTTGCATCATTTAATATCATCCAGTTGGGCAATACCGTGAAACTGATGGTAGAGAAAACATGTCTTTTTTTCAGAAATTTTCTTATTTAAAAACATGACGAGTCTATGAGCAGTCTCGTTTTACCAGCAAGTGTTGCAGAACCTCTGCAGAGGGGTGAAATCCCCCCTCAATGGGGTCACCTGTTGGCCATGGATTGCGACCCGTAATGCTTAAAGACAGAATCCTGATGGCTGAGCAGTCCATTACATGCAAATCACCAGTTTGTATACCCTTCTTTCCTCACTTTCTTCTATTCTTCTTCTGACGTCTTTTCTATCTTACGTCTTCTTCTAACGTCTCTTCTAGCGTCTGGACTTCGTCTTGGTCGGTCGGTCGCACTTAACTCATTTCTTCTTCTAGATCAGTCTTGTTACCAAGACATTCACCAACCACAAAACCGTGTTATTTTCATAAGTTTTTATTTACTTAACTAAACATTTCATGTAACTAAACATAGCGCGCGTATGCAGGTGAGTTCCAATTAAGGCAAAACATCTTCTCTGCCTGACGTCCAACTGAAACTGAAGACCCAACCAGGTCCCACGTGACTTCACGTATTTCGCGGGCTTTCTGTAATATTCCATGGAAAGTCCCGCCCGTGATATGAAAATGGCCATCCCTTTGGAAATACAGGGGATTGACAATAATCTTATGCAACCGCATAGATTATGTAACAGCCAGTTTGTCACTTACTTAGGCTAGGTAGATGTTTGCAGAGGTCCCCTCCAATCAATCGGAAGGTTACGTCAAGCCCTATCACTTATATGAGTGTCTCAATCCAATTGCCCTTATGATAAACCCAAAGTCCTTTTTATCATATGTGTGCTATAAGGCGGTAACTGAGGGTTTTAGTGTCCTCGGTATGACGGTTAACTACATATAGTGGTGAGATTCCAATTCTGGACCTCTGGGAGTGTGGAGTACATCTTTATCGTCATTACTCCCAGGTCCACTCTGACCCGGAGTGGTGGTTCCTGCTATACTCCCATTTATGGGTTAAAGAGATAAAAACTGTATTTAATATATTTGTTTAAGAAATTGTTTTTGGACGGTCTCATTTTTAACCCGAGGGTATTGCACAATGATAACGATGGTACAATTAAAGAATACGAGTATTGATACATAGATGGGCGGACGATTTGGACGGTCTCATTTTTAACCAGAGAGTGTTGCCTGATGATCACGGTGGTACAATTAAGGAACACAGGTATTAATATATAGATTAAGCAACACCAGATAATCAGAATTTACATTTTTACATTTCATCTTGGACGATTTGAACGGTATCACTTTTAACCAGAGTGTGTTGCAAGATGATAACAGTTGTACAATTAAGGAACACGAGTATTGATATATGGATGGACCGCCCTGTCGGCTGGGGCATTAGAATGCACCGACTGCACCTCTGCAGAGGTGTAAAACTCCCCCAATGGGGCCACCTGTTGGCCGTGGATGGCGACCTGTGATGCAATACTCTACTTTGGCCCTATCTTGGGCTAGACGGGCGGTCGGAGAGGCCTCCTCCGATCAATCGGCTGGTCACGTCAAGCCCTAGCACCTATATGATTGTCCCAACCCTATTGCCCTTATGGCAATCCCCAAACCCTTTTTATCATATGGGTGCTAGAAGGCGGTGGCTGTGGGTCTACATGTCCTGGGAATGACGTTAAACTCTATCTGATGGTGAGGTTCCAGTTTTGGAGGTTTGGGGAATGTGGAGCACCCCTTCATCACCAGTGCTCCCTGGTCCACTCTGACCCTGAGTGGTAGTATCTGTTAGGGTCCCATCTATGGGTTAAATAGAAAAACATGAGTTTATAAAAAAAATTGTATTATCCATTAAGAATTGATTTATTTCAAAACTTTATCGGCATTAAATGACCCACTGTGGTTGATATGCCGTAAAACAAAACAAACCAAACCAATATGGATGGATGGACGATGGGAAGGGTCTTAATTTTAACCAGTGTGTGTTGCAAGATGATAACGGTGGTACAATTAAAAAACGCGAGTATTAATATATAGATTAAGCAGCACCAGATAATCAGGATTTACATTGTTACATTTCATCTTGGACGATTTGAACTGTATCATTTTTAACCAGAGGGTTTTGCAAGGTGATAATGGTTGTACAATTAAAGAACATGAGCATTAATATATCGATTAATCTTGGACGATTTAGATGATATCATTTTTAAACATATGCTGCTGCAGGGTGATAACGGTGTAACACTATTAAAGTGTTATGGGTTGATTAGCGATATGTTAATTAATTACTATTTAATTAAAACTACCCTAATTATTAATTATGGTAGTTTGTTAAAATTAAAAGTAATAATAATAATAATAATAATAATAATAATAATAATAATATGGTGAAGTTAAAGGAAAATGAAAAAATAGACAAATATCTGGACCTTGACAGAGAACTGAAAAAGTTGTGGAATATGAAAGTCAAAGTTATATCAATTGTAGTTGGTGCACTTGGAACAGTCCCAAAAGGATTAGAAAAGGGTCTGGAAAGTTTCGATATCAGAGGAAGAATTGAAACCATTCAGAACACTGCACTGCTGCAATCTGCCAGAATACTCAGAAGAGTTCTGGAGACCTGAGGAGACTTGCTGCCACTCAGACTCCAGTGAAAGACCATCAGCTAATACTGATGTGAAAACTCAAAAGGAGTAAATAATGATAATAATTGTTTATATTATAAATATAAATTTATCTAAACAAAGAATTCTCACGTAGGTAAAGAACTTCCTTAAATTATGGAATTTGACTTAGATGATGGGGATTTTAAATTCTTACATGAATAAAACAATGGTTGGCCTTGACTCGTTGGAGTTGGAGTTGGAAAAACCCAAATGGAAAGATACAAGCTAGGCTGGCACAAGGCCATTTAGACACGTAGGCAATAGCATCGCGTGGCTGGCCAATCAGAGACATATGTTAGGGGTGGGGAGGTCTGGATCCCATAAATAACAGACCAGATAGAGACCGAGAAGAGAATCGGAGGACGTCCGCCACAGTCTGGCACGCTGCAACCAGTAGACTCGCTACACGTCTGATCCCTTGACGCCGTCCATACTGCTCTCTGACGTCCTGCCACTCGGTAACAAACCAAGTTAATAAGTTATCCATTAGCTGTAGATCGCCAGTCAACTAACAAAGAAATCACCTCGCTCTTCTGACATTATACAAGAATGTTAATCATTGTATATAAAAAAAAACAATAACTGTATATATCTTGTGTATAATTATCAGAAGGCGTTCCTGTTTGTTTTGTTTGACCCCGTTGACAGCTTTTGGTTATCATATTTCAACCGAGTTGGAAAAGGAACAAAAACAGCTTTCTGTCAGGGCCCTATAATACTATAATCTGTGGAACAGCCAGCATTAGAAGAAATCCCTCATTATAGTATATATCATCTAACACAATTGAAGAATAAGTTCCAATTACCGTCGAACTGGGAAGACAAGGCAACAAGCGATTGTAACTTCAATACAAACTTGAATGCTACAAAGTCCACTGCAAAATGACAAAGTATATATATGACATTGTGGAGTCTTATATATACTTTGTCATTTTGCAGTGGACTTTGTAGCATTCGAGTTTGTATTTAAGTTACAATCGCTTGCTGCCTTGTCTTCCCAGTTCGACGGTAATTGGAACTTATTCTTCAACAATGACTGTAATATTGAGCCGGAGCATCGTCCCCATACATACATTGAGACCGTGCCCCAGTGCAAAGTATTATAACGGTGGTACAAATAAGGAACACGATGTATAGATTGTGATCAATATAATTATTTATTTCATATTTCGAATTCTTTACATCATATAATCGTCGGCCAATTGTTTTGTATCATGAAGCAAATGTTTGAAAAAACAAATGTTTTATTGTCAGGGAATGTTTCCTTATTTGGAAACATGCCGAATCTGTGATCAGTTTTCGTTTTACCAGCGGGTGTTGCAACGGCCCTTCAGGTAACTGCAGATCTTGGGTGGGCAGCAAAGCGGTTGTAGAACCCATCATCTTGGGGTATTTACTGAACATAGATTGGTTCTGCATGTACATATTCTCCATGCAACACAATAGAACATCATGTCGCACCACATCATCTGAAAAAATTAATTGAAATATTTTATAAATATTATTAAGATGGGAACATTTCATAATCATGACACCATAGAGCACATGCAAATTGAATGGTGATATTGTAAGTGATAACTGCAATAAACTATGATATGAATTTGAACAATTAGTATTATTTGGATTATTCGGACTATTGTCCTCATCTTCATTGTTATCTACACTATTTCTCTGAATTTTTTAGATGAGGCTTGATAATTAGGTTTATTTGGATTATTCGGAATATTGTCCTCATCTTCATTGTTATCTACACTATTTCTCTGAATTTTTGAGATGAGGCTTGATAATTAGTATTATTTGGATTATTTGGACTATTGTCCTCATCTTCATTGGTATCTACACTATTTCTCTGAATTTTTGAGATGGGGCCTTATAATTAGTATTATTTGGATTAATCGGACTATTGTCCTCATCTTCATTGTTATTTACACTATTTCTCTGAATGTTTGAGATGAGGCTTGATAATTAGTATTATTTTGATTATTCCGACTATTGTCCTCATCTTCATTGTTATCTACACTATTTCTCTGAATGTTTGAGATGAGGCTTGATGATTACTATTATCTGCGTTATTCAGACTATTGTCCTCATCTTCATTGATATTTGTACAACGTTTCGGCCGATATGCCCTACGGCTTTCTTCACTTATTTCTTGTCGGACTCGGGAACTTTCTTGGACTTGGGAACCTTCTTTTCGAACTCGGGAACTTTCTTGTCGTATTCGGGAGCCATCACGGAACTTTGAACCTAACCATTTATTCAGTCCACGGGGGTATCCGGTTCTCATTCCACTAACCATGGGGTACAGGTGTTAAGCTGTGTTAATTCTTATTCTATGTTACTGCTGCTCGTGACCAGGATTGAACCTGCAGTCTAGAGATAACTGTCTCTTAAAACTGTTCTAACCTAACTCCTTTATCCACAAATGTGTCCAATTCTTCGATTCATTTAAAAAATGTTCTTTGAAAATCTACTCATAGAATGTCTACAAACAAAATTATCTTTCTAAAACCATTTTAATCCTTAGGAAATATTTTATTAGAAATAAAAAAAAACATACCATGTCTCCCATGAAGTACTGGCTTCCACCATTGCGCATGCTCAGAGTCCTCTCCATGAAGGGCATAATCCTGTTGAAGGTGTTCATATATCTCCAATACATGTAGTTCTGAAAAAAAAAAAACATAAATATGTCTCCAATAAATTCATGTCCTAAAATCGATACGTATTGAGAAAAAAAATAATGTAAAAATAGAAATAAGACAAGTATTTAAGGGTACTGGACATTAACGTAGGTCGATTTTGGAACTGTAACGTCTCCCATGTGGCGAAAGTTGCACATTAATATAAATAATTACCACTCAACATGTCTTTCTTCAACATATTCTTTCCTTCGTTTGAGGAAATATATGTCAATCTTTTAAATATTATCCATGTTACAGCTTAAAATTATTAGTTAAAAAGCAGCATATCGGTTGTGATGGGCGTATATTTTCTATATGAATTCTAGTTATAACATTTTATTCGATTCGTTTTAAATTTTGAAATTGCAATATTTTCTAACAAATTTCTAGTCTATATTTTGCGAAAACAAAGATTTTTGGTGCATTTTAGTAGACGATCTTTGATGCTATTTCCTCAAACAAAGGCAAAGGTCTAGTTTTTGGTATGCGTGTTTAGCATACTAATACAAAACTTTTAATAGCCATCTTCAGTGGTGCAGTCGGGGTATAATAAA
Source organism: Doryteuthis pealeii (assembly GCA_023376005.1). Taxonomy (NCBI): domain Eukaryota; kingdom Metazoa; phylum Mollusca; class Cephalopoda; order Myopsida; family Loliginidae; genus Doryteuthis; species Doryteuthis pealeii. The sequence goes on from CM042175.1 coordinate 8,397,258, forward strand.
ACCCAAGCCGACAGGGCGGGCTGGAGAAGAATGCAGTGATTAAGGATGTTTTTTTTTATAGTAACAATCATTGTCCAATGCATTTTTACAGTAAAAATCATTCCAACGCATTTTTATAGTAAAAATTACATTCAATGCATTTTTATAGTAAAAAAAAAAATATAATGCATTTTTTAGTAAAGATCATTGTCCAATGTATTTTTATAGCAAAAATCATTTCCAATGTATTTTTATTGCTCAAATCATTTGCAATGCATTTTAATAGCAAAAATCATTTCCAATATATTTTTATAGTAAAAATCATTTCCAATGCATTTTTATAGCAAAAACATTTGCCATGCATTTTCAAAGTAAAAAATCATTTCCAATTCATTTTTATAGTAAAAATCATTTCCAATGCATTTTTATAGTAAAAATCACTTGCAATGCATTTTTATAGTAAAAATCATCTCCAATGCATTTTTATAGTAAAAATCATTTCCAATGCATTTTTATAGTAAAAATCATTTCTAATGCATTTTTATAGTAAAAATCATTTACAATGCATTTTTATAGTAAAAATCATTTCATATGCATTTTTATAGCAAAAACATTTGCAATCCATTTTCCAAGTAAAAAATCATTGTCCAATACATTTTTATAGTAAAAATCATTGTCCAATGCATTTTTATAGTAAAAATCATTGTCCAATGCATTTTTATAGTAAAAATCATTTCCAATGTATTTTTATAGTAAAAATCATTTCCAATGCATTTTTATTGTGAAAATCATTTCCAATGAATTTTTATAGTAAAAATCATTTCCAATGCATTTTTATACAAAAAATCATTGTCCAATGCATTTTCATAGTAAAAGTAATTTTCAGTGCATTTTTATAGTAAAAAAATCATTTTTTTTAATTCCCAGAAATGTATTAGGAGAAGAATTTTGAATATTCTGTTGGCTGATTTAAACTAGGAAGTCTTAGATTAGAATACTCTTGGGAGAATTTTGAGAATAAATTTTGGTAAATGGCGTTAAAATGCAAACGTGACTTACATCGTAGTTGCCGCAGGTGCTGTCCCCACCGAAGCCATAGTCGTTCATGTTGTACTGTGAATAAGAAAGAAAAGAACAATAATTGCAAGTCAATGAATTTGAAAATATAATTGTCTTCACTGAAAAACTGGCACATCGATAACTATATTCATAAAAGCATGGTCAATTCTTCAAAAGAAATAGATTATTCCTTCATACATTTCTCAGCGTTATAATGTACTTCCGTTATATATATATATATCTTAGAAAGGGAGGATCTACCATCTGATGAGACAAATTTTTTGGGGAGCTATATTAAATCAATTTAGATTTATAAAGGCCCCAGTTTTCGTCGAAATAAATTTATTATGAAATTACGGTGTTGAGTTTTTCCTTTCTTTCAAAGATAAATGTTGCTCTGTATATAATCTAAAAAGTTTATCATACATTGAGCTCTCTGTAGTGATTTAAAGATTCACTGTATTCATACATACTGGATCATACAATAATAATACAGTGTTTCTTAGAAATCACATATAGAATCATCCCTTACTACCAAGTTTTGGATACCTCTCATCTATATATATATATATATATATATATATATGTGTGTGTGTGTGTGTGTGTGTGTGTGTGTGTGTGTGTTGTGTGTGTGTGTGTGTGTGTGTGTGTGTGTGTGTGTGTGTGTGTGTGTGCATATACGGAGATAGATAGACAGATAAATTATGAAAAGACTGACATAGATAGAAAAAGATTGAGAGAGACACTATTACTATTAATCTTAATCTTGATAATATCAATTAATAATAATAATATTAACCATAATATTAATACTGTCTTTTTACTAGTTTATGTTGAGATATTTTGCTATATATATTTATATATTTACCAACTCCTCCGCACGAGCAGGATACGACACAAGGTCAATTTCTTAAGCGGAGTTCAACAGGTTTGAATTCAAAGTTTTCCTTCTCCTAGACTGGTTACCTAGCCATGGTTAAAGAACCCAGTCTGTGCTGCTATTTACCCATAACTGGAGGGAGAGTAGGATTCATACCTTTCCCAAGGGTATTAGCGCTAAATGAAATTCAATTACCACGTCCAGGATTTGAACTCGGGGCGACGAGTCCATTTCCCATGACTTTAACCATTACACCACGCGCTTCCTCAATTTATATTTTGCTATATAAGGTGTGTGATAGACGCCTGCTTCTATTTATAGACTCGCCGAGAACCATGTGATCAGCCTCTTGGCCAATCACTGGCAGTACTCTGCTGCGGATACAATACTTTAACCGACAGTACTGGCCATAACTACTTCGACTTTCGTGGACGATGGACATAGGATTAAATCACTGGACCTTTACCAATACGCTCGATAGGACTTATTCAGAGGATAGGACATACACTTACCAAAGGATTCCCTAACTCAGGACTTACTTACTTCAGCCCTTTTTAACTGGCCAAGTATGGCATTTAAAAACTCAATAGTTTATTTCTAATTAAAGCCTGTTGAAAAATATCGAAAGGAAATGTTGGTTAGATCCGAAATAACAGACTCACCCTGAAGTTTCCGTTCTTCCAGTGGTAGTACCTCATGTAATCGTGCATGATTTCATAGAAGCAATCACAGATGTAGTCACACCTCATCATGTCCATAGAGCTCTTGGGTAGAAACCTAAAAATAAATAACACTAATAACATATATCCATCATGTATAGATATTTCATATTTCATTTCGCAAAATGAGATTTTTCTCAAATTAGTTTATATATACATGGAAATACGGTGAGGAAATTAATCCGACAATATGAGAAGAAAATATTTTAAAAATATAACAAACACAGGATGTTATGATTAGGGGAAACAATTTTATGTGTCAATACTTAAGCATTTTGGTATATTGTACCATCTTCAGGACACTGTTAAGTAATGTTTATGTGAGGGACAAAATGAAAGATGTTAAGTGTATAGTGAATGTGTGAATATGATGTTATTAACCATTAATTTTTATTTGTGTGTTTGTTTACATATTTTATATATATATATATATATATATATATATATATATATATATATATATAGAGAGAGAGAGAGAGAGAGAGAGAGAGAGATATCAATGGAGTAAATATATATACACAATAAATATCACCAGTTTTTGCTTTTTGAGCAAAATTGGGAAGATATTGGAAGATTAAAATATACATAGAAATAACATTGAAATTATACTTTTTTATTGATATCAAAAATTTGATTTTAATAAATATGTGCTTGGTATTATTGATTTCTAATTGTTTGGTTTTATCTTAATGAATATGAGCTTTAATTTCGGGGTGAATCTTAAAAGAAATCCATTAACAAGAAGAAATAACTGTAATTTTATTCTTTACTTCCTATTTTAACTAAATAGTTAAATTAGGAACATTTTGTTTCAGTTATTATATTTTTCGATTATACCCTTCTCTGTTTCAAATCTTTTTATCTGTGTTCTTATTTAGTTTCCTTAGCCTTGCTAATATTTATTGAGCCTTGAACTGTATAAAAGTACAACACCGGCAAATGGCCCCTGGTAAAATCATGCCATGGTCTCAGGCATCATGTAGCCATTGTCCATTTGCAGACAGGGGAGGTTATTACAGGGAAAATCTGAAAAAGATAAATATTAATGAATTACTTAATTATTTAATTAGGAGGCAAGCTTACGTAACGATTATCATCCTAAGCAACGCATTCGGCCACCTGAGTTCAAATACCAGACGAAGGTGTTACACTTAGCGCTAATGCGACAATACACTATTATATATATATATATATATTATATATATATATATATATATATATATATATATACGAGTATAGATAAAAGGATATGAAAACAACAGAATATGCTGTTACGGTGAAAAGATTTTATATCATATTCATAGCTAATATTGAACAATATTTCGATTTATAAAAATCATCATCAGAGCTTGTTTATACTCCAGACTTATCAATAGCGGAGACGAAAATAATATGAATTCAAAACCACCGCCTTGTAGCACATATATGATAAAAAGGGAATACAAACAACAAATAACTCATAATAAAAAGAGTTACAAACATTTTGTTGATGATTACTATTATCTGCGTTATTCGGACTATTGTCCTCATCTTCATTGTTATCTGTACAACGTTTCGACCGATATGCCCTCCGGCATTCTTCAGGTATTTCTTGTCGGACTCGGGAACCTTCTAGGACTCGGGAACCTTCTTTTCGGACGTGGGAACCTTCTTTTCGGACTCGGAAACTTTCCTGTCGTAATCGGGAATCTTCTTGTCGTAATCCGGAGCCATCACGGAACTTTGAACCTAACCCTTTATGAAGATGAGGACAATAGTCCGAATAACGTAAATTATACTAATTATCAAGCCCCATTTCAAACATTCAGATAAATTTTCTTTACCATTCCTGCAACGATCCGAGTCAGAGAAATCATATCTCTTGTCCATGTATACAAGGAAATAAAAGAGCAGACAAAGCTATAAAAAAGCACTCCTGACAGACATGACTAATAGAAAAATCCCATATACAGATTTAAAACCAACCATAAACAAATTCATATCTGACAAATGGCAAAAAACAGGGGATAATCAGATTCATAATAAACTCCAGGAGATACAAAGAATTATTGGTGAGTGGTCGGTAGGCCACAGATAAAAAAACAGAAAAGAAGAAGTGATACTCTTCACACTGCGTATTGGGTACACTCATATCCCCCACTCTCACCTTTTAAAGAGGGAGGTCACCCCAGTAGGATCAATATGCAAAGTACATCTCACTATCAAACTCATCTTCCTAAACTGCAACACTCTCAGACAAAGTCGCACCAAATATTATTAGACAAAAAACCCTAAAAGACCTATTTAAAAATACAAACGCAGAAGACATTTTAATTTTTCTAAAAAAAAAAAAACGCAACATTTTTAACAAGATAACCGAAACATAACCGAACACCTCCATAAAACCACTACTTTAAAGACTGAAATCCATATGTAAAAGCTTTCTATATAACCCCTTCTGGCATTAAATGACCCACAGAGTTTGATATGGCGTTAAACAAAACACAAACTCAAACTCTTGTAGATGTAATTGACGCTAGCTACTTGGAATCTGATAATCCTCGCTGAACTTTAGACTATGAAGAAGACCTGAGAATGTATCGGTCGATAGGAACGGATGAAAATATTACAAGAATCTCTAAAGAATCAATATTAAAACATTTCATTACCATTCCTGCAACGATCCCAGTCGGAGAATTCGTATCTCTTGTCCATGTATTTGACATCAGCCATATGGAACATCATATGCATAATCTCGGCACGGCCACGGCCATTGAAGTAATAGAGGGTGTGAGCTTTTTATTCTGCTTTAGACAATAGCCAAGACAATTGAAGTAATGGTATTCTACCTCCAAGGCTAGAGAGCTCTAAACCTACCGTTTGCCATGTGAATACACTATGTCATGTGACCGCTCAGAAATATAAGAGATAAGCCTAAGAAATTATGTGTGTCGTAAATCGTACTCCATTCAAGTCTAGGACAATAAGTCTCTGTGTAATAACTAAAAATTAAAAGAGTTAATAAACGGTTCCTTACCATTCCTGCAACGATCCCAGTCAGAGAATTCGTATCTCTTGTCCATGTATTTGACACCGGCCATATGGAACATCATACGGAGGATCTCGGCACGGCCACGGCCATTGAAGTAATGGAGAGTGTAGTTAGGCATGGTGAGCTTTGTTTTCTGCTTTGTCGGCTACCAAAAAGCGAACGAACCGTTGTTCTCCGAGTGACTTTAAGTCGTATCTGACGAGTAGACTCAGAGATATTCCGGTATTTATACTATCAGCGTAATTAAGTTATTAGCGCCAATGAAAGGATAGGCAACATCCGGTCCAAGACCGCCTATACAATATTCCCCACTGTACTTTACCGAGTGGAAGAATTCCATATTCGAAAGAACAATTATTTTGGTAATTCCTAAAACTTTTTGGCATCGTTGTCTTTTTTTATTTTTTTCATGTTCCAATTCTTTTTAAAATAAATTAGTCATGTGGTCAGTTAGCACTGGAAGGAATGTACTCTACTATTCATTAAATTTCTATTGTGGCTTTTTTTTCTATCAAAATGTCCACAATAGAAATGTCGGCAAGATATTTATACCTGTGTTATAGTTAGTAAAAAAAAAAAACTTGGTAATTTTCACCTTTAGTTGGCTAAATTCCTAGCATAAAATTGTGCGTGCGCATTATCTGAAATGAACTTAATTGTTATTAAGAACACATTCTGTGATATTTTTTGTGTTAAAGCATGCAGTTGTATTGTTTTCGAAAAGTTTCTAAGATTTGTGTATTGCGCACAAAGACTTTCAAAATGGCTACCGGCTTTTTCCAAAGTGAAAGTCAGTTGGCTAAATTCCTAGCATAAAATTATCTAAAATGAACTTAATTGTTATTAAGAACACATTTTATGATATTTTTGTGTTAAAGCATGCAGTTGTATTGTTTTCGAAAAAGTTTCTATGATTTGTTTATTTCGCATGGAGACTTTCAAAGTGAAAGTCAAGGGAGGTTTCTCTAATTGCCTTATTTAGACCAGAATGACTCATTTTGAGAATAAGGCAAAATAATTACAGAAACAGTAAGTTATACAAAATCTGTTCCTAATACAAATGCCTAGTTTGGCACAAGGCTATAGTAGCAAGGATCCTATATTGATTGAAAACTAGGGCAGGTTGATTTTAAATTAAAAAATCAAATTCTCTCAAACAGCAAAATTTGTGTGTTGGTATACTGAATACTGATACCAAAAGCTAGATCTCTTACTTGCACCATTGTTTGAGGAAATTGCATTAAATATCATCTACTAAAATACACCAAAAATCCTTGATTTAAAACATATAAAATAAGAAATGAAAAGATAGACAAGTTAGACTTTTAATATTACATTCCTTAAATAAATAAAAAATCCTCAAGGATAAATATATTTTCTTTTTAATGAGACTTAAGTTTCAAAATATAAGACTTCCCTACTAACGAAACTTATCGAAACATCCACTTTGTTTTTCTTTCTCTTTTTTTTTTAATTTTAAATGTTTTTATAATGTTAGAAATTGGTTAGAAATTTCTTAGTTTTTCTTTCATTACTGTTTGTTTGATGGCGTATGCTTCTAATATTCCTAAATATTTATAGTTCTCTTTTTCCTTAATTTAATTTTCTAATTTCTTCTTGATTCTATTCCCTTCGCTGTTTCATTTTTTCCCATTCTTCATCATTAACATGGCGCACTTGTCGATACCGAACTCCATCCTTATATCTCGGTGGTATATTCTTATAGTTTATAAGGGTTTCTAATTCTTGTTCATTTTGGCAAACATCTTGGACATAAGATGATTTATTTTTTTTTCCTTTATTTATTAAATTGTATCCCCTGTACATTTCCTAACAATTATTATTATTATTATTATTATTATTATTATTATTATTATTATTATTATTATTATTATTATTCTAAACAGAAAATATTGTCATTTTTAAACGAAACAAATAAAATATTATGACTTGAATTCAAATTGAAAAGAATCCCCCCATCACTACCTGTTACATAATCTATGCGGTTGCATAAGATTATTGTCAATCCATGTAATTCTGAGGGGATGAACCCTTTCATACCATGGCCGGGTCCTTCTATGGAAATTACAGAAGCCCGAAAAATATGTGAAGTCACGTGGGACCTTTTTCAGAGTCACCAGTTTGCAGTTAGACGTCAGACAGAGCAGTCGGCCATGATGCTCTGTCTAAAACTGTAACCCTGCATACGTGCGCTATGTTTGGGGATTTACCGAATAAAGAACATTAAAAGAAATCGAAATCTTGTGTTTACTAAAAACTAACAATGACACAGGGCTTCTGATTAGGAGAAATCCCACAGAAGACCAGACCTTAGAAGATATGCCAAGTCAACACCAGACGCTAGACCAGACCAAGATGATAGACGATCAGAATAGCAAAGCCGGCCAGAGGAGAAGACGACTAGAAGTAAAGAAGTAAGAAAAGGGTATACAACATTATATCGATTTGGTACCGTGAAAACGTCAGTACGTAACATACCATGCTCTCATTCGAAGTTGGAACATTGCTATTGAGAGAAATGGTGACTATTTGGAGAAGTAAGGATGTTATCCACAAAAGTACCAGATTCATTTTTATATATGATACATGTTTCTATGTTGGTAATTATATCTGTCGTAAACAAAATGGCATTACATTTTAACTAACCCTCGTACGTGCTCTCATTTGAAGGTGGAACATTGCTATTGAGAGAAACGGTGACTATGTGGAGAAGTAGGGATGTGATCCACAGAGGACCAGCTTCATTTTAATGATAT
>CM042175.1:8405802-8410802 GCA_023376005.1 Doryteuthis pealeii
AAGAGAGGAGATCCCCTCAAGTGGGGTCACAGAATGTGACAAGGATTGTGACCCGTGATGTTTAAGGACAGAATCTTGATGGCTGAGCGGTCCATTCTTAATGGATAATACAATTTTTTTATAAATACATTTTTCTATTTAACCCATAGATGGGACCCTAACAGGTACTACCACTCCGGGTCAGAGTGGACCAGGGAGCAATGGTGATGAATGGGTGCTCCACATTCCCCAAACCTCCAAAACTGGAACCTCACCATCGGATAGAGTTTAACGTCATTCCCAGGACATGTAGACCCGCAGCCACCGCCTTCTAGCACCCATATGATAAAAAGGATTGGGGCTTGCCATAAGGGCAATAGGGTTGGGAAAATCATAGAGGTGCTAGGGCTTGACGTGACCAGCCGATTGATCGGAGGGGGCCTCTCCGACCGCCCAAGATAGGGCCAAAGTGGAGTATTGCATGTCATGAACTGCTCATCCACCTGGGCTCTATCCTTAAACATCACGGGTCGCCACCCACGGCCAACAGGTGGCCCCATTGGGGGAGTCTTACCCCTCTGCAGAGGTGCAGTCGGTGCATTCTAACGCCCCAACAGACAGGGCGGCAGAGTGTCTTGCAAGATGTTAACGCTGGTATAATTAAAAAAAACATGAGTATTGATGTATAGATTAAGGAGCACCAGATAATCAGGATTTACATTTTTACATTTCATCTTCGACGATTTGAACTGTATCATTTTTAACCAGAGGGTTTTGCAAGGTGATAATGGTTGTACAATTAAAGAACATGAGTATTAATATATCGATTCATCTTGGACGATTTAGATGATATCATTTTTAAGCATATGGTGCTGCAGAATGATAACGGTGTAACACTATTAAAGTGTTATGGGTTGATTGGCGATCTGTTAATTAATTACTATTTAATTAAAATTACCCTAATTATTAATTATGGTGGTTTGTTAAAATTAAAAGTAATAATAATAATAATAATAATAATAATAAACTAGCAGAACTAGAATACAATAATAATAACAAACTAGCACAACGAGAATACAAAACTAGAAAAAACAAAACTAGACACGACTGGGTTGGGAAGGTGATCCACTGGGAATTATGCAAAAAATTAAATTTTGACCACACAACAAAATGGTATATGCATAAACCAGAATCTGTTCTTGAGAACGAAACGCACAAAATTCTCTGGGACTTTGTGATAAAAACGGATCACCTTATCCCAGCAAGAAGACCAGACCTAGTGTTGATTAACAAAAAAGAAAGAACTTGTCAACTGGTGGATTTTGCAGTGCCAGCAGATCACAGGGTGAAGCTAAAGGAAAATAAAAAAAATTAACAAATATCTGGACCTTGCCAGAGAACTGAAAAAGTTGTGGAATATGAAAGTCAAAGTGATACCAATTGTAGTTGGTGCACTTGGAACAGTCCCAAAAGGATTAGAAAAGGGCTTGGAAAGTTTGGATATCAGAGGAAGGATTGAAACCATTCAGAACACTGCACTGCTGCAATCTGCCAGAATACTCAGAAGAGTCCTGGAGACCTGAGGAGACTTGCTGTCACTCAGACTCCAGTGAAAGACCATCAGCTAATACTGATGTGAAAACTCAAAAGGAGTAAATGATTATAATTGTTTATATTAAAAATATAAATTTATCTAAACAAAGAATTTCCACGTAGGTAAAGAAATTTCTTAAATTATGGAATTTGACTTAGATGATAGGAATTTTAAATTCTTACATAAATAAAACAATGGTTGGCATTGACTCGTTGGAGTTGGAAAAACCCAAATGGAAAGATACAAGCTAGGCTGGCACAAGGCCATTTAGACGCGTAAGCAATAGTATCGAGTGGCTGGCCAATCAGAGACATATGTTAGGGCTGGGGAGGTCTGGATCCCATAAATAAAAGACCAGATACAGACAGAGAAGAGAATCGGAGGACGCCCGCCAGAGTCTGACACGCCGCAACCAGAAGACTCGCTACACGTCTGATTCCTTGTCGCCGTCCATACTGCTCTCTGACGTCCTGCCACTCGGTAACAAACCAAGTTAATAAGTTATCCATTAGCTGTAGATCGCCAGTCAACTAACAAAGAAATAACCTCGCTCTTCTGACATTATACAAGAATATTAATCATTGTATATAAAAAAATAAATAAATGTATATATCTTGTGTATAATTATCAGAAGGCGTTTCTGTTTGTTTTGTTTGACCCCGTTGACAGCTTTTGGGTATCATATTTCAGCCGAGTTGGAAAAGGGACAAAAACAGCTTTCCGTCAGGGCCCTATAATACTATAATCTGTGGAACAGCCAGCATTAGAAGAAATCCCTCATTATAGTATATATCATCCAACACAATTGAAGAATAAGTTCCAATTACCGTCGAACTGGGAAGACAAGGCAGCAAGCGATTGTAACTTAAATACAACTCGAATGCTACAAAGTCCACTGCAAAATGACAAAGTATATATAAGACTCCACAATGTCATTCAAATGAAGCAGTCAAGCAGCCAATCAGAACTCAAGGAATGGAATCACCCAAATAACCCAGATTCATGGATGGATCATTCTTGATTCCATTACTTGAGTTCTGATTGGCTGCTTGACTGCTTGATTTGAATGACATTGTGGAGTCTTATATATACTTTGTCATTTTGCAGTGGACTGTGTAGCATTCGAGTTTGTATTTAAGTTACAATCGCTTGCTGCCTTGTCTTCCCAGTTCGACGGTAATTGGAACTTATTCTTCAACAATGACTGTAATACTGAGCCGGTGCATCGTCCCCATACATACATTGAGACCGTGCCCCAGTGCAAATTATTATAACGGTGGTACAAATAAGGAACACGATGTATAGATTGTGATCAATATAATTATTTATTTCATATTTCGAATTCTTTACATCATATAATCGTCGGCCAATTGTTTTGTATCATGAAGCAAATGTTTGAAAAAACAAATGTTTTATTGTCAGGGAATGTTTCCTTATTTGGAAACATGCCGAATCTGTGATCAGTTTTCGTTTTACCAGCGGGTGTTGCAACGGCCCTTCAGGTAACTGCAGATCTTGGGGTGGGCAGCAAAGCGGTTGTAGAGACCCATCATCTTGGGGTATTTACTGAACATAGATTGGTTCTGCATGTACATACTCTCCATGCAACAATAGAACATCATGTCGCACCACATCATCTGAAAAATTAATTGAAATATTTTATAAATATTATTAAGATGGGAACATTTCATAATCATGACACCATAGAGCACATGCAAATTGAATGGTGATATTATAAGTGATAACTGCAATAAACTATGATATGAATTTGAAAAATTAGTTTTATTTGGATTATTCGGACTATTGTCCTCATCTTCATTATTATCTACACTATTTCTCTGAATTTTTGAGATGGGGCCTTATAATTTGTATTATTTGGATTATTCGGACTATTGTTCTCATCTTCATTGTTATCTACACTATTTCTCTAAATTTTTGAGATGGGGCCTTATAATTTGTATTATTTGGATTATTCGGACTATTGTCCTCATCTTCATTGTTATCTGCACTATTTCTTTAAATTTTTGAGATGGGGCCTTATAATTTGGATTATTTGGATTATTTGGACTATTGTTCTCATCTTCATTGTTATCTACACTATTTCTCTGAATTTTCGAGATGAGGCTTGATAATTAGTATTATTTGGATTATTCGGACTATTGTCCTCATCTTTATTGTTATCTACACTATTTCTCTGAATTTTTTAGATGAGGCTTGATAATTAGTATTATTTTGATTATTCCGACTATTGTCCTCATCTTCATTGTTATCTACACTATTTCACTGAATGTTTGAGATGAGGCTTGATGATTACTATTATCTGCGTTATTCAGACTATTGTCCTCATCTTCATTGATATTTGTACAACGTTTCGGCCGATATGCCCTACGGCTTTCTTCACTTATTTCTTGTCGGACTCGGGAACTTTCTTGGACTTGGGAACCTTCTTTTCGAACTCGGGAACCTTCTTGTCGTAATCGGGAGCCATCACGGAACTTTGAACCTAACCATTTATTAAGTCCACGGGGATATCCTGTTCTCATTCCGCTAACCATAGCTGGGGTACAGGTGTTAAGCTGTGTTAATCATTATTCTATGTTACTGCTGCATGTGACCAGGATTGAACCTGCAGTCTAGAGATAACTGTCTCTTAAAACTGTTCTAACCTAACTCCTTTATCCACAAATGTGTCCAATTCTTCGATTCATTTAAAAAATGTTCTTTGAAAATCTACTCATAGAATGTCTACAAACAAAATTATCTTTCTAAAACCATTTTAATCCTTAGGAAATATTTTATTAGAAAAAAATACAAAAACATACCATGTCTCCCATGAAGTATTGGCTTCCACCATTGCGCATGCTCAGAGTCCTCTCCATGAAGGGCATAATCCTGTTGAAGGTGTTCATGTATCTCCAATACATGTAGTTCTGAAAAAAAAATGTCTCCAATAAATTCATGTCCTAAAATCGATACGTATTGAGAAAAAAAAATAATGTAAAAATAGAAATGAGACAAGTATTTAGGGGTAATGGACATTATCGTAGGTCGATTTTGGAACTGTAACGTCTCCCATGTGGCGAAAGTTGCAAATTAATATAAAAAATTACCACACAACAATATTTCTTCAAAACTTTGCCTTCGTTTGAGGAAATATATGTCAATCTTTTAAAATATTATCCATATTACAGATTAAAATTATTAGTTAAAAAGCAGCATATCGGTTGTGATGGGGGGATATTTTCTATATGAATTATATCATTCGATTCGTTTTAAATTTTGAAATTGCAATATTTTCTAACAAATTTCTAGTCTATATTTTGCGAAAACAAAGATTTTTGGTGCATTTTAGTAGACGATCTTTGATGCTATTTCCTCAAACAAAGGCAAAGATCTAGTTTTTGGTATGCGTGTTTAGCATATTAAT
>CM042175.1:8415802-8420802 GCA_023376005.1 Doryteuthis pealeii
CTCCTGATAAACATGACTTACACAAAAATCCCATATACAGATTTAAAACCAGCCATCAACAAATTCATATTTGACAAATGGCAAAAAAACAGGGGATAATCAGATTCATTATAAGCTCCAGGAGACACAAAGAGTTATTGGTGAGTGGTCGGTAGGCCACAGATGAAAAAACAGAAAAGAAGAAATGATACTCTCCAGACTATGTATTGGGCACACCCACATCCTCCACTCTCACCTTTTAAAAAGCGAGGTCACCCCAGTAGGGTCAATTTGCAAAGTACATCTCACTATCAAACTCATCCTCCTAAACGGCAACACTCTCAGACAAAGCCGCACCGAATATTATCAGACAAAAAACCCCTAAAAGACCTCTTTAAAAATACAAACCCAGAAGACATTTTAATTTTTCTAAAAAAGGCGCAACTTTTTCAATAAGATCTAACCAAACATAACCGAATACCTCCATAAAACCACTACTTTAAAGACTGAAATCCATATGTAAAAGCTTTCTATATAACCCCTTCTGGCATTAAATGACCCACAGAGTTTGATATGGCGTTAAACAAAACACAAACTCAAACTCTTGTAGATGTAATTGACGCCAGCTACTTGGAATCTGATAATCCTCGCTGAACTTTAGACTATGAAGAAGACCTGAGAATGTATCGGTCGATAGGAACGGATGAAAATATTACAAGAATCTCTAAAGAATCAATATTAAAACATTTCCTTACCATTCCTGCAACGATCCCAGTCGGAGAATTCGTATCTCTTGTCCATGTATTTGACACCAGCCATATGGAACATCATACGCATAATCTCGGCACGGCCACGGCCATTGAAGTAATGGAGAGTGTAGTTAGGCATGGTGAGCTTTCTGCTTTATACTGCTTTATACAATAGCCAAGACAATTGAAGTAATGGTATTCTACCTCCAAGGCTAGAGACCTCAGTTTGACCTACTGTTTACCATATGAATACACTATGTCATGTGACCGCTCAGAAATGTAAGAGATAAGCCTAAGAAATTATGTGTGTCGTAAATCGTACTCCCTTCAAGTCTAGGACAATAAGTCTCTCTTAAATAACTAAAAATTAAAAGAGTTAATAAACGGTTCCTTACCATTCCTGCAACGATCCCAGTCAGAGAATTCGTATCTCTTGTCCATGTATTTGACACCGGCCATATGGAACATCATACGGAGGATCTCAGCACGGCCACGGCCATTGAAGTAATGGAGAGTGTAGTTAGGCATGGTGAGCTTTGTTTTCTGCTTGTCGGCTACCAAAAAGCGAACGAACCGTTGTTCTCCGAGTGACTTTAAGTCGTATCTGACGAGTAGACTCAGAGATATTCCGGTATTTATACTATCAGCGTAATTAAGTTATTAGCGCCAATGAAAGGATAGGCAACATCCGGTCCAAGACCGCCTATACAATATTCCCCACTGTACTTTACCGAGTGGAAAATTCATATTCGAAAGAACAATTATTTTGGTAATTCCTAAAACTTTTTGGCATCGTTGTCTTTTTTTATTTTTTTCATGTTCCAATTCTTTTTAAAATAAATTAGTCATGTGGTCAGTTAGCACTGGAAGGAATGTACTCTACTATTCATTAAATTTCTATTGTGGCTTTTTTTTCTATCAAAATGTCCACAATAGAAATGTCGGCAAGATATTTATACCTGTGTTATAGTTAGTAAAAAAAAAAACTTGGTAATTTTCACCTTTAGTTGGCTAAATTCCTAGCATAAAATTGTGCGTGCGCATTATCTGAAATGAACTTAATTGTTATTAAGAACACATTCTGTGATATTTTTTGTGTTAAAGCATGCAGTTGTATTGTTTTCGAAAAGTTTCTAAGATTTGTGTATTGCGCACAAAGACTTTCAAAATGGCTACCGGCTTTTTCCAAAGTGAAAGTCAGTTGGCTAAATTCCTAGCATAAAATTATCTAAAATGAACTTAATTGTTATTAAGAACACATTTTATGATATTTTTGTGTTAAAGCATGCAGTTGTATTGTTTTCGAAAAAGTTTCTATGATTTGTTTATTTCGCATGGAGACTTTCAAAGTGAAAGTCAAGGGAGGTTTCTCTAATTGCCTTATTTAGACCAGAATGACTCATTTTGAGAATAAGGCAAAATAATTACAGAAACAGTAAGTTATACAAAATCTGTTCCTAATACAAATGCCTAGTTTGGCACAAGGCTATAGTAGCAAGGGATCCCTATATTGATTGAAAACTAGGGCAGGTTGATTTTTAAATTAAAAAATCAAATTCTCTCAAACAGCAAAATTTGTGTGTTGGTATACTGAATACTGATACCAAAAGCTAGATCTCTTACTTGCACCATTGTTTGAGGAAATAGCATTAAATATCATCTACTAAAATACACCAAAAATCCTTGATTTAAAACATATAAAATAAGAAATGAAAAGATAGACAAGTTAGACTTTTAATATTACATTCCTTAAATAAATAAAAAATCCTCAAGGATAAATATATTTTTCTTTTTAATGAGACTTAAGTTTCAAAATATAAGACTTCCCTACTAACGAACTTATCGAAACATCCACTTTGTTTTTCTTTTCTCTTTTTTTTTTTTAATTTTAAATGTTTTTATAATGTTAGAAATTGGTTAGAAATTTCTTAGTTTTTCTTTCATTACTGTTTGTTTGATGGCGTATGCTTCTAATATTCCTAAATATTTATAGTTCTCTTTTTCCTTAATTTAATTTTCTAATTTCTTCTTGATTCTATTCCCTTCGCTGTTTCATTTTTTCCCATTCTTCATCATTAACATGGCGCACTTGTCGATACCGAACTCCATCCTTATATCTCGGTGGTATATTCTTATAGTTTGTATAAGGGTTTCTAATTCTTGTTCATTTTTGGCAAACATCTTGGACATAAGATGATTTATTTTTTTCCTTTATTTATTAAATTTGTATCCCTCTGTACATTTCCTAACAATTATTATTATTATTATTATTATTATTATTATTATTATTATTATTATTATTATTATTATTATTATTATTCTAAAACAGAAAATATTGTCATTTTAAACGAAACAAATAAAATATTATGACTTGAATTCAAATTGAAAAGAATCCCCCCATCACTACCTGTTACATAATCTATGCGGTTGCATAAGATTATTGTCAATCCATGTAATTCTGAGGGGATGAACCCTTTCATACCATGGCCGGGTCCTTCTATGGAAAATTACAGAAGCCCGAAAAATATGTGAAGTCACGTGGGACCTTTTTCAGAGTCACCAGTTTGCAGTTAGACGTCAGACAGAGCAGTCGGCCATGATGCTCTGTCTAAAACTGTAACCCTGCATACGTGCGCTATGTTTGGGGATTTACCGAATAAAGAACATTAAAAGAAAATCGAAATCTTGTGTTTACTAAAAACTAACAATGACACAGGGCTTCTGATTAGGAGAAATCCCACAGAAGACCAGACCTTAGAAGATATGCCAAGTCAACACCAGACGCTAGACCAGACCAAGATGATAGACGATCAGAATAGCAAAGCCGGCCAGAGGAGAAGACGGCTAGAAGTAAAGAAGTAAGAAAAGGGTATACAACATTATATCGATTTGGTACCGTGAAAACGTCAGTACGTAACATACCATGCTCTCATTCGAAGTTGGAACATTGCTATTGAGAGAAATGGTGACTATTTGGAGAAGTAAGGATGTTATCCACAAAGTACCAGATTCATTTTTATATATGATACATGTTTCTATGTTGGTAATTATATCTGTCGTAAACAAAATGGCATTACATTTTAACTAACCCTCGTACGTGCTCTCATTTGAAGGTGGAACATTGCTATTGAGAGAAACGGTGACTATGTGGAGAAGTAGGGATGTGATCCACAGAGGACCAGCTTCATTTTAATGTATGATACATGTTCCTGTGTTGGTAACTATAGCTGTCCTAATCAAAATGGCATTACATTTTTACTAAACCTTTTAATAAGTATAGCTATACTCACATATATATACACACACATTTATATGTATATATTGAGGAATACACATATATACATATATATACGCACATATGTAAATATACATGCGCACATATATATGCACACATGTATATATGTATGGCAATAGCATAATCTTTACAGATCATTTCCGTCCCTCACAATCCCACAACTCAACCACCAAAACCCTTCTTTGCATGAGCCCTCAAATGACTCATTAAACCTGCTGCAGATCCACAAAGTTTGATGCAAATATGACATTGAAAAGACTTCCTTCCCGTTGAATGAGATGATTTATATGAATCTGTATACACACATATATACATATATACATACACATATATACATATACGTATATACATACACATACATACATACGCATATATATACAAACACACACACATATAAACACATGTATGTATATATATATACTGTCATATATGTAGCAATTTACAGATTACTGCCGTCCCATATATACACAAACATACATATATATACAGTTATATATGATGGCAGCAAACTCGTGTTCAAGTATTGCCATTGCTTGATATAAAAAAAAAATTTAAAAATAAAAAGATAAAAAAAAAGCTCAACAGTTCAAACAATATAATGGTGAGCTTCAAAAAAAAGTTCAACAATGAGCTGCACGAAAGTGGCTCTTTAGTCCTGCCAAAGTCTTGCACATCTTCCCACAATTACAGGTAATTCCAGGGAGCACAGGGTATTTTATTAGTCCATCCCGCCGATGCACAGATTGGTGACTAATCAGGCCAGCCTTGCTCATACATAACCTTCCATACTGGTCACATAGTAGACTGATTTGAAGCCCTTGATTGTCTACTTTTTTGTGATCTTGTTGCTCATACACGGACTGATATGCAACGCCTCATGGAGGCCTTTGAAGCTGCTGGCAGTTCATTGGGACTTACAATTAGATTGAAAAAGACTGTCCTAATGTATCAACCGGCACCAGGTGAATCATACTATG
>CM042175.1:8423302-8530802 GCA_023376005.1 Doryteuthis pealeii
CGATTTGCACATTTTTCAATGAAATAAAAGATAACACGTATCTACTGGAAATAAAAATTGATTTATTTGATAAATTCTTTACATTATTATAATATTTTGTCTTTACCAACAGCTGTTGCATCTGCTGCTCAGGTAAGAAGAGATCCTGGGATGAGAACCCATACGGTTGTACAGACCCATCATTCTGGGGTAGTTGCTGAACATAGACTGGTTCTGCATATACATATTCTCCATGCAACAGTACATCATCATATCACACCAGTACATCTGAAAAGTTCAAAGAAATAGTGTTTAAACATGAGTGACGATGAAGAGAACAAAGTAAAGTATCAACACAAGATATCATATCTTTATATAATAAGTTTAAATTGATGATAGGAACGTGTTGGGTTTATCTATTAATAAATGAGATTGATTTTTTTTCCACGCGATCCGCTATGTTGAATTTAGTAGCAATGGATCGGGCCTCATTATTAATGTCTTCTTCCAATTTGAAGGTTGCTTTTTTATAGAATTTAGTTACCTCGTTGTGTGAATTTGATATATTGAAAAAACAAATGATGTTTACAAATGCTTGGGATCATCAGGAGAGAATGTGCACCGTTTCGGGGCCTTCCTCTCAACGGTTTTAACTGCACATCGGCCCCCCTCACTGTTGCGACTGATCTATTACATATCATATCTTTATATAAGTTTAAATTGATGTTAGGAACTTGTTGGGTTTATCTATTAATAAATGCTATGTTGAATTTAGTAGCAATGGATCGGGCCTCATTATTGATATCTTCTTCCAATTTGAGGGTTGCTTTTTAATAGAATTTAGTTACCTCGTTGTGTAATTTTTTTTAAATATTTATCTGGGTGTAGTTTATAAAGCTTGTTCGTTTTTTTTTCAGATTTGACAAAGATTTTAGGAGATTTTCGTATGAATTTTATGTCGTTCGCAATTGGCATTGTATAGGATTTTAGAGGATTCAGGTTGTTTTTAATTACGTATTGCTTAAAAAAATAAACAACAAAACCCCAAATTACTATACATTTAATGTTGAAAAATATATATTTTAAAACTAAGTTTAACTGAAATTATACATTGCAATACTAACACAAACAACTGTCTCAATAATAGATTCAATAATTAATTTCAATGGTTAATTAAATGTATAGTAATTTGGGTTTTTTTTGTTGTTGTTAAGCAATACGTAATTAAAAACAACCTTAATCCCCTAAAACCGTAACTCAATTCGCAAAATTCATAGACTGTAGTTAAACTGTCGTTGGGTACCACCAAAAAACTTTCCGTTTTAATTTTCCGACCTAAATCAGAAGTCAGAAGTCAGCCAAGACACCACGTTATAAGAATAAGACAACAAATATGACAAAACATTACTTTTTCTATATTGTAACACTGACGAAGTTACTATGAGTAGCCTGGATTCAAGGGAGATAATAAAAAGACAAACTACTACTACTACTTGCTGTCCATCGTTTCTGATGATGACACCACGCGAATCATTTTCCTCCAATTTAATCGGTCTCTGATTGCATCTTGCCAACTGCCTAAGGGGATATTCAAGTCCTTCAGGTTTCTTTTGATGTTGTCTTTCTACCTGAGCTTTGGTCTACCGATTCTACGTGATCCCTCTCTCAGTTGAGAGTACATAATTTGCTTTGGTAGTCTGTCATCCCCAAGTCTGTTTAAGTGGCCAGTCCATCTCAGGTTGCGTTGGACAGGTATTTCATGAATGCCAGGGAGTACAGTTCTCTTCAGGATGATCAAATTAAATTATCATCATACTGTGGAATATCCACAGGTTCTGCTAGTGAAATCTTATTTTGGGTTAAAGAGGTAACCATTGGGAGCTATGTTCAAAACATGGAAGAGGCTTGAATTTCCTTTTTAGCTGATGACGCCAAGAAAAGGCATGAATCCACTGTTCCCTCACACACTACAGATAAAAAGTCATATTACTATTTCTCTGAATCTTTGTATTATTTGTATTTTTTGGACTATTGTCCTCACCTTTATTGTAATCTGCATATCGTTTAGGCCGATGTGCCCTCTGGCTTTCTTCAGGTATTTTTTGTCGGATTCGGGAACCTTCTCAAACTCGGGACCCCCCCCCCTCCTCGAACTTGTGAACCTTCTCTTCGAACTTGAGAACTGATTTAATGAATATTCAAATACTTAGGTACCCCCTTACTATAATCTGATTGGATAGTGTCCTCCATAAATACCCGACACTATGGTGGAACACGCTCCTACTAGCCTACTATAGCAAGACTACCACGCCAACTGCTCGGAAGACGTAGCCACTACTGCTACTCGACGCACCAGCTTTTATTTACCTACGAAAATATACCTTACTACAACTTCATAATATATCCCTTAACCCGGATGTATCAAGAAAATTCTTGTCGAACTAGAAAGGCTTCACAAAACTTCGAACCGAACCCTTTATTCAATCCATGTTCTCGTTCCAAATAGACAACATATGTAATTTAATCAGATTAAATTTCTTGAGTATGAAAACTTACCTGGTCTCCCATGAAGTATTGGTTTCCACCATTGCGCATGCACAATGACCTCTCCATGAAGGGCATACATCTGTTGAAGGTGTTCATGTATCTCCAGTACATGTAGTTCTGAAAAAGAAAGAAATCAATCACTATAGATTAATATGTCTAGACTTTTATCGATTTGGAACTTTTAGATAAAAATAATTTTAGAAAGTAGATTAAGATATTATGGTTAAATCGGACTTAAGGGGCCTAAATTCCACCATCGTATGTAACACTGCCGAAAGAAGAAAAAAACAAAAATCAGGGAATTAACCGAATTTAATTAAATTTTCAAAGTTGATATATTAATGCATAGAAGATATAATGCATCAGTTATTTTATTTAAGAACTTATTTTTTTCAGGTCAGTTAACTTTGAACCATGTATCTTTGAGGAGTAACACAGATTCTCAAAGATTCGTAGTTCTATAAAAGAAAGAATATAAGATGCATTCATTTTTAGTCATTGAGATAATGCTTATTACTCAACTTGCAAATATATGCACCCTCCCGGTGCAAGTATTTAAGTTTTAATGTAATAAAATATCGTATTAAATTAGAAACGCTAATGAAACTAAATAAGAATGCAGATAAAAATATTTGAAACAGAGGAGGGTATAATCGAAAAATAAAACAACTGAAACTTACACTTCCATCACTCCCGTCTTTTATTGTTATTTTTTTCTAATTTAAGTATTTAGTTAAGATAGGAAGTAAAGAATAAAATGACAGTTATTTCTTCTTGTTAATGGATTTCATTTAAGATTAATTGAAGAGGCTTTTGTTTATATTCATTAAAATAAAACCAAACAGTTAGAAATCAATAATACTAAGCACATATTTATTAAAATCACATTGTTAATATCAATATGCAAATTAGCCTTCCCGTTCACACTGTAAACTGCTATTTTGTTGTATATATAAATATAATTGCATGTTGTTAGTATGTAGACATGGTTAACAGTATTAATAATGTAAAACAATTTTATTAATAATTGAGGTTATAATAAAAATAAATTCATGGTGAATGTGACGTCAATATCTAAGGGAATTGTGACTTGAGTAGTAATTTAGTTTCGGTTACAGACAGAAAAACACACCATTTCCATTATAATAAGATTACACACATTCTAGTGTTGGCTATTTTCAACTTTTGAGTTAACATATAGATAAATGGATTTTTTTTAAAAAGAATATACAACATTCCCTTTTAGCTTATACTTATTACTGAATGAAGTATTCTAGTGTTGGCTATGTTCAACTTTCAAGATTAGATTTAAATAATTTATTTAAAAAAAACGGCTGAGTGTTGAAATAGGTCGGAAAAGTAAAATGGAAAAGTTTGGTGTGGGCATAGAATTTAATGAATTTAGAAATTACTAACGATACGAATTATGTTATTTTTTTGTTAAAATATGCAGTTTTATTGAATTTATCAACTGCATGTTTTAACACAACAAATGTATTAACTGCATGTTTTAACACAAAAATAACATAATTCGTATCCTTAGTAATTTCTAAATTCCACACCAAACTTTTCCGTTTTACTTTTCCGATCTATTTCAACATTCAGCAAAAAAAAACAAAAATAATTATATAAACACGTTAAAGGAAACAAAATATCTGGATTTCTACATCTCCGGAGGTTAATATGATCTACAACACCACGGATTTGTCAACATTACAAATCCTTTGAAATTCTTTCTTCAATTGTGCTGTAGACTTTTAACTTGTTTTTTTTTGTGGCTGGAATCATGAACATTTTTGATGCTTTATACATTTTTTATATATTTTTACAACAAACTCTTTTGAGTTTTCTTGTGGATTATAATGCTTCTGATTTTTTTAAAATAAAATTTATTTTATTTTTAACACAGAATATGCATTTTTAAATCTAAATAAATTCCGGCTCCGAACATGAACGTTCGTTTGTACCCCTCCTGTTTTTTAACGGTTTACTTATTCCGTCTCTCCATCATAAATATTTCGCTCTTGATGAAGACCGCTTTAATAAAAGGTCGAAACAGAATTCTGTCAGCGAACTATAACATCAATTTTTTTTTTCTAAAAATGTTTAATTCATAAACATATTAAAATAAAATAAAATAAAAACTTACGTCGTAGTTACCGCAACAGCTGTCACCACCGAATCCCCAATCGTTCATGTTGTACTGTGAAAAGGAAGAAATGGAAATATCAATACGCAATGTTGCGTCGTTTTTCAATTATAATATATATATATATATATATATATATATATATATATATGTATGTTTGTGTTTATATGTATGTATTTGTATATGTACGTTTGTGTGTGTATATGTGTGTATGTATATATATGTGTATATATATATGTATATGTCACTTAGAAATAAAATATAATAAAATAGATTAATTTATATTTCACTTTAAATTTAAATTTCAATTTATCCTAAGATTTAAAAACTTTTCTTCTTTCTTAACTATCTTACTTTATATATTTTTAAAAAAACATTTTTAAATATATATATAGATTTTAAATAATTTTATCACAAAATCAAAAAATCCTTCCTAATTTCCGTTGCTTTTTTCAAATTAGTTGAATAGGGAATTTCGCCAGTTGAATATGTCTTTCGTTTTTCTAATCGGTCAAAAATAATGGATACAGTTAAGAGATACATTTTTTGCTGACCGATTTTTTTGTAGCGGAAGTGAAACTACAACATATTTTTTTCTTTTGTGCAACGTCAAGGATTTCATTTGGAATTCATATCACCGTTATATACCGTCGGATTCATTTCCTTACTTTTATATTAATACATATAGATAGTTTTAATAGATGTGGATATGAAATGTTCATCATATATTTAACAATTAAAAATTTAAAAAATCAAATATTAAATATAGACTAAATTAAAAATTTAAAGGTAATTTTAACCTTTAGTTGTCAAAATTCCTAGCAAATAAGGCAATTCGAGTAACCTCCCTTGACTTTCACTTTGAACTAAGCCGGTAGCTATTTTGAAAGTCTGCGTGCGAAATACACAAATCTTAGAAACTTTTTCGAAAACAATACAACTGCATGCTTTAACACAAAAATATCATAAAATGTGTTCTTAATAACAATTAAGTTCATTTCAGATAATTTTATGCTAGGAATTTAGCCAACTGACTTTCACTTTGAAACAAGACGGTAGCCATTTTAAAAGTCTTTGTGCGAAATACACAAATCTTAGAAACTTTTCGAAAAGAATATCATAAAATGTGTTCTTAATAACAATTAAGTTCATTTCAGATAATGCACACGCACAATTTTATGCTATGAATTTTAATAACTAAAGGTGAAAATTACCAATTTAAAAATTAGAAATAAGTGACTCACCCTGAAGTTTCCGTTTTTCCAGTGGTAGTACCTCATGTAATCGTGCATGATTTCATAGAAGCAGTCACTGATGTAGTCACACCTCATCATGTCCATGGGGTTCTTGGGGTAGAAACCTACAAAATAATCAGAAGTATTAAAAATTATGAATCAATGAAATAATTTGTTAGGTAACCTAACGAGTTGCTAAAGAGTTGCTCCCCTTTGATCAGTAAGGGACTGACGGGAAGCCGGATATGGGAATTCAGCCATGTTACTTTGGACTGGGGGTTTGGACAGTACAGACGTTCATCAGTACGCTTGAACTAGTGACCATGTGCGTTTAGCAAGTTTGGGCGAGTTTAAGTCACTTTTAGGGTAGAACTGTAATGGTTAATAAAATTGTAGTTGCTGATTTGTTTTAAAAAGGGGGAGTAAGAATTCCAAAAATGCAGTAACGGAAACCAACAGACGCTGAATTCAAAAATCGAGCGCCAAAAAAAAAGAAGCGGGAATTTTCAATAGTTCTGAGGATGAAAAGCAAGAGTCGTCACGCAAGAAGTCAGCTCCATTATCAAAAAATGAAAGAAGATAAAATATGAACTATTAATACCACAATATAAAAGAAAGGACTTTGCCCGGTATGCTGTTCTACATTTCTGTAACTCTATTTAATACAGATTGTTTATTTTAATACGACTCCGTTATTTTTCCATTGTGTTGAGCTTTGTTTAAAGTTAGTAAGTTGTGAACAACCTACATATAAAATATATATAACTCACAACTTGCTACAGAACCATTTTCTACCCTGTGTTAAATAAGGACTCATCAGCAGAAAAGCAACAGACAAAGCCACTGGCCCCATGTGTGAACACACACATAACGCAAAGGAAGGCCCATGTGTGAACACATACGATAACCCAAGGACAGGCCCGATACGTGAGCACACGTATTATACACAGCGCCCATGTGACGAACACGCACATGGCACACACACAGCTGAACTGTATCCAAAACGATCCCACTGTATTCCCTGTCAGTGAGAATAAATAAAATAAATATTGTTATTGTTAAACATATTTCATTATTTTTATTATCAATTTTCTATATCCTACATCTCGGGATATAACATCATTAAAAAAACGAAAACATTTCTGTACACATTTTAATTTAAACAAAAAGGTTCAAATAACAATTGAAAATATTTCATTGATATTTTTCTCATTTTTTCTCATAAGAGGATATTATTTAATCTAACCAATTATGACAAGAAGGTTCCAGAGTCCAACAAAAATAACTGAAGAAGGTTGGAGGGCACATCGGCCAAAACGTTGTACAGATAACAATAAAGATGAGGACAGTAGTCCAAATAATACTAATCATCAAGCCTCATCTAAAAAAAAAAAATTCTGAGAAATAATATATGAAGATGAAATTCCAAAATTGTGGGTCTAGATTTGGCTTGGAATGTTATTAATTAGCTCACAGTCTGCTTGATTCCAAAATGGTATGATGTGTTTGGACTACTGCCTCTAGGAGTAAATTTGAAAAAATGTGAACCACTTACACACTCATTTATTATCATTATTAGAGATCCGTTTTAGACAACAAATATAAAGAGGAAGCACAGCCCACTAATATATATGGCCTCACATGTAACATAAGTAGACAGAATTCTAACAGGCCAATTCGTTTTATTGTTAATTCATGTCTGTTTCAAATAATGTTAAAATAAAAGTTTTACCGTGATGTGTGTAACTTACCGTATTCGCGGGCCAAATACCTGCATCCAGCCATGGTACCAGGCATCATGAAGCCATCGTCCATTTGCAAACAGGGGAGGTAATTGCAGGGGAAATCTGAAGAAGAAGAAATGAAAATAATGGGTTAATTTGTATAACTAAATTATTTATACTTCAAATTACTAACCCTTCAATGTCAGCATAAAACCTGTTCGCTGCTACTATGAAAATTAAATTTGGTTTTAATAGTACTAGCAAATATATGCACCCTCCGGGTGCAAGTACTTAAGTTTTAATGTAATTAAATATTATATTAAATTAGAAAGGCTAATGAAACTAAATAAGAATCCAGATAAAAAGGTTTGAAACAGAGAGGGGTATAATCGAAAAATAGAACAACTAAAACTTACTCTTCCATCACTCTCATCTTTCATTGCTAAATTTTCCTAATTTAACTATCTAGTTAAAATAAGAAGTAAAGAATAAAATGGCGGTTATTTCGTCTTGTTAATGGATTTCTTTTAAGATTTATCCCCGAGATTTTTACTTATATTCATTAAGATAAAACCAAACAATTAGAAACCAATAATACTAAGCATATATTTATTAAAATCAAATTTTTGATATCAATATGCAAATTAGCCTTCCCATTCACACTATAAACCAATGTTTTGTTGTATATATAAATGTAATTGCATGTTAATAGTATGGCTAACAGTTTTAAAAATGACAAACAATTTTATTAATAATTGAGGTTTAAATATAAATAAAATCTTGGAGAACGTGACGTAAATAACAAAGGGAATTGTGACTTGAGTAATGATATAGTTTCGGTTACAGACAGACAAATACACAATCTCCATTATAATAAGATTTACGGGGATTCATTGGAGCTCTTATTCTCCGTAGTTGGCTATTTCGGACAAAGAAGGAAACAAATACGAAAGTAAAATGTAGACACTTGTATTAAGAAAAGGTGCATAAATGTTTTTGCAAATTTTATTGGCATTTGCTACAAGACTTATCTGCGAGTTTAAGTTCTGTTCGTGTAGTAGTGTTGATAATAGGGGTATTCAGGCCGCTGGTAAGAATGGTGTTAATACGCTTGGTCTGGGTCGTTACTCGTTCTTCAGTCAGTATGCTATTGTACCAGCCTTATAACGTTTGCTGATACAATGCCTTAGAAGTGAGCTGGTTATGTGCGAGGTGTCAGGAGGCGCTTATTTCCACATCCCTTCTTAGTAACTGTTCTGCGATAAGTAATGGTGGATGGGACCCTCTTCAAGTAGACTATTTGGGTCCTCAGCCTTCTGGTAAGTATGATATTGTGACAGCCTTGTGTAGTATGCTGACACAATGCCTTAGAAGTATGCTGTGAAAAATTATACTTCAAATTACTAACCCTTCAATATCAACATAAAAGCTGTTCGCTGCTACTATGAAAATTAAATTTGGTTTTGACTTCCATGGTTAAACCACATCTTATATACGTGAGGAGGTGTTAGATTTTTGGTAATTTTTTTTTTTTTTGCAATCGCGAATGTTACCTTAAAATTGTAAACAAGCGCCTAAAACCATTGAAAAAAAAAAGACAGAATGGCGGATCGCGTCGAAATTGATCAAAACAAATCCTTTTTAATGTATTAAAAATAAACTGCATATGTAATGATATTTTTCTTTTTTTTAATGATTTAATTTTGACCCCCCTCATGTTGGGAGCGTAACATTTTTTTCAAGTTGGTCTTATATTGTACTAATTACAGTATAAATAAAGAGATAAAAGACCGAAGTTATGAATAGAAACAAAAAAAAATTTTTTTCACAATTTAAATGAATTTTATATATTCATTTTTCATAGCAAAAATACTAAATTAAAGTTTTGAAATAAAATAACTGATGCATTATAAAATTCATTAATTGATAAATCAATATTGAAAATATCATTAAAATCGGATAATTACCTCATTTTTGGTAATTTTTTATTTATTTATTTATTTTTTATTTTTTATTTTTTATTTTTTTTGCAATTGCGAATGTTATATTAAAATTGTAAACAAGCGCCTAAAACCATTGAAAAAAAAGACAGAATGGCGGACCGCGTCGAAATTGACTAAAACAAATCCTTTTAGATGTATTAAAAATAAACTGCATATGTAATGATATTTTTCTTTTTTTAATGATGGTCATTATTTTACTACTTATCAATTTAGACAAAGTTTGACCGTAAATAATAGATTTAATTAATTTTAATTCGTTTTTAAAAACGTAGCAAGCGATTTTTTGGGGCCACCCTAATGTATAGACAACCAAATGCTGTTAATATTTTGATATACACGTGGACACTAATCCCTTAGCTTAGTGGTAACCAAACAACGGCCCGACGGTACTTGAATTTGTTTGTTAAAACGTACGGAACGTCAGACTTTCTGATATCATTTAAATCTAAATATCATGTTAAGCTTACTAAATCTTCATGGTATTGACTACGGAATCAACCCATCCAACGAAATTGACTGATAAACATTTGAAAGCAATTCTTTTGATTGGATGTAGCAATTCCAAACCAAACATTGACGATATCTTGAAAGGCAAACTTCACTTTCACAATTCTCCATTAACCTTTCTGCTAATGTTGGGTTCTTTGATAATGTTTTGAAAATAAATATTTTGGTTAATTTTTTTTTGTGTGCATCTTGAAAGGCAAACTTCGTGAAAAATGTTTGGTGATCCCTGATATATACTAATACTTATATTATTATATTATATGTTACCAGCAATGACTGGTGCTCTAGAGCAAGGGTCACAAAACTATGGCCCACGGGCCGGATCTGGCCCGCCAAGGCATTTTACCAGGTCCACCAACAGTACTTGAATTTGTTTGTTAGAATGTACAAAGTTGAAATACTTGAAATCAACCTATCGAACGAAATTGACTGATAAATATTTGAAAACAATTCTCTTGATTGAATGTAGCCATTCAAAACCAAATATTGACAATATCTTGAAAGGCAAACTTCACTTTCACAAATCTCACTAAACATTTCTGCTAATGTTGTGTTCTTTGATAATATTTTGAAAATAAATATGTTGGTTAAATTTGTTTTTGTGCATCTTACGTCACTCATGTATGAGAATATAACATGGAAACATTATTTTTTAACATCTTTTTCTCAGAGCAATCATACAGCTACGTTCACTTTCGAACTAATTCCCCTTGGGAAAGGTATGAACTCACTCATCCCCCAACAATGGGTTAAATATCCTGTTAAGCTTACTAAATGCCCATAGACTTGACTACGGAATCAACCCATTGAACGAAATTGACTGATAAACATTAGAAAGCAATTCTCTTGATTGGATATAGCAATTCCAAACCAAATATGGACAATATCTTGAAAGGCAAACTTCAGTTTCACAAATCTCACTAAACCTTTCTGATAATGTTGGGTTCTTTGATAATGTTTTGAAAATAAATATTTTGGTTAAATTTGTTTTTGTGCATCTTACGCCACTCATCCATGAGAATATAACATGGAAACAATTTTTTTAACATCTTTTTCTCAGAGCTATCATACAACTACGTTCCCTTTCGAACTAATTCCCTTGGGAAAGGTATGAACCCACTCATCCCCCAACAATGGGTTAAATATCATGTTAAGCTTACTAAATCCTCATAGACTTGACTACGGAATCAACCCATTGAACGAAATTGACTGATAAACATTTGAAAACAATTCTCCTGATTGGATGTAACAATTCCAAACCAAACATTGACGATATCTTGAAAGGCAAACTTCACTTTCACAAATCTCAATAAACCTCTCTACTCTGTTGCATTCTTTGATAATGTTTTGAAAATAAATATGTTGGTTAAATTTGTTTTTATGAATCTTACACCATTCACCCATAGTTATAACATGGAAAGATACATTTTGCATCTTTTTTTTCAGAGCTTGTTTTTTCTGGCTAGCAAGTATCGAACACAATAATAATGTGGCCCACACTCGTTATTTTAAAAAATTATCCGAACCGCGCTCGTTATTTTTTCAATTACTCGTCACATCTTGGAAAGATTTCGTGATGCTGCCGTAGCGCAACGGTTCTCAAACTTTTTTTTTTCTTTTTTGTCCATGCACCATTTTCCCATATGTCAGAAATCGCAAGAACATGCGCCATTCGTGCGTAAGTATTAAACTTTTAATTTGTTGAAATATATTAAATGTTGAATACTAACGAAATTGAATAAGAACGCATATAAAAAGATTACACTTATTCTAATTATATTCTAATTAGTTTCTATATAAAACTCATTCATAGGGCTAATTTTACGTTGGAGAATCAAACAATAATACTAGAGATCATTAACACCAAGTAAGTAAGTAAAGTCGTCGGGGCGGCCTAAAGTCGGTATCAACCAATCAGCGAGGGAGTCTATCCCCTTTTCACTAGCGCTAGACCAAGGAGATTTAAATAGCATCTGAGGTGGAGCGCCGCACCTACCATCAGCTGCTTACTTTACCGCACATATCCCTGTGCTGCTCATACGCTGAGTTGGCAAGGACCGGTATCGATCTAGGAACCTTGTGGTTTCTAGCCGAACGCTCAACCGACTGAGCTAACCCGGCCCTTTAACACCAAGTAATTATGTATTAAACCCGGTTTTGTTAAAACCAGTATGCAAATACACGTTGATATCAGTGTATGCAAATTAATCCCGTTGGTATCAATGAAATTAATCAAAACTAGAGTTTTAAACGTAAAATAGAAGGCGACTATGTTTAGGAATAATTTAGAATGAAAAGAGTTAATAACATTTCCTTACCATTCCTGCAACGATCCCAGTCGGAGAATTCGTATCTTCTGTCCATATATTTGACACCAGCCATATGGAACATCATACGCATAATTTCGGCACGGCCGCGGCCATTGAAGTAATGGAGAGTGTAGTTAGGCATGGTGAGTTTTGCTTTCTGCTTTGTCGGCTACCGAAGAGGAACGGAGTGTTGTGGTTCGAGTGACTGCAAATCTGCTCTGACGACCAAGCACTGACCTGTGATGAATTTATACTGTCCAGTTAATGGAGATGTTTGCGTCTAATGAAAGGTTAGACGCGACCCAAGGACATCTATCCTAATATTCTCCGCTGGAAAGAGATTAATTTCGGAGTTACTCTTTCGAATGAAAGAATGCACGAACTTAAGGACCATTTAGACAATTACCGAAACGTTTGCTACTGTTTTTTTTTTAATGTGTCATTAGTTTAAACTAAGATGACTCCCTAGGTCGACTAGTGCTTAAGGGATGTTCACAAAAGCACTTTAATATATGACGAAATTTTTGTTCGTCTTTTTCTAACGAATCTCATTATAAAGCAGAGGAGAGAAATATGAAAAATATTGGAAGACCTACGTACCCGTTTGAATTTTAAGCGTTTCATTCTCAAGAACGGAGTCTATATTGAATTATTCTTAGGGTTTCTCATTTTCAATAGCACTTTAATATATGACGAAATTATTGTTTCGTCTTTTTCCAAAGAATCCCCCTTATGGCAAGCCCCAACCCTTTTTTATCATATGGGTGCTAGAAGGCGGTGGCTGCGGGTCTACATGTCCTGGGAATGACGTTAAACTCTATCTGATGGTGAGGTTCCAGTTTTGGAGGTTTGGGGAATGTGGAGCACCCCTTCATCACCATTGCTCCCTGGTCCACTCTGGCCCGGAGTGGTAGTACCTGTTAGGGTCCCAGCTATGGGTTAAATAGAAAAATGTATTTGTAAAAAAATTGTATTATCCATTAAGAATTGATTTATTTCAAAACTTTATCGGCATTAAATGACCCACTGAGGTTGATATGCCGTAAAACAAAACAAACCAAATCAAACCAACGAATCTCATTATAAAGCAAAAGAGAGATATATGAAAAATATTGGATACCTACGTACCTGTTTGAATTTTAAGCGTTTCATTCTCAACAACGGATTCTGGTTGAATTATTAATAGGCTTGCTCATTTTCACGGACCCCCTGATAAGGGAGACCACAGGGAAATTCTTCTAAAGTTCAAGTAAAATAATCTAACGAGTTTTAAAAAAAGTCTTAATCTATGATAGGTACTGGCAAACTAAGCCTAAAATGCGTTTTTGACAAAATGACTTTAGCCCCCCCCCCCCTACAGAAAATTATTTACAAATAAAATTCATTAGAAATGTGAAAAATCTGATGTTAAGTTTAAAATGTTATATTTTTGGCTTCTAGAAATAAATATCTATTTAATGCAAACCTAATTTCATTTCATCAAAGTATACTTTTTGAAGAAAAACTCGATTGAAAATGTACCCCCCACCCTTTTTAAGCAGAAAAAATATCGCTGTATATTTTTTTCTTTTATAAGATAATAGCCAATTAAATAATTGTCGAAATGAGTAAAAAAAAATATTCATTTATTATATTTTTACATTTTATTTTTCGATTTTCGGTACTTATTTTCTCATAGAAAAGCCATCGTAAATTTTGTTGTTGTTTCTATTCACAACTTCGGTCTTTTATCTCTTTATTTATACTGCAATTAGTACAATATAAGACCAACTTGAAAAAAATGTTACGCCCCCAACATAAGGGGGTCAAAATTAAGCGACCTGAAGAAAATGCGAATATATATTATATATATATATATATATATATATATATATATATATATATATATATATATTAGCTACTGGTAAAATGAGCCTAAAATGCGTTTTTGAGAAAATGACTTTAGCCCCCACTACAGAAAATAATTTACCAAAAATTAGAGAAATATCAGATTTTAATGAAATTTTTAGTGTTTATTTATCAATGAATGATCTTTATAATGCATTATTTATTTTATTTCAAAACTTTCTCATTTTTTTCAGGTCACTTAATTTTGACCCCCCTTATGTTGGGGGCGTAACTTTTTTTTCAAGTTGGTCAAAATTTCTTGGTAATTTTTTGGACCAAGTCACCAATAAGCACCCTAGCCCAGATCAGTTTTTGAAAGGAACCTAATTTTCCTTTTCACCGGTTGTTAGTAAACAAAATCAGCAGCCGATAAAAACCTGTCACATTTTTATAATAATAATAAATAATATCTTTTCATCTAGTATATTAGGTCTGAGACCTGTCAGCTGTTCCTTATAAATATTCATTTTAATTCCACAGAATATTTATAATCATTCCACAGATTATCTAACATTGCCTTGAAGGAATTTAGAGATGGGGCATTCACTATTGATGATGGTAGTTTATTCCATGTATTCACCACTCTGTAGCTAAAATAATTTTGTCTTGCGTTTGCTTTACAAGATTTTTTAAGGAGTTTTAATTTATGTCCCCTTGTATAGGTATTTTGAGCAATGTTTAGTAGGTCAGAGTTCATTGAATAAAAACCATGCGTGTATTTGTAGGATACAATCATATCCCCTCTTATACGTCGGAAAACCAGACTTGGTTAGTCAATGTTCACAAGTCTTTCTTCATACGAAAGGGATTTTGAATTATTCACTAATTTAGTAGCTCTCCTCTGAACTCCCTCAGTGAGTTTTGTTTATATTAAAATAGTTTTTGATTTTAATTAAAAAATTAGTTATTCCATATTGTTGTTGTTAGCATATATAAAAAAAATTAATTTTTCCTTAAGATAAACTAATATTGTTATTAAAAAAACAACAACTTAAAACGAAAGAAATGTTCATTTATTTTCCATGTGCCTCTACGGTAGTGATACCCAAAATGAGACTAAATTGCATTTTTGACAAAATGACTTTAGCCCCCCCCCCCTAGGGAAAATAATTTACCAAAAATCAGGGAATTATCGGATTTTAATGAAATTTTCAGTGTTTATTTATCAATGAATGATCTTTAGAATGCATTGTTTATTTTATTTCAAACCTTTCTAATTTTTTTTTCAGGTCACTTAATTTTGACCCCCGCCCCCATATGTTGGGGGCGTAACTTTCTTTTCAATTTGGTCTTATAGTTTTCTAATCACAGTATAAATAATGAGATAAAAGACCGAACTTATGAATAGAAAAAGAAATTTACGGTGGCTTTTCTATGAGAAAATAACTACCGAAAATTTAAAAATAAAATGTAAAAAAATAATAAATAATAATTTTTTTGGAGATTTCTTTTTTACTCATTTCGATAATTATTTAATTAGCTATTATCTTATAAAAGAAAAAAAATATATATTGATATTTTTTCTGCTTGAAAAGGGGGGGGGGGCATTTTTTGTCCTTAAGATAAACTAATATTGTTATTTAAAAAAAATAAAACTTAAAACGAAAGACATGTTTATTTATTTTCCATGTAGAGACGGACAGTTAATAAAAAAAAAATGAGTTATTTAATGTTGTTGTTAGTATATGTTAAAAATAATTTTCAACCAACAAATAACTAATATTGTTATTGATATTAACAATATTATTTCAGATAGGAATCCATGTAGAGCCACATGAAAAATAAATTTTATAAATAGTGTATTACCATTTCTGAACAACATCCTTTTATTCAAATAAACCTAAAAAATACTTTGTAAAAACAATTTTTATTTAAATAAACATATCTGCATTTCTCTTCTGATTAAATAAAACCATTTTAATACAAAAAACGTGTCTTTCGCTTAAATTTTTATAATTAAAACGAAAACAAAACAAAAACAACAATAACAATATTAGTTTAAAATTAAAAAGTATTTATTAAAAAAAAAGATTTTGCAAAGATATGAGTCCTACTCTCCCTCCAGCTATGGGTAAATAGTAGGACAGACTAGGCTCTTTAACAAGTGAAATGCAACGTCCAGGATTTGAACTCGGTGCGACGAGTCCATTTCCCATGACTTTTAACCATTACACCACGCGCTTCCTTTTTTATTATAGGAGATTAAAGGGGACATAATATTCTATTCACGTTTGGATAGTTGCTGCTGCGAATAAGTTCAAATCCGTGGAACTATACTAACTTCACAATGGTAAAATGGCCAAATTAAAGTTTTGTAAATTATTATTTCATTCTCCTAACTTAAATATATATATATATTAGGGACTGGCAAAAAAATCGGGTACTACGAGTTTTAAAAGCGAATTAAAAATAATTAAATCTATTATTTAAGGTCAAACTTTGTCTAAATCGATAAGTAGTAACATAATGACCATCATTAAAAAAAGAAAAATATCATTACATATGCAGTTTATTTTTAATACATTTAAAACTATTTGTTTTGATCAATTTCGATGCGATCCGCCATTCTGTCTCTTTTTCGATGGTTTTAAGTGCTTGTTTACAATTTTACCGTAACATTCGCGATTGCAAAAAAAAATTCCCAAAAATCGGGTAATTATCCGATTTTAATGAAATGTTCGGTATTGATTTAACAATTAATGAATTTTATGATGCATCAGTTATTTTATTTCAAAACTTTAATTTAGTATTTTTGCTATGAAAGATTAATATATAAAATTCATTTAAAATGTGAAAAATCTGATGTTAAGTTCAAAATGTTATATTTTTAGATTCTAGAAATAAATATCTACTTAATACAAAACTTATTTTAGGTGCCAAAAGTAATAAGTTTTGAAGAAAAACTCGATTGAAAATGTACCCCCTCCCCTTTTTTAAGCAGAAAAAACATCGATGTATAATTTTTTCTTTTATAAAATAATAGCCAATCAAATAATTATCGAAATGAGTAAAAAAGAAATCTCCAAAAAATTAATTATCTATTATTTTTTTTTATATTTTATTTTTCGATTTCCGGATTAATGATTAATTAAATGTTAGTGTTATATTTTAAGATTCTAGAAATAAATATCTATTTAATGCAAACCTTATTTCATTTCATCAAAGTATACTTTTTGAAGAAAAACTCGATTGAAAATATACGCCCCCCTCCCCCTTTTTAAGACGAAAAAAATGTCGATGTATATTATTTTATTTTATAAGATAATAGCCAATTAAATAATTATCGAAATGAGTAAAAAGAAAAATGAAGCATTTTGTGCAGCAAAATTCGGTTTTTCTCTTGATGTTTCCTCTTCTTAACCATATCCAGGTCTTTTTATGTGCAACCTCTCCGATTTGTCGTTTGAAGCGTCCATATAATTGTTTTTCTTCCCATCTTTGTTTTCTGGTTTTTGTTGTTTTTCTGTTTGTCCATACATGACATCTGCTGTTTGTTGGCTGCTATAAGTAATCTTTCTTTGCTCTTTTTTGTGTACTCTTCGAGTCTTTGGTTTGTGGCCTCTACACAGTCCTCTATGTTGGCAAGACCTCTTCCACCTTCTTTTCCTGAAACATATAGCCTATCGTTATCATCTCTAGAGTGTAGGGCCTTGTGTATCGTCATTAATTTTCTCGTTCTTTGGTCGATCTGTCTGAGTTCTTCTTTTGTCCATTTATTATTATTATTATTATTATTATTATTATTATTATTATTATTATTTACTTCTTTTGAGTTTTCACATCAGCATTAGCTAATGGTCTTTCACTGGAGTCTCAGTGACAGCAAGTCTCCTCAGGTATCCAGGACTCCTCTAAGTATTCAGGCAGATTGCAGCAGTGCAGTGTTCTGGATGGTTTCAACCCTTCATCTGATTTCCAAACATTCCAGACCCTTTTCCAATCCTTTTGGGACTGTTCCAAGTGCACCAACTACAATTGGTATCACTTTCACTTTCATATTCCATAACTTTTTAATTTCTCTGGCAAGGTCCAGATATTTGTCCATTTTTTCATATTCCTTTAGCTTCACCCTGTGATCTGCTGGCGCTGCAACATCCACCAGTTGACAAGTTCTTTCTTTTTTGTTTATCAACACTAGGTCTGGTCATATTATTATTATTATTATTATTATTATTATTATTATTATTATTATTATTATTATTATTATTATTATTATTATTATTATTATTATTATTATCATAGTCCTTGCACATTTTTCTCACCAGCGTTAGCTAATATGATTTAATTAGAATTTGGTATTTCACTAGAACGTGAGTGACAGCAAGTCTCCTTCGGTCTCCAGAACTCTTGTAAGTATCCTGTTCGATTTTAGTAGCTTCGATTCCAGCTCTAATCTTCTGTTCTTCTAGTCTCTTTTCCAATTACTTGAAGATTGTTCCAAGGGAACCGACTATGACTGGTATCATTGTCACTTTCATGTTACGGTTCCTCAGCTCGCAAGCCAAGTCCAGATTATTATTTCACTCCATTCGAGTTGTTCACACCTGCAGAAGCCGGTGGTTCACTGGAGTCTGAGTGACAGCAAGTCTCCTCAGGTCTCCAGGACTCTTCTGAGTATTCCAACCGATCTCAATAATGCTGTAGTCTGGATGGTCTCGATTCTTCTCTGATTTTTAATTCATCCAGACTCCTTTCCAACCCCTTGGGGACTGTTCCAAGGGCCCCAATCGGCACGACCTTAACCCTCATGTTCCATTTTTTTTCATTTTCACTCTGTGATCGACCGGGACGGCAAAATCCACGAGATGACAAGTTTCCTCTATTATTATAATTAGTAGTCCCCTCCACTGCGGTAGCTGGTGGTACACTGGAGGCTAAGTGACAGCAAGTCTCCATCGGGTATGCAGGACTCTTCTACGTATTCTAGCCGATCATAATAGTGCTGTAGTTGGTCCCCATCCTTCCACTGACTTCCAATTGCCCCAAATTCTTTTCCAGGGAATTTTATGTGTCCCCTTCTCTAGAATGCTTATTATCATTTCATTTATTTTGAGTTTTTCACATCAGCGTTAGCTGATGGTATTTCACTGGAGTCTGAGTGACAAGTCTCTTATGGTTTCCAGGACTCTTCTGAGTATTCTAGCCGATTGCAGCAACGCAGTTCTCTGGATGGTCTCAATTGTGCCTCCAGTCTTTTTTCCTAGCATTTTGGGACCGTTCCAAGTGTACCACCTATAATTAGTATCACTTTGACCCTCCACAGCTTTTTAAATTCTCTGGCAAGGTCCAGGTATTTGATTATCTTTTCGTTTTCCTTCATCTTCACCGTAAAGTTCACCAACTGACAAGTTATCCTTTTTTCTTGTAATCAATACTCGGTCTTGTTTCCTTGCTGGGATAAGGTGACCCCTCATTATCTCGATTCCCAGAGAATTTTATTCGTTTCATTCTCAGGAACAGATTCTGGTTTATGCATATACCCCTTTGTTGTATGGTCAACATTTAGTTTTTTGCATAATTCTCAGTGGATCACTTTTCCAACCCAATCGTGCCTAGCTTTGATTTCCCGCTGTGCTAGTTTGTTACATTCGCTTAATACATGTTTTATGGTCTCATTTCTATCACCACACAGTCTACATTGGTTGCCTAACCAAGGTTAAAGATCCCAATCCGCCCAACTATTTATGGGGAGAGAATAGTTGGATTCATACCTTTACCTAATGGTATTAGCACTATGGGAAATGCAAACAGTCTCGTTCAGGACTTGAACTCGTGTTGCCATGTTCATTTCCTACAACCGTAACCATTGCACCATCTACCTCACATGTATCTTATTATATTGGAGATTTGGTGTCTGTCTGTAACCAAAACTGCATCACTGCTTACATCACAATACCATCAGTAATTGTGTAAATTTATCAATGAGTATTTAGTTTATAATCAAAATCATTAATAGATAGAATAAATCTTATTTATTAACAATGCCTCTCTGTAAATCTGGATTAGATTTGGCTCAAAACAGCCGCTTTTATTCGTAAATTCAATGTGTCTTATATATCACTAAGAAATAAAGGTTTACATGGTGTGAGTAATTTGCATACTGGTTTTAACAAAATCAGGTTCAATAAATAATTACTTGGTGTTACTGATCTCTAATATTATTGTTTTATTTTCCAATGTATTAAAATCAATCCTATGAATGATTTTATTTAGAAACCAATAAAAATATGATTAAAATAAGTGTATTTTTTTTAAATGCGTTCTTATTTAATTTCATGTAGACTTTGTTTCAAACAGATTTTTTGATGACATAGTAAATATCTAATGAACTGATTACTAAAAAGTTAGTAAATGAGATTATTCTTAAGTGTTTTATTTATACTAGCAAATATATTCACCCTCCGGGTGCAAGTATTTAAGTTTTAATATAATAAAATATCATATTAAATTAGAAAGGCTAATGATACGGAATTAGAATGTAGGTAAAAAGATTTGGAACAGAGGGGGTATGATTGAAAAATAGAATAACTTTGAAACTAACTCTTCCATCATTTTCCGTTACTCCCGTCTTTTATTGGTAAATTTTCCTAATTTAACTATTTAGTTAAAATAGGAAGTAAAGAATAATATTAGTTATTTCTTCTTGTTAAGGGATTTTTTAAAGATTTATTGAAAAGATTTTTGCTCATATGCATTAAGATAAAACCAAACAATTAGAAATCAATAATACTAAGCATATATTTATTAAAATCAAATTTTTAAGACCAGTATGCAAATTAGCCTTCCCATTCATACTGTAAACCGCTATTTTGTTGTATATATAAATACAATGTAGATATGGTCAACAGTATAAGTAATGTAAGACAATTTTATTAATAATTGAGGTATAAATAAAAATAAAATCATGGTAAATGTGATGTAAATAACAAAGGGAATTGTGACTTGTATAGTAATATAGTTTCGGTTACAGACAGACAAACCATTGGCAAGTTCACCATGCTCTCGAGCAAAGTGTTGGTCCTTTCGGGCAGCCTGAATACAAACACGCTTACTGGTTCTAAAGTAAAGCAACATTTTAAAGAATGTGTGAAGAAGGTAGGCAAGATCTAAGACTGGTTATGATTTCTTTATAAACAAAATGATTAGAAAAAAGAAGGGAAAAAAAAAGAAAGAAAACTGATGTTTTTTCTCTTTCTGACACTTATTCAGAACCGCCCTGTCGGCTGTGGCGTTAGAATTCACCGACTGCACCTCTACAGAGGGGTAAGACTCCCCCAATGGGGCCACCTGTTGGCCGTGGGTGGCGATCCGTGATGCTTAAGGATAGAACCCAGGTGGATGAGCAGTTCATGACATGCAATACTCCACTTTGGCCCTATCTTGGGCTAGACGGGCGGTCGGAGAGGCCCCCTCCGATCAATCGTCTGGTCACGTCAAGCCCTAGCACCTATATGATTGCCCCAACCCTATTGCCCTTATGGCAAGCCCCAGCCCCTTTTTATCATATGGGTGCTAGAAGTCGGTGGCTGCGGGTCTACATGTCCTGGGAATGACGTTAAACTCTATCTGATGGTGAGGTTCCAGTTTTGGAGGTTTGGGGAATGTGGAGCACCCCTTCATCACCATTGCTCCCTGGTCCACTCTGTCCCGGAGTGGTAGTACCTGTTAGGGTCCCATCTATGGGTTAAATAGAAAAATGTATTTTTTTTTAATTGTATTATCCATTAAGAATTGATTTATTTCAAAACTTTATCGGCATTAAATGACCCACTGAGGTTGATATGCCACAAAACCAAACAAACCAAACCAAACTTATTCAGAAGTTCTGAGATTTTGCAATCTGTGGTGGGTAAGAAATATTATTCATCATTTACAAATTATTTACTCTAAATCTTTATTCAAATTTGTTCTAATTGTTTTATGGTCTCATTTCTATCACCACA
This sequence comes from Doryteuthis pealeii, assembly GCA_023376005.1. NCBI lineage: Eukaryota > Metazoa > Mollusca > Cephalopoda > Myopsida > Loliginidae > Doryteuthis > Doryteuthis pealeii. Next base: position 8,445,586 of record CM042175.1, read on the forward strand.
CAGTCTACATTTACTGTTTCGTTGTGTCTTATCAATTTTTGATTTGATATAATTTATTCAAATTTGTTCTAATTTGTTTATTATCATTGTTGTTATTGTTGTTGTTGATGCTGTTGTTGTTGTTGCTGTTGTACAGCTGCTACTGCTATTATTGTCATCATCATTAATTGTAGTAGTAGTAATAATAATATTAGCAGTAGTAGTATTAGTGTTGTTGTTCTTCTTATGTTCAAAATCTTTATATAACTTATTATTATTTTTTTTAAATATAAATATTACTAATTTTGGGGAGTACTTTCTTATAGTTTCGCAGATCCATAATTACTGAATAGTGAGTTCGATCCTGGTTTCACTAAAAAAAAAGAAGAAAAAAAGTTATGTTATCCAGACAGATGGGAAGGGCCAGGAAAATAGTTTGTTTGTTTTTTAATTTTTATTATAAACCCTATAACAAGGTACAAGTAAATACCTATTATTAAATAGAAATAGTTATTTGAAACCTTATAATTATTTGTATTGGATATGAATACTTGAAACCATCTATGTGCAAACAAATGCCTATTGTCAAATAGAAATAGTTTTTGAAATCATGTAATTATTAGTATTGGATAGGAATACTTGAAACCATATAAGAGTGTTCAAACAAATGCCTATTATTAAATAGAAATAGTTATTTGAAACCTTATAATTATTTGTATTGGATAGGAATACTTGAAACCTTCTTCTTATGTTCTATACCTACCTACTCCGCCAACTTTACTTATCTTAGAGGACATTTGCAGACGTTATAGAGAATAGAATATTCCAATAGAAAATAGTCAAATTTCGCCAGAAAAAAATCTCAGTACATTTTTGATGGAGGACTGAAAAGGAAAAGAGTAAACATTTTCAAAACCAGAGAAAAATATATTTTATTTACAACATTGGGTGAATTTTGATATAAAGAAATGGATACAAAATAATTTAAAATCAGGAAACTGTATATCTTAAATTCTTTTTTTTTATCAGGGTGTAAAATGTTAAAATCATTACATTCACCAATCATGTACTAAAAACCCCACCCACACACCATGTTATGACAAACAGGACAGATTTACCCACAGACAAACACACATACACATATATCAGTGAAAATGTTGTCGTTACCTAGCAACCAAAAAATGACAAGTTTTCAGTGCAGTGCAATGCAGATGCATAAAATTAATTCAGGGGTTGTCTTGAGTCTGAGATTAAATTGCATCCAGTGGCGAGGCTCCATTTCTGAAGAGTATAGAGTTGTCCATTCATTGCCAGGAAGCGCGTGGTGTAATGGTTAAAGTCATGGGAAATGGACTCGTCGCACCGAGTTCAATTCGTGGCAACCGGTCTAGAAACAGAAAAAAGTCACGATTTGTCCTGCCACCATTATCGTCCCTTCCCGTGCACTTCCCAATTTCTCGACTCGTAAAACGGGTCTGAAATAAACGTGATCTTAAGCTAAAAACAAAAGTCAATATGTACAAGATTATTATTCTCTGTACTTTACTATATATATATATATATATATATATATATATTATATATATATATATATATATATTAAAGCGGGGCCTTATTGTTTTTGTAGTATTAAAAAAAAATATCTTAAATGATTTCAAAACTTCACACAAAATACAACAGCTACACGGGACTTAACGGCCTTTAACGATCTTTGCCGAACTTTTAAATCTCCATCAAATTCAACGGAATAAGACCACAGTTGATTTTAACAAACACAGATGGAAACTTTTCAACTCTCTGAAGATGGATTTTACTCCGAAAATATTAAGAGAAAAATAAAAAGAAAAAAATGAAAATTTAAATAAATATGTTTTTCAACATAAATTTGCATTATTTGGCCTTCAAAAATATCTTATTGCATATATATATATATATATATATATATAATATATATATATATATATATATAAGTTAAGAGAAAGGAAATGAATCCGATGGTATGAGTATAGATAAAAGGATATGAAAACAACACAATATGCTGTATAAAGTGAAAACATTTCATATCATATTCATAACTGATATTGAACAATATTTCGATTTATAAAAATCATCTTCAGAGCTTGTTTTTAATCCGGACTTATCAATAGCGGAGATGAAAAAAAAATGAAAGAGCATTTCTTTTTCGTCTCCGCTATTGATAAGGTCGGAGTAAAACAAGCTCTGAAGATGATTTTTATAAATCGAAATATTGTTCAATATTAGCTATGAATATGATATAAAATCTTTTCACTTTAACAGCATATTGTGTTGTTTTCATATCCTTTTATCTATACTTATATATATATATATATATATATATATACATACACACATATATATATATATAATATATTATATATATCCACAGACACCGTGTTTCGACGTTTCACGTCTCTTCAGTGTGGCTAGACACAGCAACTACCTCTGAACAAAGGCGAAACCCGACTGACTTTTCCTCAAACCGATTCGTTAACCACTCGGCCATTTGACAGCTGCCGTTTTAAGACTGTTTAAACTATTAAATACATACGTTTGTTTATATATGTCACGATCCCCAGAGAGATCCAGTCTATAAAACAACAGTCGATCATTGCATCATTATAATATATATATATATATATATATATATATATATATATATATATATATATAATATATATAATATGTAGAATTACAAAAGACACATCTCCTGTTTAACAATTTTTTTGATCTTTTCGAGTTTTCTGGCCAACTTTTTATTTTGTGTGGAATTCGTGGATAAGTCCACCAAAGTTCAAGTCCCGAGTACTTTCGGCACTTCGAAGTGCCATCATCAGGGGTGATGTGTTCCAGTTTTTTTTAATTAAGTTAATGTGGAGGCTGGAAGGAGAATAATTGGTGAGAAAGGTGTTATAGGCATTTTAGAATGTGTGTACTGCATTGGAAATTAATTTTGTTTAAGGATGGTTTGTATTGTTTTATATGAGTTTTTGTTTATTTTTTTCTTTGTGCAGAATGTGTGTATTTTCCGTTAGTATATTTCGGTAATTAGAGTGGGGGCATGAATATAATTTTAGGTGTCGTGAAACTCGAAAAGATCAAAAATAAAATTGTTAAAGAGGAGATGTGTCTTTTGTTTAATTCTACATGTATAAATGAATGAATGCTGCCCAAATACATATATATATTTGTGTGTGTGTGTGTGTGTGTGTGTGTGTGTGTGTGTGTACATATATATATAGAGAGAGAGAGTTAGGCATGTGTTATTGAATAACACTTATTACCTTTTCTTCATTATTTGGATCTGTGTCTTTTCCAGTCATCTGGCGATCTTTCTAATGTTAGGATCCTGTTGGAATAGGATTCTACCCATATTATCTGCCCGAGCGCTTTCGACTGCTTCTTCTGTCATCATCATTGGGTATATGATTTGGGTTTAGTTGTTTTTTTAGGTCTTTTATCTATTTTGTTTTTAAATTAGAAGAGTCTATTATTTTTAGAGGGGTGCGTGTTAAGTGTGTTAGTTATTATTATTATATTATTATAACATAGCTAATATGTTATGACCGACGTTTATTGCTATTTTATTGATGTTAGGTTTTTATTTTTTTTTTTTTTAATGCATATTGTGCCAAACATCTAAATTATCTATGAAAATAACACTAAAAAACACCTACAAATTCTTGAAGCAATAAGCATAAAATATTTTTTAAATGTATACGAAAAGCGAAAGAAATATCCATGAAACAAAAACAAAGCTTCAGTTCATTCCCTTCCTGGTCGTGCCGAGAACTTATCATCACCACCTCGTTCTACACAATATCAAAAAATGATAACGAATATATATTGAAAAGAAAGATTTATTTATTTTATATACAGAATTCTTAATTCAAAAAGAGATTATTGGTTGTGGATCCATGTGGTTGCTTATGAATAGAGTTATGATGTGTTGATAGTAGAAATATCTAGTATACTTGTCTCTGGACCTATATTAGTTTAGGAGAGACTAAAATCCTGGTTGCTGGACTGCTGTTCAGTTAACTGGTAATTCTATGATGACTGAAGTCTGGAAACCAACTGAGTGCAAAATTATTTTTTCACCTATGTTAACAACAACTACATGAAATAAAACTATTTTAGTATAAAACTATTTTAGTATAAACATGTTAAAAAAAACTGTTTAAATAATATTTTTGTTGTATATTGTACAAACGGAAATTGGAATTTCCGGTTAAATTAAACAAAGAAAAGACGACAGAAATGACAAAGGACTTTTTTTCCCGGTAAAAGCAAACAAAGAAGTTAAAAAACGGAAGCGAGGCTTTCCGGTCAAAGAAGCAGGGAGAAGATATAGAAATATATAAAAAAAATGGCCATTATCAGATCAAAAGATAAAGATGCGTATGATTACATATTAATATAAAAGGCCTGAGGGTTCGAGCCGACAGGTCAGTCGTCAGTCAGGAGACAGCGTACTGAGAACAAGTGAGTGACAGACGCTCACGGTCCATTGCAGCCAACGACTGTGGGACCCACCAGCAACCCCTTTACCTCACCATCCCAGCAGTAGTAGTTGTCATTGTCAACGCTCGTCGCTCACCACGTACAGCCGAGAAGAAATAATGTCAAACTCCTACTATACGCATGTGTTGTAGATTATATTAAACGACAACTACATATATCGTCTAGGGTTAGTGACGATACCCGCTACGTATGCAGATACACGAAGTAGGGCCGTGAATTTGAACATATAGAATTTGATGCCAGTACGTAACAATATATGTTTAGCTTTGGATAAATTATAGTCCTTACAAAGATTTTATATTAAAACTTATTTATGGTTACATTTAAAGTAATTTTAATATAGGACCAATGAATTTGTAAAATTTGAATTTGTAAAGAAAAAAAGAAAATTAAAAAATAAATAATTTTTTTACATTTTTTAGATTGAAAATTTAAAAGAAATCAATATATTTAGAAGTTCTCAAGTTGAAGCTTTTGAAAAATAGAAAATTTAATCGTTTCTATGTAAATTCATCGTATAGTAAATTTATCACCATGAATTTAGTTTATCAGATTAATTGTTCTAATAACTATCCTTTTTTTTTTTATTAAATACTTAAAAGCAATGAGTAAATTCTGAATTTATACACAAATAATTTAACTATGATGAATTGGACAGAAATTTGAGTAGCATGATAAATAATTATTTTTCTTTCTTTGTAATTATATTCTTTCTTTCTTTCTTAATTTCTTTCTTTCTTTCTTTTTCATCTCTGAATTCTTTCATTCGTTCTTTTGATTCTATATATTCTTTCTTTCTTTCTTTCTTTCTTTGTAATCATATTCTTTCTTTCTTTATATCTTTCTTTGTAATTAAATTCTTTCTTTCTTTCTTTCTTTCTTTCTTTCTTTTTCGTCTCTGAATTCTTTCATTCGTTCTTGTTATTCTATATATTCTTTTTTTCTTTCTTTTCTTTGATTATGTTCTTTCTTTCTTTCTTTCTTTTTCTTTCTTTGTAATTTTTCTTCTTTAATTTTTCTTTCTTTCTTTCTTTCTTTCGTCTTCTGAATTCTTTCGTTCTTTTTATTCTATATATTCTTTCTTTCTTTCTTTCTTTGTAATTAAATTCTTTCTTTCTTTCTTTCTTTCTTTGTAATTAAATTCTTTCTTTCTTTATTTCTTTCTTTGTAATTAAATTCTTTCTTTCTTTCTTTCTTTCTTTCTTTTTCTTCTCTGAATTCTTTCATTCGTTCTTTTTATTCTATATTATTCTTTCTTTCTTTCTTTCTTTTTTCTTGTAATTAAATTCTTTCTTTCTTTATTTATTTCTTTGTAATTAAATTTCTTTATTAATTTCTTTCTTTCTTTCTTTCTTTTTCGTCTCTGAATTCTTTCATTCGTTCTTTTATTCTATATATTCTTTCTTTCTTTCTTTCTTTCTTTCTTTCTTTCTTTGTAATTAAATTCTTTCTTCTTTTTTATTTCTTTGTAATTAATTTCTTTATTAATTTTCTTTCTTTCTTTTCTTTCTTTTTCTCTCTGAATTCTTTCATTCGTTCTTTTATTCTATATATTCTTTCTTTCTTCTTTCTTCTTTCTTCTGTCCGACTTTCCCTTATTTCTTTCTATTCTTCTTCTTTATTCTGCTGTATGGTCCTCTCTCTTTCTTTCTCTCTTCTCTCTTTCTTTCCTTCTTTCTTTTTCTTTCTTTTCTTTCCTAATTTCTTTCTATCATTTCTTCTTCTTTCTTCTTCTTCTTCTTCTTCTTCTTCTCTCTCTCTCTCTCTCTCTCTCTCTCTCTCTCTCTCTCTCTCTCTCTCTCTCNTCTTCTCCTTCCCTCTCTCTCTCTCCTCTCTCTCTCTCTCTCTCTCTTTCTTCAGTTTGACATGAATTTAACTGTCTGTGATGTTATATCCACACTTTTGAGGGAAGCATTGTATCAAGTTAAACTCCAGGAAGTATACGGTCTGTTCAAGAACTTTTCATCACACCCTTGTCAACATAATAAGAAAAAAACGAATATATATATTGAAATCAAAAATGATTTATTTTTGTATTTTCAAATTCTTACATCATTGAAGATAAAAGGCAGTCGCCGCGTTATTTCGTGATAGAACAGATATTTGAAAAAGTCGTTTTCAAACATGAAAAGATATGAGGAATCTTTGATGAGTTTCATCTTTACCAACAAGTGTTGCACCTGCTGTTCAGGTAGAAAGATCTTGGGGTGGTTGTACATACGGTTGTACAGTCCCATCATCTGCGGGTACTGGCTGAACATGGACTGGTTCTGCATCCACATGCTCTCCATGCAACAATAGTACATCATGTCACACCAGGTCATCTGAAAAATTACAAAATAACATGTTTCAATACCAGTAACTATAAACAATTTTTTTTAGAGTAATATCAATGCAATCTCTGGAGTATGCAAGCTCATAATCTTATGTCATGTGGGCCACTTAGTATCCAGTGTCATTGGCTCTTAATCAATTTAGTTATAACGTGACCTTTCTCAACCGCATCCACTACAATTACTAGAAGTCATATAGATATTTGAAAAGAAAAAGTTTCAACACCAGTGACGATGAAAGATTTTTAGAGGAACAACTGTGATTGGCTCTTTAATCAATTTAATTATAACATGACCTGTTCTCAACCGCATCCACTACAATTACTAGAAATATATAGATATTTGAAAAGAAAAAGTTTCAACACGAGTGACGATGAAGGATTTTTAGAGGAACAACTGTGATTGGCTCTTTAATCAATTTAGTTATAAACATGACCTGTTCTCAACCGCACTCCACTACAATTACTAGAAGTCATATAGATATTGAGAAGAAAAAAGTTTTCAACACAAGTGACGAGGAAATATTTTTAGAGGAAACTAATAGAACAATGCCTCTAAGTCTACTGTCATGTCACGTTGAAAGAATCGGTTTCCGCTAGATCACCGAAGTTAATATAAATGTAGCTTGTGCGTTTTTCTGTCTGTAACCAAAACTATATCACTACTCAAGTCGCAATTCCCTTAGATACTTGCATCACATTCTCTATGATTTTATTTTTATTTCAACCTTAATTATTACGAAAATTGTGGTTATTTTCTAGTTGAGTTAAATGATATTACAGGGTGACCCAGAAAAAACAGATCCCATATTATTTATTTTCCCATTAAACTAACCTAGACCCAACCCTACCCTAACCCTAAACCATAAACATAACCATAAACCATAAACACTCCTAGTTGAGTAACATGATATTACAGGGTGACCCAGAAAAAAACAAACCCAAATTATTTATTACTCTCATTGAATTGCACTGAAAAAATCGTAAGATATCTCTTAGTAAAATATTTCGCCATTACCTTTAAGATGTCCTGCCAAATGGGTATTTTATTTTGTTGTACATATTTTCGCAAGTGGAAAGCCGCAAATTCAGTTTAGGATGCAGCAAGGTTGCAGTTTTTTGAGCGCCTCTCTCTCCAAAGTAAAGGAGCTGATGGTAGGTGTGGGCGCCTCCACTTCAGACGCAAAAACATCTCTGTTGGTCTAGCGATAGTGAAAAGGGATAGATTTTCACACTGTCCAGTCTGATATCGCCAATAGACATCTCCGTCTCCACACACACACACACACACACACACACACACATATATATATATATATATATATATATACATAGTATTTACACTGTGTATTGAAATAACTCCTCGAGTTCACCATAAGGATCTTCAATGGTAATTAACCGCTGAAGATGCTTATGGTGAAAACTCGAGTAGGTTATTTCAATACACACTGTAATACTAAATCCGCTCTACTAACGTATTGAGCACTTATATTTGTTATAACACTGACTTAACCGGTTAATACTTGTAATCAACCATCAATAATTGAGATTGTTTCAATAATTTTTTCACGGTAAGTTATTCCCTTTAATCGTATTTAGGGTGGTTCGAAAGAAATTTGACAGTTTCATAATGAAAAAGTGCTTGGTAACTAGTGAAATTTTAATGGATTGTAAAATAAAATCATGTGTTTGGGTTGGCAAGGGATATCCAGTGACGATATCAACATCTCAGTGGTCGCAGTGACTGGCTGAGAGTTTGTGTGTAATACATATCTATTAAGTAATGAAGATTTGCTTCCGGTTTTTGTCTGTAACAAAAAATTACGTCACATTACCGCAAATGCGTCATACAGAATAATACACTCACAATTTGAACATGCAACATTAGACAGTCCTCAATTGTTTTTTAAAAACAAGTTTTAATAAAATATACATGACTGGTATTTTATAATTATATATAGTTTGTTTTTATTTTAATACATATTTAAAGTTTACCATTTCAAATTGTTTTATTTTTTTAATCCTTTAATGAATTTGAACCTGATTTTACTTGCTTAAGTACAAACTCGCTGAACATTGAATTATTTTACTTCACTCCTCAGGCAATATGTTTCAAAAATCTATTTTTATTTTTGTACTAGTTATTAATAATAATCCTATGTTAATTATTTTCTGTGTTTTGTTGCAATTCATTTTTATTTACAACTCGTGAATGTATTAACAAGGAATCCCACACAGAGCCCAGTACCCGCCAGGCATCTGTCACAGCCAACGCCAACACAAAGTAATTCGTAACTCGCAAAAAATGGCTATTGGCAATAACAAGATCGAGTGAAGGCTTTGACGATGAATCAGCGAAAATCCTCAAAACAATATTAAAGTGGAATGCTGACAAGCGGGTAACGGCTATCTCGACTATAAACAGTCAGTTACGCCTCCTTGAAAGATTCGGTCCTCGTCCGAAGGAAACACAGGAGTGTACAAGAATGGGGATATTATCCTGACATTTGTGAACTAGAAACTACTAATATTAGAAAGGAGGAAGAAGGAAATAAGTGAGAGATGATAAAGGTTTTAAAAGAAGGTGAAGGAAGCAATTGTAAGCAAGATGGGGAAATATTATCCCTGACTTTTGTGAGCTAGAACTACTATATTAGAAAGGTGGAAGAAGAAATAAGAGATGTAACGTTTAAAAAAATAGTGATTGAGCCAAAACAGGATGAACGATGGTTTGACCGTAAGCGTGACCCCGAACGAGATTGTGTGTCAACGGTAAGTTTCGGGTGTTGACCGGAAGTCACGTGGTGACGTGGAACGACGAAGAAAAGGACGAGCCTTCTTTTGGCTTTCGGAGCGTAGGGGACGGACGGGGCCTTTGGTGCCTTGTTATGGGGTCACAGTAATCAAGTAGTGTTTCTCTCTCTCTCTCTCTCTCTCTTTCTCTCTGCCTTTCCTCCTCTCTGAAATACGAGCCCACGAACGCGAGCACGAATAATAAAAGGCTAGAGTTTGTGAACTTACATATTTCTCGCGTTTTGTAAATTTTTATCAACAAGATGGACCACCACGTGGCAGAAGAACATTCTTAGTACAGTGGATATATACGCTTTTGGGTAGTGTGACCAGATATACGACAACGTTACAGATAATCGTTTTTTAGTGCCCGTAAAAAAAGGGACAACGGACAGGAGTTCAACAACAAAGAAAAAAAAACGTAGGGAATTAAACATTCAATCCTTAGCTGCAAGAGCTTTTAGGAAACTTAAAAGCTCGCTACAATCCCAGGCTCGAATGAAGAACGACGCCGCTCTCAGTGTTACATACGCAATGGTCATGTTGCGGGTATATAAAAAATTGTTCTTTTGCCAAAGAGGGGGAAGATATAGACAGGGTATCAGATAAATGAGATGCATAACTTAACTTTCTTTCTTCTTTCGCATTGTTTTGCCATTCGAACGTCTAGCTTCTATTCTTTTCCCTCATCGTGTTGTCTATCTATATTGTTGGTTCTTCAAAATTTCCTGATTCATTTCTTCTTGGTCAGTCCTTCTTTCTAAGACATGCAATCAACCAACAACGCCATACTGTTCTTTTAAAACGTTTCTTTTCTTACTAAGACACAGCGCGCGTCAGGTCAGTCCAACTAAGCAAAAACGTCCTTTTCTTGCCTTAAGAATCTCGTTGGAACTGATGAGCTGACTACTCTCACGTGACTTCACGTGAACTCGCGGGTTTTCCAGCCTCTTGGCTCAGGGTCCCCAACCGTCTGTAAATTTCCATTTACGGCTACACAGTGTTGTCAATAATCTATGGTACATATCGTGCCTCCTAATGCCTAACTAAAAATATGTGATATTGTTTCTAGTAATTCGTGATAATTTATTTTCATTTTAGAACTACATGTAACTGGAGATACATGAACACCTTCAACAGGATTATGCCCTTCATGGAGAGGTCCCTTGTGTATGCGCAATGGTGGAAACATGTACGTCATGGGAGACATGGTAAGTTTCTATGGCCGCAATATTAAGCATAAAATAGAGGATCGACCCCAGAATACCAAAACAAACCAAAAAGTCTACTTATATATATATATATATATTATATTAATTATATATATGTTGTGTGTGTGTGTGGTGTGTGTGGTGTGTAATCCAAAGTACCAGATAAGAAATCTTCCCTTACGACACAATGAGTTTTATTTAAACAAAACCAAGTCGCAGTTTGGAAAAAACTCAATGTGTGCTCTTAAAATGTAGAGACACAGAACAAATATAATAAGTAAAGAAAAATAACAAAGACTTAGAGATTTAGCGTTAAGTCTATTTTCAGGGAGCTTAGCAAAGTGTCTAACTCTCGCCGACTCATCAGATTTGAATGATGAATCTTTATTACTTTAAAGGCATTTGAAAACAGATTTCAAAATTTTATAGTCCTGTGATATGAATTCAAAACGAAAAACCTTGATGTTGCAAAAAAATAATTATTGTTTGTAGTTTCAAAAATATGAGGCACTTCCCGCCACAAATATCTCGGTCAAACTAAATGTATCTCTTAATGTATTGACACTTTGTCTAAGCTCTCTGAAACAGACCTAATAATGCTAAATATCTAACTCTTTGTTATTCTTTACTTATATATATATATATATATATATATATATATATATTAATATATAATATAATATATATATTTGTTGAAAAGATAAATGAATAGGGAAAGAAAATGTTGAATGTATGAAATGGTTTAGATGAAATTCCAACCACGTGTTTCGGCCGAGACTTCGGTCGAAAAATATTATACCGTCGTAAACAAGAATAAATCTTTTGGGAATATTTCTGTTTTTCTATTTCAACAACATTGTCGAATTCATTCCCTATTTATTCAACTATATGTGTTTTTGTAAACTTGGAGATACTAATCCTTAAGTTGATATTCTACATCCTTTCTCTAAAGAATCTTTCATATTTTCTCGTTGTGAAAACTTTAAAAAAATTTCTCCTAAATATTTGTCAATCTGAAAAAAAACGAACAAGCCTTTATAAACTACACCAGATAAATATTTTAAAAACTATTACACAACGAGGAACAAATGATGTTTACAATGCCTTGGGATCATCAGGAGAGAAGTGCACCGTTTCGGGGCCCTTCTCTCAAACGGTTTTAACTGCATAATCGACCCTCACTGTTGTGAGGTCCTTCCCGAATATCTGTATCGACCGTATGTAATTAGATCAGTCGCAACAGTGAGGGGGGAAGCGATGTGCAGTTTAAAACCGTTGAGAGGAAGGCCCCGAAACGGTGCACATTCTCTCCTGATGATCCCAAGCTTTTGTAAACATCATTTGTTTTTCAATATATGCAAATTCACAGCACGAGGTAACTAAATTCAATAAAAAAGCAACCTTCAAATTGGAAAGAAGATATTAATAATCAGGCCCGATCCATTGCTACTAAATTCAACATAGCGGATCGCGTGGAAAAAAATCAATCTCATTTATTAATAGATAAACCCAACATGTTCCTAACCATCATTTAAACTATTATATAAATGATCATATCCTGTGGTGTTGATACTTTACTTTGTTCACCATAAAAAAATCTTCATCGTTGACTCGTGTTTGAAACAAAATATTTTCTTTGAAATTTTCAGAATGTACTGGTGTTGACAATGTTTTTGGAAATGATTTTTACTTTAAAAATGTAAATTTGGAAAAATGTTTTTACATAAAAATGCATTGGAAATGATTTTTACTAATAAAAATGCATTGGAAAATGAATTTTTGCTAATAAAAATGCCACTGAAAAATGATTTTTTAACTAATAAAAAATGCATTGGAATGATTTTGCTATAAATGCCTTGAAATGATTTTTACAATAAAAATGCATTGGAAATTGATTTTTACAATAAAATCCGCATTGGAAATGATTTTTAACTAATAAATGCATTGGAAATGATTTTTACTATAGATTTACTTTAAATTAAGAAAACACTTCTATAAAATAATTAAACATCTCATGTCAGTTTTTTTATTTGGAAACTATAATATCTTTTTTAACTTTTCAGATGTAAACTGGTGTGAACATGATGTCTATGTTGTATGGAGAATTATTATATGCAGAACCAGTCCTATGTTCAGCAACTACCCCAGAATGATGGTCTGTACAACCGTATGGGTTCCAACCCCAAGAATCGCTTCTTACCTGAGCAGCAAGGTGCAACAGCTGCGGTAGAATAACCAATCAGAGATTCCTCATATTTTTTTAAAAGTAAAAAATCAAAAAATATTTGAAAATGACGTTTTCAATCAAGAAATAATCGGCGGCAGCCATTTATTTTTAATGATGTAAAGAATTTGAAATTATGCAAATAAATCCAAAATTTATTTCCAATATATATTTGTTATTCTTTTTTCTGACACCGTCTATCATACAATATATAAAGGTTCAGTTGTGGTATGTATGTATATATCGGGAGGAAACTAAGAAAATGAAACATTGTTTCAAAAGTAAATATGTAACAACATTCAGCTATCACCAAGATCTTTACATTATTGAGCAAAAAATTACTGAAAGATTTGATTAATATTGGTAGTATAATATGTATGTATGCATGTAGTCCGGATGGAACTCGAAATTAAAAACATTAATTCAGTGTAATAATATATATATATATATATATATATATATAATATATATATATATATATATATATTGATAATACTCCCATAAATTGGTAGAGCTCCCTAATTGGTAATATTTAAATTAACTCTCACTACTAGCATATAAGCAATGATCGTTTCCCCGGAGATTTGATCTCTCAGTGACGTAAAAATACATAAAACAAACCTATGTACTTTAATAAGTTTAAAAACCAGTCCCCGCTACGACTGGCAGTGACGAGGGAATAAGATAATCGGCCTAGCGCATATCGGTCATCTGAGTTCGACCCTAGTCCAAAGATAGCTTGTGTCTAGCCACATTGAAGAGGCGTGAAATGGGCGGGGCGCCGAAAACACCTGTCTTGGATGTCTTATTATATAATATATATATATATATATATATATATATCACGCCGCACACACACACAATATATATATACATACAAATACACACACACACACACAACACACATATATATTATATATATACCCACATTCACGTACACTATCATAGATCTTGCTTTTTGAAAGGCAAAAAAAATAAAGATTTTCAATTTAATTCATGAAGATAATTAAAAAAATAATGTGAATGTAAACCGCAGTGGTATTTTGTTGTCTTTAAATAGACACATTGATTTAAAATAGTAGACTGGGTAATGTAGTAGACTGGGTTTCTTTTTTATTAATAGTTGGTTTTGTGCTCTATTAATTTCAAGTTCCAAATCAGACCATAAAATCAGTGAAATGGGGGGTTAAGAATGAAATAGTTTGAAGATATAAATAATAATAATAATAATAATAATAAATAATAATAATAATAAGCTGTCAGGAAAAGCAATTGCAACTGTTTAATTTTTAAATGCCATCCCTTGGCCAGTTGAAAAGGGCTTAAAAGTAAGTAAGTCTAGTTATGGAATCCTTTGGTAAGTGTATAAGTCCTATGATGCGAATAATCCTATCCAGCGTAATTGGTAAAGGTCCAGTGATACAATCCTATGTCCGTCGTCTACGAAGGTCCAAGCAGTTATGCGCATGGGAAAGCGTGCTTGCCCATAACCTTTAAGATTTAAATGCCATCCTTGGCCAGTTGAAAAGGGCTTAAGTAAGTAAGTCCTGAGTTATGGAATTTTTGGTAAGTGAATAAGTCTATCCTGCGTATAAGTCCTGTGTTTGGAATCCCTCTTGTTCGTCAATCTCACCGAAAGGTTCAATGTAAGTATGGCAGTATGCTCATGTATTCCAGTTTAAGTAATTCGTTTCAGCAGCAGAAGTAACTGCATGATTGGCCAAGGGGTTGATCAGCATAGTTCTCGTCGAGTCTATAATAAAAGTGGGCTTTAACATGACGCCTTATATCACAAAAATCGTGTAATTTTGCATTTCATTTAGCGCTAATATCCTGGGAAAGGTATGAATCCTAATGTGCCTCCAGCTATGGGTATAAATAGTGGGTCAGACTGGGCCTTTAACCTTGGTTAGACAACCGGTCTAGGAGAAGGAAAACTCTGAATCACACCTGCTGAACTCCGCTTAAGAAATTGACCTTGTGTCGCATCCTGCTCGTGCGAGGGGGTTGGTAAATATATATATCACAAAAAATCTCAACAGCAACATATTCACAAGCAGAAATACACTAATACAAACAGAAATGGAAGAAAAAACAACTATATGGATACTTCAAGCAACAAATTCAAGAGCTATCCCATCAAAAGATATGAAAATAGCTAAGAAGAGGAAACCCCAAGAGAAAAGTGAATGAAATTACGAAAATGAAAAAAAAAAAGAACCCTATGCCTTTAGGCACCCTTTTTGATCTCGATTAAGAAAGGACATGTTTTTCCATTTACACCGTCAATATTCGGTTGTTTTAACAGACGAATTTTTTAGAATTTTTAAAATAATAAAAACGAACACCTAAACCTTAACCCTAACCCTAACCCTAACCATAACCTTCTAACCTTAACCCCAAACACTAACTCCTAACAAACAATCGTATTGACAGTGTAAATGAAATACATGTCCTTTCTTAATCGAGATCAAAAGCGGTGCCTAAAAGTAATATGGTAAAAAAAAAAAAAAAGAAAAAACATTGAGGAGAAAGTAAATATATATATAACACATTCACTATAATTAGATCTTGCTTTTTGAGCAAAACTAATGAAGATTTGATTTATGTTCTTGTAGATAAATAAAAAATAATATTGAATGATACCATTGCATTTATTTTAAAAAAGAGGACACTGATTTTTATTTTCAGAGTATCAGTGCACTTTTATGATACTACCCAGGCGACGGCGGGCATCCCTTCGTTATGAATAAATCTTCAAAATGTCATTACCACTTTAACAACGAAAAATGCAAAGGGGCTGGGTTAGCTCAGTCGGTAGAGCGTTCGGAATAGAAACCACAAGGTTCCTAGTTCGATACCGGCCCTCGCCAATTCAACGTATGAGTAGGGATCTGTGCCGGTAAAGTAAGAAGCTGATGTTAGGTTTGGCGCTCCACCTCGGACGCAAAAAAAATATCCTTGGTCTAGCACTGATTGGCTGATACCGACTTTAAGCTGCTCAGGAGAAAATTCATTAACATACTGAGAAATTCATAATATATAATAATATTCGAAAATATATTGCCATTATATAATATATATATAATGTGTGTGTGTGGTGTAATATATATATATATATATATATATAAGGTGTGTCATAAATGTATCGAGATTGAAGCTGTTATCAAGAATCAATGAACCAATGAATGGAATTTTTTTTTCGGGAAACAAGGTGTGTCATAAAAGTGCCGAGTTTGAAGCTGTATTTACCAAGATAGAAATGAACAATGAATGGAACGTTAATTTCTTTTCAGAATACAAGGTGTCATAAAAGTGCCGAGTTTAAAGCTGTATTTACCAAGATAGAAATGAACAATGAATGGAACGTTAATTTTTTTTCAGAATACAAGGTGTGTCATAAAAGTGCCGAGTTTAAAGCTGTATTTACCAAGATAGAAATGAACAATGAATGGAACGTTAATTCTTTTCAGAATACAAGGTGTGTCATAAAAGTGCCGAGTTTGAAAGCTGTATTTACCAAGATAGAAATGAACAATGAATGGAACGTTATTCTTTCAGAATACAAGGTGTGTCATAAAAGTGCCGAGTTTAAAGCTGTATTTACCAAGATAGAAATGAACAATGAATGGAACGTTAATTCTTTTCAGAATACAAGGTGTGTCATAAAAGTGCCGAGTTTAAGCTGTATTTACCAAGATAGAAATGAACAATGAATGGAACGTTAATTTTTTTCAGAATACAAGGTGTGTCATAAAAGTGCCGAGTTTAAAGCTGTATTTACCAAGATAGAAATGAACAATGAATGGAACGTTAATTCTTTTTCAGAATACAAGGTGTGTCCGAGTTTAAAGCTGTATTTACAGAAATGAACAATGAATGGAACGTTAATTCTTTTCAGAATACAAGGTTGTCATAAAAGTGCCGAGTTTGAAGCTGTATTTACCAAGATAGAAATGAACAATGAATGGAACGTTAATTTTTTCAGAATACAAGGTGTGTCATAAAAGTGCCGAGTTTAAAGCTGTATTTACCAAGATAGAAATGAACAATGAATGGAACGTTAATTCTTTTCAGAATACAAGGTGTGTCATAAAAGTGCCGAGTTTAAAGCTGTATTTACCAAGATAGAAATGAACAATGAATGGAACGTTAATTCTTTTTCAGAATACAAGGTGTGTCATAAAAGTGCCGAGTTTGAAAGCTGTATTTACCAAGATAGAAATGAACAATGAATGGAACGTTATTTTTTTCAGAATACAAGGTGTGTCATAAAAGTGCCGAGTTTAAAGCTGTATTTACCAAGATAGAAATGAACAATGAATGGAACGTTAATTTTTTTCAGAATACAAGGTGTGTCATAAAGTGCGAGTTTGAAGCTGTATTTACCAAGATAGAAATGAACAATGAATGGAACGTTAATTTTTTCAGAATACAAGGTGTGTCATAAAAGTGCGAGTTTGAAGCTGTATTTACCAAGATAGAAATGAACAATGAATGGAACGTTAATTTTTTCAGAATACAAGGTGTGTCATAAAAGTGCCGAGTTTAAAGCTGTATTTACCAAGATAGAAATGAACAATGAATGGAACGTTAATTCTTTTCAGAATACAAGGTGTGTCATAAAAGTGCCGAGTTTAAAGCTGTATTACCAAGATAGAAATGAACAATGAATGGAACGTTAATTCTTTTCAGAATACAAGGTGTGTCATAAAAGTGCCGAGTTTAAAGCTGTATTTACCAAGATAGAAATGAACAATGAATGGAACGTTAATTCTTTTCAGAATACAAGGTGTGTCATAAAAGTGCCGAGTTTAAAGCTGTATTTACAAGATAGAAATGAACAATGAATGGAACGTTAATTCTTTTCAGAATACAAGGTGTGTCATAAAAGTGCCGAGTTTAAAGCTGTATTTACCAAGATAGAAATGAACAATGAATGGAACGTTCCATTCATTTTTTCATTTCTATCTTGCAAACAGCTTAAACTCGGCACTTTTTGACACACCTTGTATTCTGAAAGAATTAACGTTCCATTCATTGTTCATTCTATCTTGATAAATACAGCTAAAACTCGGCACTTTTATGACACACCTTGTATTCTTAAAGAATTAATGTTCCATTCATTGTTCATTTCTATCTTGGTAAATACAGCTTCAAAGTCGCCACTTTTCTGACACACTTTGTATTCTGAAAAGAATTAACGTTCCATTTATTGTTCATTTCTATCTTGGTAAATACAGCTTTAAAACTCGGCACTTTTATGACACACCTTGTATTCTTAAAAGAATTAATGTTCCATTCATTGTTCATTTATCTTGGTAATACAGCTTCAAACTCGCACTTTTATGACACCTTGTATTCTGAAAAGAATTAACGTTCCATTCATTGTTCATTTCTATCTTGGTAAATACAGCTTTAAACTCGGCACTTTTATGACACACCTTGTATTCTGAAAAGAAATTAACGTTCCATTCATTGTTCATTTCTATCTTGGTAAATACAGCTTTAAACTCGGCACTTTTATGACACACCTTGTATTCTGAAAAGAAATGAACGTTCCATTCATTGTTCATTTCTATCTTGGTAAATACAGCTTTAAACTCGGCACTTTTATGACACACCTTGTATTCTGAAAAGAATTAACGTTCCATTCATTGTTCATTTCTATCTTGGTAAATACAGCTTTAAACTCGGCACTTTTATGACACACCTTGTATTCTGAAAGAATTAACGTTCCATTCATTGTTCATTTCTATCTTGGTAAATACAGCTTTAAACTCGCACTTTTATGACACACCTTGTATTCTGAAAAGAATTAACGTTCCATTCATTGTTCATTTCTATCTTGGTAAATACAGCTTCAAACTCGGCACTTTTATGACACACCTTGTATTCTGAAAAGAATTAACGTTCCATTCATTGTTCATTTCTATCTTGGTAAATACAGCTTTAAACTCGGCACTTTTATGAACACCTTGTATTCTGAAAAGAATTAACGTTCCATTCATTGTTCATTTCTATCTTGGTAAACAGCTTTAAACTCGGCACTTTTATGACACACCTTGTATTCTGAAAAGAATTAACGTTCCATTCATTGTTCATTTATCTTGGTAAATACAGCTTTAAACTCGGCACTTTTATGACACACCTTGTATTCTGAAAAAAATTAACGTTCCATTCATTGTTCATTTCTATCTTGGTAAATACAGCTTTAAACTCGGCACTTTTATGACACACCTTGTATTCTGAACAGAATGAACGTTCCATTCATTGTTCATTTCTATCTTGGTAAATACAGCTTTAAACTCGGCACTTTTATGACACACCTTGTATTCTGAAAAGAATTAACGTTCCATTCATTGTTCATTTCTATCTTGGTAAATACAGCTTTAAACTCGGCACTTTTATGACAAACCTTGTATTCTGAAAAAGAAATTAACGTTCCATTCATTGTTCATTTCTATCTTGGTAAATACAGCTTTAAACTCGGCACTTTTATGACATTTCTTGTATTCTGAAAAAGAAATTAACGTTCCATTCATTGTTCATTTCTATCTTGGTAAATACAGCTTCAAACTCGGCACTTTTATGACACACCTTGTTTCCCGAAAAAAAAAATTCCATTCATTGTTCATTGATATCTTGATAACAGCTTCAATCTCGATACATTTATGACACACCTTATATATATATATTATATATATATATACACACACACACACATATATATATATATATATAATGGCAATAATTTTCGAATATTATTATATATATGAATTTCTCAGTATGTTAATGAATTTTCTCTGAGCAGCTTAAAGTCGGTATCAGCCAATCAGTGCTAGACCAAGGATATTTTTTTTGCGTCCGAGGTGGAGCGCCAAACCTAACATCAGCTTCTTACTTTACCGCACAGATCCCTACTCATACGTTGAATTGGCGAGGGCCGGTATCGAACTAGGAACCTTGTGGTTTCTATCCGAACGCTCTACCGACTGAGCTAACCCAGCCCCTTGCATTTTTCGTGTTAAAGTGGTAATGACATTTGAAGATTTATTCATAACTAGAAGCGGATGCCCGCCGTCGCCTGGGTAGTATTCATAAAAGTGCACTGATACTCTGAAAATAAAAATCAGTGTCCTCTTTTTAAAATAAATGCAATGGTATCATTCAAATATTATTTTTTATTTATCTACAAGAACATAAATCAAATCTTCATTAGTTTTGCTCAAAAAGCAAGATCTAATTATAGTGAATGTGTATATATATATTTACTTTCTCCTCAATGTTTTTTTCTTTTTTTTTTTTTTACCATATTACTTTTAGGCACCGCTTTTTGATCTCGATTAAGAAAGGACATGTATTTCATTTACACTGTCAATATCCGATTGTTTGTTAGGAGTTAGTGTTTGGGGTTAAGGTTAGAGGTTATGGTTAGGGTTAGGGTTAGGGGTTAAGGTTAGGTGTTCGTTTTATAATTTTTTTAAAAATCTAAAAATCGTCTGTTAAAACAACCGAATATTGACGGTGTAAATGAAAAACATGTCCTTTCTTAATCGAGATCAAAAAGGGGTGCCTAAAGGACATAGGGTTCTTTTTTTTTTTCATTTTCGTAATTTCATTCACTTTTTCTCTTCTTAGCTATTTTCATATCTTTTGATGGGATAGCTCTTGAATTTGTTGCTTGAAGTATCCATATAGTTGTTTTTCTTCCCATTTCTGTTTTGTATAGTGTATTTCTGCTTGTGAATATGTTGCTGTTGAGATTTTTGTGATATATATATTTACCAACCCCTCCGCACGAGCAGGATGCGACACAAGGTCAATTTCTTAAGCGGAGTTCAGCAGGTGTGAATTCAGAGTTTTCCTTCTCCTAGACCGGTTGTCTAACCAAGGTTAAAGAGCCCAGTCTGACCCACTATTTACCCATAGCTGGAGGGACATTAGGATTCATACCTTTCCCAGGGATATTAGCGCTAAATGAAATGCAATTACCACGATTTTTGTGATATAAGGCGTATGTTAAAAGCCCACTTTTATTTATAGACTCGACGAGAACTATGTGATCAACCCCTTGGCCAATCACTGGCAGTACTCTGCTGCTGAAACAATACTTAAACTGAGAATACTGAGCATACTGGCCATACTTACATTGAACCTTCGTGGATGACGAACAGAGGATTCCATAACACAGGACTTATACGCAGGATAGGACTTATTCACTTACCAAAAAATTCCATAACTCAGGACTTACTTACTTAAGCCCTTTTCAACTGGCCAAGGATGGCATTTAAAATCTTAACAGGTTATGGGCAAAGCACGCTCCCATTGCGCATAACTGCTTTGGACCTTCGTAGACGACGGACATAGGATTGTATCACTGGACCTTTACCAATACGCTGGATAGGACTTATTCGCATCATAGGACTTATACACTTACCAAAGGATTCCATAACTCAGGACTTACTTACTTTAAGCCCTTTTCAACTGGCCAAGGATGGCATTTAAAAACTTAACAGTTGCAATTGCTTTTCCTGACAGCTTATTATTATTATTATTATTATTATTATTATTATTATTATTATATCTTCAACTATTCATTCTTAACCTTTTCACTGATTTTATTGGTCGATTGAACTGAAATTAATAGAGCACAAAACCAAATTAATGAAAAAAGAACCCAGTCTACTACATTACCCAGTCTACTATTTTAAATCAATGTGTCCTATTTAAAGACAACAAAATACCATGCGGTTATCATTCACATTTTTATTTTTTTAATTATCTTCATGAATATAAATGAAATCTTTATTATTTTTGCTCAAAAAGCAAGATCTAGTGATAGTGAATGTGGGTATATATATATATATATGTGTGTGTGTGTGTGTGTGTGTATGTGTATGTATATATATATGTGTGTGTGTGTGCGCGTGTATATATATATATATATATATATATATATATATTAATAAGACATCCACAGACAGGTGTTTCGGCGTTTCACGCCTCTTCAATGTGGCTAGACACAGCTATCTTTGACTAGGGTCGAACTCAGACTGACCGTATGGTAGCCCGATATCTTATTCCCTCGTTCACTGACAGTCGTAGCGGGGACTGGTTTTTTAAACTATTAAGTACATAGGTTTGTTTATGTATTTTACGGTCACTGAGAGATCAAATCTCCGGGGAAACGATCATTGCTTATATGCTTAGTAGTGAGAGTTAATTTAAATTACCAATTAGGGAGCTCTACCAAATTTATGGGAGTATATATCAATATATTATATATATATATATATATATATATATATATATATATATATATATATATACACTGAATTTAATGTTTAATTTTCGTAGTTCCATCCGGACATACATGCATACATACATATATACTACCAATATTAATCAAATCTTCAGTATTTTTGCTCAATAAGTAAGATCTGGTGATAGTGAATGTGTATACATATTTACTTTGAAACAATTGTTTCATTTTCTTAGTTTCCTCCCGATATACTTACATACATACCCACAACTGACCTTTATATATGTATAGATAGACGGTGTCAGAAAAAAAGAATAACAAATATATATTGGAAATAAATTTTGATTTATTTGATAATTTCAATTCTTTACATCATTAAAAATAAATGGCTGCCGCCGGATTATTTCTTGATGAAAAACGTCATTTTCAAATATTTTTTTGATTTTTTTACTTAAAAAAATATGAGGAATCTCTGATTGGTTTATTCTACCAGCAGCTGTTGCACCTGCTGCTCAGGTAAGAAGCGATCTTGGGGTTGGAACCCATACGGTTGTACAGACCCATCATTCTGGGGTAGTTGCTGAACATAGACTGGTTCTGCATATACATATTCTCCATACAACAATAGAACATCATGTCACACCAGTACATCTGAAAAGTTAAAAAAAGATATTATAAGTTTCAATAAAACTGACTATGAAGGATGTTTAATATTATTTTATAGAAGTGTTTCTTATTTAAAGTAAAATTCTTGTAAAAAATCATTTCCAATGCATTTTTATAGTAAAAATCATTTTCCAATGCATTTTATTGTAAAAATCATTTTCCATGCATTTTATTGTAAATCATTTTCAAGCATTTTTATAGCAAAAATCATTTCCAATGCATTTTTATGTAAAAATCATTTTCAGTGCATTTTTTTATAGCAAAAATCATTTCCAATGCATTTTTATAGTAAAAATCATTTCCAATGCATTTTTATAGTAAAACATTTTTCCAATACATTTTTAAAGTAAAAATCATTTCCAAAAAATCATTGTCACACCAGTACATCTGAAAAATTCAAAGAAATATTGTTTCAACACGAGTCACGATGAAGATTTTTTAGTGAACAAAGTAAAGTATCAACACACAGGATATGATCATTTTATATAATAAGTTTAAATTGATGTTAGGAACATGTTGGGTTTATCTATTAATAAATGAGATTGATTTTTTTCCACGCGATCCGCTATGTTGAATTTAGTAGCAATGGATCGGGCCTCATTATTAATATCTTCTTCCAATTTGAAGGTTGCTTTTTTATAGAATTTAGTTACCTCGTGCTGTGAATTTGATATATTGAAAAAACAAATGATGTTTACAAATGCTTGGGATCATCAGGAGAGAATGTGCACCGTTTCGGGGCCTTCCTCTCAACGGTTTTAACTGCACATCGCTCCCCCCTCACTGTTGCGACTGATCTATTACATACGGTCGATACAGATATTCGGAAGGGACCTCACAACAGTGAGGGTCCGATATGCAGTTAAAACCGTTGAGAAGAAGGCCCCGAAACGGTGCACCTTCTCTCCTGATGATCCCAAGCATTTGTAAACATCATTTGTTACCTCGTTGTGTAATAGTTTTTAAAATATTTATCTGGGTGTAGTTTATAAAGCTTGTTCGTTTTTTTTTTTCAGATTTGACAAATATTTTAGGAGAAATTTTTTTAAAGTTTCAAAACGAGAAAAGATGAAAGATTCTTAGAGAAAGATGTAGAATATCAACTTACAGGATAGTATCTCCAAGTTTACAAAAACACATATAGAAATAAAATAGGGAATTGAATTCGACAATGTGTTGAAAATAGAAAAACAAGAAATATTCCAAAAGATTTATTCTTGTTTACGACGGTATAATATTTCGACCGAAAGTCTCGGCCGAAACACGTGTTGGAATTTCATTAAACCATTTTCATACATTCAACATTTTCTTTCCTTTATTCATTTATCTTTTCAACAAATATATATTATATATATATATATATATATATATATATATATATATAATAATATAAGTAAAGAAATAACAAAAGAGTTAGATATTTAGCATTATAGTCTGTTTCAGAGAGCTTAGACAAAGTGTCATATACATTAAGAGATACATTTATTGTTGACCGAGATATTTGTGGCGGAAGTGCTCATATTTGAAACTACAACATAAATTATTTTTTTTTTGCAACATCAAGGTTTTCGTTTTGAATTCATATCACAGGACTATAAATTTTTTTTGTAAATCTGTTTTCAAATGCCTTTAAAGTAATAAAGAATTCATCATTCAAATCTGATGAGTCGGGAGAGTTAGACACTTTGTCTAAGCTCCCTGAAATAGACTATAACGCTAAATCTCTAAGTCTTTTGTTATTTCTTTACTTATATATTTGTTCTGTGTCTCTAACATTAAGAGCACACATTGAGTTCTCAAACTGCGACTTGGTTTTGTTTAAATAAAACTCTTGTGTCGTAAGGAAGATTTCTTATCTGGACTTTTGGATTACACACACACACACACACACACACACACACATATATATATATATATATATATATATATATATAAGTAGACTTTGGTTTGTTTTGGTATTCTGGGGTTCGCATCCTCTATTTTTATGCTAATATTGGGCATAGAAACTTACCATGTCTCCCATGAAGTACATGTTTCCACCATTGCGCATACACAGGGACCTCTCCATGAAGGGCATAATCCTGTTGAAGGTGTTCATGTATCTCCAGTACATGTAGTTCTGAAAATGAAATAAATTATCACGAATTACTAGAAAACAATATCAACATATTTAGTCTAGGCAATTAGGAGGCACGATATGTACCATAGATTATTGACAACACTGTGTAGCGTAAATGGAAATTTACAGACGGTTGGGGACCCTTGAGCCAAGAGGTGGAAAACCCGCGAGTCACGTGAAGTCACGTGAGAGCTAGTCAGCTCATCAGTTCCAACGAGGATCTTAAGCAAGAAAGACGTTTCTTGCTTAGTTGGACTGACCTGCACGCGCGCTGTGTCTTAGTAAGAAAAGAAACGTTTTTAAAAAGAACAGTATGGCGTTGTTGGTTGATGCATGTCTTAGAAAGAAGACTGACCAAGAAAGAAAATGAATCAGGAAATGAAGAACCAACAATATAGAAGACAACACGATGAGGAAGAATAGAAGCTAGACGTTCGAATGGCAAAACAAGCGAAGAAGAAAGAAAGTAAGTTATGCATCTCATTTATCTGATACCCTGTCTATATCTCTCCCCTCTCTGGCAAAAGAACATTTTTGTATATACCCGCAACATGACCATGTGCGTATGTAACACTGAGAGCGGCTGTCGTTCTTCCATTCGAGCTGACTTGTAGCGAGTTTTAAGTTTCCTAAGCTCTTGCAGTAAGGATTGAATGTTTAATTCCCTACGTTTTTTTTTCTTTGTTGTTGAACTCCTGTACCGTTGTCCCTTTTTTACGGGCACTAAAACGATATCTGTAACGTTGTCGTATATCTGGTCACACTACCCAAAGCGTATATATTCACTGTACTAAAAATGTCTTCTGCACGTGGTGGTCATCTTGTTGATAAAAATTACAACGCGAGAAATATGTAGTCACAACTGCTAGCCTTTATTATCGTGCTCGGTTCGTGGGCTCGTATCAGAGAGGAGGAAAGGCAGAGAGAAAGAGAGAGAGAGAGAGAGAGAGAACACTACTTGATTACTGTGACCCCATACAAGGCACCAAAGGCCCGTCCGTTCCCCTACGCGTCCGAAAGCAAAAGAGGCTCGTCCTTTTCTTCGTCGTTCCACGTCACCACGTGACTTCCGGTCAACACCCGAAACTTCCGGTTGACACACAATTCTTCGTTCGGGGTCACGCTACGGTCAAACCATCGTTCATCCTGTTTTGCTCATCACTATTTTTTAAACGTTTATCATCTCTTATTTCTTCTTCCACCTTTTCTAATATAGTAGTTCTAGCTCACAAAAGTCAGGATAATATCCCCATCTTGCTACAATTGTTCCTTCACCTTCTTTTAAAACCTTTATCATCTCTCACTTATTTCCTTCTTCCTCCTTTTCTAATATAGTAGTTCTAGTTCACAAATGTCAGGATAATATCCCCATCTTGCTACACTCCTGTGTTTCCTTCGACGAGACCGAATCTTTCAGAGGCGTAACTGACTGTTATAGTCGAGATAGCCGTTACCCGCTTGTCAGCATTCCACTTTAATATTGTTTTGAGGATTTCGCTGATATCATCGTCAAAGCTCTTCCACTCGATCTTGTTATTTGCCAATAGCCATTTTTTGCGAGTACGAATTACTGTGTTTGGCGTTGCGTTGACAGATGCCTGGGGGTACTGGGCTCTGTGGTGGGATTCCTGTTAATAATTCACGAGTTGTAAATAAAAATGATGGCAACAAAACACAGAAATAATTAACATAGGATTATTATAATAACTAGTACAAAATAAAAATAGATTTTTGAAACATATTGCCTGAGGAGTGGGAGTAAAAAATTCAATGTCAGCGAGTTTGTACCTTAAGCAAGTAAAATCATCAAATTCATTAAAGGATTAAAAAAATAAAACAATTTGAAATGTAAACTTTAAATATGTATTAAAATAAAACAAACTATATATAGATATAAAATACCAGTCATGTATTTATTAAAACTTGTTTTAAAAAACAATGAGGACTGTCTAATGTTGCATGTTCAAATTGTGAGTGTATTTATTCTGTTATGACGATTTTGGGTAATGTGACGTAATTTTTGTTACAGACAAAAACCGGAAGCAAATCTCCATTATTAATAGATATGTATACACCACAAACTCTCAGCCAGTCACTGCGACCACTGAGATGTTGATATCGTCCTGGATATCCCTTGCCAACCCAACACATTGAATTTATTTACAATCCATTAAATTTCATAGTTACCAAGCACTTTTTTCATTATGAAACTGTCAAATTTCTTTCGAACACCCTGTAAATACGATAAAGGGAATAACTTACCGGGAAAAATATTGAAACAATCTCAATATTGATGGTTGATACAAGTATTAACCGGATAAGTCAGTGTTATAACAAATATAAAGTGCTCAATACGTTAGTAGAGCGGATTTAGTATTACAGTGTGTATTGAAATAACCTACTCGAGTTTCACCATAAGCATCTTCAGGGTTAATTAACCATGAAGATCCTTATGGTGAAACTCGAGGAGGTTATTTCAATACACAGTGTAATACTATATATATATATATATATATATATATATATGTGTGTGTGTGTGTGTGTGTGTGTGTGTGTGGAGACGGAGATGTCTATTGGCGATATCAGCTGGACAGTGTGAAAATCTATCCCCTTTTCACTATCGCTAGACCACAGAGATTGTTTTTGCGTCTGAAGTGGAGCGCCACACCTACCATCAGCTCCTTACTTTGGAGGAGAGAGGCGCTCAAAAAACTGGCAAACCCTTGTGCATCCTAAACTGAATTTGCCGGCTTTCCACTGCGAAATATGTACAACAAAAATAAATACCCATTCTGGCAGGACATCTTAAAGGTAATGGCGAAATATTTACTAAGAGATATCTACGATTTTTTTCAGTGCATTCCTTTATTGCATTATCATAAATGCATAGGATACAGTCAGCATATTCTAAACTCCGCCGACAGGGGAGGGTTGTAATCCGGTAATTTTCACCTTTAGTGGTCAAAATTCCTAGCATAAAATTGTGCGTGCACATTATCTGAAATGAACTTAATTGTTATTAAGAACACATTTTATGATATTTTTGTGTTAAAGCATGCAGTTGTATTGTTTTCGAAAGGATTCTAAGATTTGTATATTTCGCACGGACATATTCAAAATGGCCAGCGTCTTGTTTCAAAGTGAAAGTCAGTTGGCTAAATTCCTGGCATAAAATTATCTGTATTGAACTTAATTGTTATTAAGAACATTTTTATGATATTTTTGTGTTAAAGCATGCAGTTGTATTGTTTTCGAAAAAGTGTCTAAGATTTGTTTATTTCGCACGGAGAATTTCAAAATAGCTACCGGCTTGTTTCAAAGTGAAAGTCAGTTGGCTAAATTCCTAGCATAAAATTATCTGAAATGAACTTAATTGTTATTAAGAACACGTTTTATGATATTTTTGTGTTAAAGCATGCAGTTGTATTGTTTTCGAAAAAGTGTCTAAGATTTGTTTATTTCGCACGGAGAATTTCAAAATACCTACCGGCTTAGTTCAAAGTGAAAGTCAAGGGAGGTTACTCTAATTGCCTTATTTGCTAGGAATTTTGACAACTAAAGGTGAAAATTACATGTAATCCTATGTTGAGCGCATTGATCCTATAAGCTATTACTTGACAGACATGGGAGTGCTTGTGGTGTAGTGGCTAACGTTCTAGGCTGTGAAATCCCAGTAAGTGGGTTCAAATTCGAGTCGTGCTATTACGTTCATTTTCAGAACATCGCCCATAGTGGAAAGGTCCAAAGTTACAAAGATCTGAACCTTGCGTCGTGGAGATTTTACTATAGAAATGTATTAGGAAGGGAGTTTACTATAGAAATGAATTGAAAAAGAGATTTTACTATAGAAATGTATTAGGAAGGGAGTTTACTATAGAAATGAATTGAAAAAGAGATTTTACTATAGAAATGTATTAGGAAGGGAGTTTACTATAGAAATGAATTGAAAAAGAGATTTTACTACAGAAATGTATTAGGAAGGGAGTTTACTATAGAAATGAATTGAAAAAGAGATTTTACTACAGAAATATATAAAATATATTAGTTTACGATAAAAGTGCTCTGGAAAGAGATTTTGATATCGAAATGCACCAGAAAAAAGATTTTATTATAGAAATGTATTAGGAAGGGAGTTTACTATAGAAATGAATTGAAAAAGAGATTTTACTATAGAAGTGTATTAGGATCGCAGTTTACTATAGAAATGAATTGAAAAAGAGATTTTACTATAGAAATGTATTAGGAAGGGAGTTTACTATAGAAATGAATTGAAAATGAGATTTTACTACAGAAATATATAAATATATTAGTTTACGATAAAAATGCCTTGGGAAGAGATTTTTATACAGAAATGCACCAGAAAAGACATTTTACTATAGAAATATATTAGAATGGGAGTTTACTATAGAAATGAATTGAAAAAGAGATTTTACTATAGAAATGTATTAGGAAGGGAGTTTACTATAGAAATTAATTGAAAAAGTGATTTTACTACAGAATTATATAAATATATTAGTTTACGATAAAAATGCCTTGGGAAGAGATTTTTATACAGAAATACATCAGAAAAGAGATTTTACTATAGAAATGTATTAGGCAGGGAGTTTACTATAGAAATGTATTAGGAAGAGAATTTACTATAGAAATGAATGAAAAAGAGATTTTACTATAGAAATGTAATAGGATGAGAGTTTACTATAGAAATGAATTGAAAAATAGATTTTAATATAAAAATGTATTAGAAAGGGAGTTTACTATAGAAATGAATTGAAAAAGAGATGTTTCTATAGAAATATATTAGGAAGGGAGTTTACTATAGAAATGAATTGAAAAAGAGATTTTACTACAGAAATATATAAACATATTAGTTTACGATAAAAATGCTTTTGGAGGAGATTTTGATACAGAAATGCATCAGAAAAGAGATTATACTATAGAAATGTATTAAGAAGGGTGTTTATTATAGAAATGAATTGAAAAAGAGATTTTACTACAGAAATATATAAATATATTAGTTTACGATAAAAATGCTTTGGGAAGAGATTTTTATACAGAAATATATCAGAAAGGAGATTTTACTATAGAAATGTATTAGGGAGGGAGTTTACTACAGAAATGAATTGAAAAAACGATCTTGATACAGAAATGTATTAGGATGGGAGTTTACTATAGAAATGAATTGAAAAATAGATTTTACTACAGAAATGTATTAGGAAGGGAGTTTACTATAGAAATGAATTGAAAAAGAGATGTTGCTATAGAAATGTA
Organism: Doryteuthis pealeii; assembly: GCA_023376005.1. Lineage (NCBI taxonomy): Eukaryota > Metazoa > Mollusca > Cephalopoda > Myopsida > Loliginidae > Doryteuthis > Doryteuthis pealeii. Next base: position 8,475,985 of record CM042175.1, read on the forward strand.
TTATGATGGAAGTTTACTATAGAAATGAATTGTAAAAGAGATTTTACTATAGAAATCTATTAGGAAAGGAATTTACTATAGAAATGAATGGAAAAAGAGATTTTACTATAGAAATGTATTAGGAAGGGAGTTTATTATAGAAATGAATTGAAAAAGAGATTTTACTACAGAAATATATAAATATATTAGTTTACGATAAAAATGCTTTGGGAAGAGATTTTGATACAGAAATGAATCAGAAAAGAGATTTTACTATAGAAATGTATTAGGAAGGGAGTTTATTATAGAAATGAATTGAAAAAGAGATTTTACTACAGAAATATATAAATATATTAGTTTACGATAAAAATGCTTTGGTAATAGATTTTTATACAGAAATACATCAGAAAAGAGATTTTACTATAGAAATGTATTAGGAAGGGAGTTTACTATAGAAATGAATTGAAAAAGAGATTTTACTACAGAAATGATATTTTGATAGACCTAACTCAAGTAGACCAACAATGAGCGCCATAATAGCCAAAGACCTTTTAAAGATGCAACATCAAAATTGCGCGTTCTGTGCGAAGTCAGATTCGCTGAGAATGGAAGCATCAGAAAGAGGACAGGATACGCCATCTATTGGAGCGGGAAGTGAACCCGGTGTAGCGTTTGCGGTCAGAAACTGTTTTCTGTCAATTATGTCTTGTTGAATATTGTACAAACGGAAATAGGAATCTCCGGTTAAATTAAACAGAGAGGGGACGACAAAAATGACAAAGGACTTTTTCTCGAAAAAGCGAACAAAGAAAACGCGTAGACGTTTGAGATATATAAAAGGAAGTCAATCAGACAGGAGAGAGTCAGGAGGAGACAGCGAACGGAGAACAAGTGAGTGACCGCACTCACGGTCACAGCCGATGGCTTGTGAACCGTCACATAGCCACCTTCCACTTCACCAACGTTAACCATCCCAGCAGTAGTAGTAGTAGTTATCGTCAACCCTTGGGCATTCCTATTGTCACGCTTGTCACCACGTACAGCTGAGAAGAAGAAATAAAGTCAAAACTCGTACTATATCCATGTGTTGTAGATTTCATTAAACGACTACTAGATATATCGTCTAGTGGTTAGTGACGGTACCCGCTACGTATGCAGATACACGAAGTAGGGCCGTGAATTTGAAGCCAGTATATAACATATAGAATTTGATGCCAGTATACAACAGTCTGAGGAATAAATAGAATTATATTTACGTCGTAGTTGTTCCAGCATCCATCACCTCCGAATCCCCAGTCGTTCATGTTGTACTGCAAAAAAAAAGGAGAAATGGAAATATTTTTAAGTAATAGTCGGTCTAACATTGAATTAATGTCTCTTAGAATTGATGAAATCATATACATTTAGGAATGAACTTAATTGTTTATTTGGTAACAAAATAAAGAACCCGCCTCTCTCTCTCTCTCTCTCTCTCTCTCTCTATATATATATATATATATATATATATATATATATATATATATAGAGGAATTATATATAATTGATAATTGAATCATATTACCACGACCAGACAACTCGGCAAACACCATTTGCGACATCCGGAACACTGGACAGCTGTTTCGACCTCCTTTGATCTCATCAGCAGTGCATACCACAATCTCCGCCACTAGAGATTCAACCAGTGGACCACATATACACCCACTTTAATTGTAAAATTCACCGTTCTGGCGTGTAGCTAAATCTCGCTTTGTTTACAAATGTTTGAGGCCTCTAGTGAATTCATTTCCGCTTAGAAATGTAGCAATTAAATATTCTCCTATATTTTTGACAGCTGCCTCTGGTCGTACGTGTAAGAGGATTGGCGAACGAAAGTTCATTCGGGTCTCAAACCCGGCCAGGGGTAGTTGTTAATATATAACCACACTGATGAGAGGTGATACCTCGAAACACGTGTCTGTGGATTACTTATTTATTATATATAAATACTCCTAATTTGGTTGAGTTCTCTAAATAGGGATTTAATTGTAAAATTCACCGTTCTGGCGTGTAGCTAACCATCGCTTTGTTTACAAAAGTTTGAGGACTCTAGTGAATTCATTTCCCCTTAGAAATGTAGCAATTAAATATTATCCTATATTTGACAGCTGCCGCTGGCCGCACGGGTAAGGGGCTTGGCGAACGAAGGTTCATTCGGGTCTCAAACCCGGCCAGCTGTTAATGTATAACCACACTGATGAGAGGTGATACCTCGAAACACGTATCTGTGGATTACTTATTTATTATATATTATTGATAGATAGATAGATAGATAGATAGATAGAATGAAAGTTATAAGATAAAAATGTTGGTATATACGAAATGTGCCTATTCGAAATAACTTGACTCACCCTGAAGTTTCCGTTCTTCCAGTGGTAGTATCTCATGTAATCGTGCATGATTTCATAGAAGCAATCACAGATGTAGTCACACCTCATCATGTCCATGCTGTTCTTGGGGTAGAAACCTACAAAGGAATTATTATTATTCATTAGACAAAAACAAAAACAAAAAACGAGCAGTAATATTAAAAATCATGCCCAATGCATTTTTGTAGTAAAAATCATTTCCAATGCATTTGTATAGTAAGAATCATTTCCAATGCATTTTTATAGTAAAATTCATTTCCAATGCATTTTTATAGTTACAATAATTTCTAATGCATTTTTATAGTAAAAATCGTTTCCAATGCATTTTTATAGTAAAATCATTTCCAATGCATTTTTATAGTAAAAATCATTTCCAATGCATTTTCATAGTAAAAATCATTTCCAATGCATTTTTATAGTAAAAATCATTTCCCATGAATTTTTATAGAAAAAAATCATTTCCTATGCATTTTTCATAGTAAAAATCATTTCCAATGCATTTTTATAGTAAAAATCACTTCCAATGCATTTTCATAGTAAAAATCACTTCCAATGCATTTTATAGTAAAAATCATTTCCAATGCATTTTTATAGTAAAAATCATTTCCAATGCATTTTCATAGTAAAAATCACTTCCAATGCATTTTATAGTAAAAATCATTTCCAATGCATTTTTATAGTAAAAACCATTTCCAATGCATTTTTATTGTAAAAATCATTTCCAATGCATTTTTATAGTAAAAATCATTTCCCATGAATTTTTATAGAAAAAAATCATTTCCTATGCATTTTTCATAGTAAAAATCATTTCCAATGCATTTTTATAGTAAAAATCACTTCCAATGCATTTTCATAGTAAAAATCATGTCCAATGCATTTTTATAGTAAAAACCATTTCCAATGCATTTTTATAGTAAAAACCATTTCCAATGCATTTTTATAGTAAAAATCATTTCCAATACATTTTTATAGTAAAAATCATTTCCAATGCATTTTTATAGTAAAAACCATTTCCAATGCATTTTTATTGTAAAAATCATTTCCCATGAATTTTTATAGAAAAAAATCATTTCCAATGCATTTTTATAGTAAAAATCATTTCCAATGCATTTTTATAGTAAAAATCATTTCCTATGCATTTTTATAGTAAAAATCATTTCCACTGCATTTGTATAGTTAGAATAATTTCTAATGCATTTTTATAGAAACCTAAAAAAGATCGCAAATTGTAGCGTTACCACTTATGAGTCAAACAAATAATAAATAAAACAAATATTTGAAATTTGGATGATAAAGAAAAGCCTTCAGTCCTTTTATAGCTGTCGTTGTTTTTACAGACCAACACAAGATATTGCTCACTAAATTCAAAGGACCCGAATTTATATATTACTTACCGTATTCACGGGCCAAATATCTGCAACAAGCCATGGTCTCAGGCATCATGTCACCATTGTCCATTTGCAGACAGGGGAGGTACATACAGGGGAAATCTACAAAAAAAAAGAAGACAATATATCAATTCGTAAAATGGTGATTTCGTTATTTTTGTCAAGAATTCAATAAGTATTGTCAATTTTAGTCACTGGAAAAGGCCGAAGAATGCAGCGGCTGAAGCGTTATAGTAAAACCAACCAAGATACATTGTTTGTCGAATACTCATATTTATTTTCTATCCTCGTACACAAAATAAGCTCTAATCAGTGTGTGTGTGTGGGGGGGGGTCACAGTCAAGTCTGACGCAAGGTTCCAATCGATAGTCTAAGCACTCTCAACTGTACCACGCTCCAAAATCCAATATCCAAAATTATTTCTTTGTCCCGCTCGTCTCGACAACAAAAAGACTACTGCAGTCGTTCTCCCTGGTCTGTGAGAATAAGTCCTATAAATACACCTCAATTTTACCACATCCGGGCTCCTCACTCATAATTGTCCGTGCAGCACGTGCGACACTCGTCAGCACGGCGCGACCACCTACATCCGGGCCACTATGCTATTTCTTATTTCACTGATCGTTCACAGCTCTCACATTCTGAAGGAAGTGGGTTCGACTCTAGGTCAGTCCTACACGCCAGACAAAGCCTAGCCCGCTTCCTTCGAGAATACGGCAAGTTTTCACGCCCGCCACTCTCTCTGTCACACCGTGTTGCATGAGGTAGGTCTCCTCTCTCACTACATAAGCTTTGAAAATTACCTACAAATGTAAGTTCTTTATAGTGGTAATGTTTTTAGAATTATTCATTTGTTTATTAAGAATCATTGGACATCTTCCTTTGTTTCTATCTTCTCACATAAGCCTTTTACAAAAAACAAGCAAAAATAATCTTCGCCCAGAAAATTTACACTGTTAACAATACTTTAAATACACACACTTAAATTTGTGGCTCATGTAGTTGTCGTCAGGGATGTAGTAGGCATGGGTCACTGGGAAGTTTCGGGTCTTTCAACATCATATTCCCTTGCCAGGCCGACTCTATCAGAGATGATCAAACTATGATTCACCAACTAACTTTTGAGACGCTAAGAGACGTTTGTTATCGGGTGTTAGTTACGACTTTCTGATGTTCAGGATCCTACTAAAACTAGAATGATGGAATCTTTCAAAGCGTTTGATGTGAACACAATATGTGTTGCATAGTGCCTTTTCTTGGACGGCACTAAATATCCATATGTAACGTAGCGGCGTCGTCACGGTACCAAATAGATATATTTGTTACGTAGCCTCTTTACCGGCACTATATATCTATATATGTTATATACCTTCTTACGTCTTACTCTGTCGTCTATTCTTCTGGCCGGATCTGGTATATCTTCTAAGGTCTCGTCTGGTCTTCTATTGAGGGTTCCTGGTCTGGTTGGGGATCATTTCTTATCAGAAGCCTTGTGCTATTGTTAGCTTTTAGTAATAACAACAAGACTTCGATTTACTTTTGATGTTACTTTATTCGTAGAACCCCAGACCAGACAATCACGCAGTGAGCTCACATATTGCTAGCTTGGCTTCTAACTCCTAACTCCTACTGTAACTGTAACTGACTAACTGAGTTGCTTACACCTTAAACCGGAAGGGCTTCTATTGACTTCCGTTCTCACGTTCCATCCCCAGAACGCAAGGTGAGAGTGAGGTCAAGCATTGTCACTCACTCTCAAGGCCATCAGCTGTACTGATCGCCATAAGGATTTCTATACTACCTTAAAAAGATATTAGGGATCCATAATTATGTAACATATGTAGTACAAGCCTGATACGAGTATAAAAGTTCAGCAAAAATGCCCAATTCATAGACACTAAAGTCGTTTATGTTTTTGGTGTTTAGGCAAACAGAAGCTTTAATCCCTTCAGGACTACGCTCAAGATCCAACGGTTGGAAGTGATCCTTTTCCGACCCTCTATGTATCCGGCTAGTTGTGCCCCAACCGGCTCGGATTGAGGATTTACTCTGATTATTGTCGTTGGGGACAAAACACCCAACGACCTCTAAAGCTTATACTTCTTAAAATCTTCTTAAAATCTAACTGCTTAGCAGCCCAGATTGAAGCACTGTCCTTCTCCTAGACTGGCTGCCTAACCAAGGTTAAAGAGCCCCTGCTATTTATCCATAGCTGGAGGGGGGGCAGGTGGATGCATAGCTTTATTAGGGTATTAGCACTTTGTGAAATGTAGACAGGCTCGTCTGGGATTTGAACGCGGGTCGACGAGTCTATTTCCTACGACTCTAACCATTATACCACGGGCCTTCACCTAAGTTTTTGATGTGAACACTATTTGTAGTACATGCCTGATAAGAGTATAAAAGTTCAGCTAAAATGCACGATGCATAGACACTAAACTTGAATATGATAGTGATACCTAATATAAGAATGTATCTTTCAAAGTTTTTTTTTGAAAAAGCCAAGAATTAAAAGAGTTAATATTTCTTTACCATTCCTGCAACGATCCCAGTCGGAGAATTCTTATCTATATTGGACACCAGCCATATGGAACATTATAGTGGGTGGTGCCCACATAAAACGGCCTTGTGCCATATCGTGTGAAAGTGGGACACATGTAGATACCAGACATCACCCTCCCGCCCTTCGGGACAGGGGTCCAGTGAGCTTCGGCCTCTGGACCGGTGAGTTGCGCTAAATTACTCGGGTCGTTCATATATATAGAGTGAAATTTTATTTTAAAATAAATTTATTTTTTATTTTTACAAAAAAAATATTATTTATATTTTTATTTTAAAAAAAATAAATTTATTATTAATATTTTTATTTCAAAATAAAATTTCACTCTGATGAAGGTCGAATCTTCTCTGTGTGCGGAATATTTTCACACAAATGAACTGACCGAAACACATGTGTAAGTGATATTGATTAAATTCATATTTTATTATCCATTCTCTTTATTTCTTTTCTTTATTCATTCTTCCTCATATTGTCGGATTCATTTCCAATTTCCATTTTTTACACACACACACACACACACACATATATATATATATATATATATATATATATAGATAGATACATACATACATACATACATACATACATAATAAGTCATCCACAGACAGTGTTTCGATTTTTCACGTCTCATCAGTGTGGCTAGACACAACAACTAATTCCGAGCAGAAACACATCCCGACTGACATTACGCCTGCCCGATCTGTTAACCTCTAGACCATCACCAGCTGCTGTTTAAGGAGCGGTGTTTTAACTGTTTTAAATACATACATCTGTGTATATACTTTACGATCACCAGAGAGATCAAATCTGCAAACAGATGATCATTGCGTTATGCTGACGGTGAAAGTTTATTATAGTCGCTCCTAAAAAGGTCTACCGGGTTAATATATATATATATATATATATATATATATATATATATATATATATATATATGTGTGTGTGTGTGTGTGTGTGTGTGTGTGTGTGTGTGTGTATTTTGGAAGCATTTTTTCTTTCATACAAGTTGTGTTGAACTGTACAGACAATTCCTGTCGGACAAGTTTTTCATTGATCCGTTCCAATTTTCGGGCCATCTTTCTGGTTTCGGGGTGTAACTGGTATAACAGTCCCCCAAAGGTTTCGAAACGAGCGCTTTCGGCAATACAATTTGCCATCCTCCCCTTCTTACAATTTGTGTCCCACTCCCACATAAAATCACTACTGCAAGCTCGCTGAACCACTACCATTCCTACAACCTCCCACTACCAATGGTTATTACCTCCCACTTCTAATTCCTTGCTACTACTCGTTCTCGTTAAAAACGTGACACGAAATCATACCATCGTTTCACACCTGAGGATGGCAAATTGTATTGCCGAAAGCGCTCGTTAAAGTAATGGAGAGTCTAGTTAGGCATGGTGAGCTTTGCTTTATACTGTTTTATACTACGGCCAAGACAGTTGAAGTAAAGATATTCTAAGATATACTACCTCCAAGGCTAGAGAGCTCTAAACCTACCGTTTACCATGTAAATACATTATATCATGCGACTGCGTAGAAATGTAAGAGATAAGAAATTACGTGTGTCGTAAATTGTACCCCATTCAAGTCTAGGACAATAAGTCTTTGTGCAATAATTAAAACTTAAAGGAGTTAATAAACGGTTCCTTACCATTCCTGCAACGATCCCAATCAGAGAATTCATATCTCTTGTCCATGTATTTGATACCAGCCATATGGAACATCATACGCATAATCTCGGCACGGCCACGGCCATTGAAGTAATGGAGGTGTAGTTAGACATGGTGAGCTTTCTTGCTTGTCGGCTACCAAAAAGAACGGAGTGTTGTGGTTCGAGTGACTGTAAGTCTTCTCTGACGACCAAGCAGAGATCTGTTCGGTATTTATACTCTCAGGTCAACCAAATTGTCATCGCTAATAAGTAGGTAACCTCTGACCTGTTCAAGGTCAACCATTCAATATTGTTCGATCATTTACGTTAATTCCACTTGTACTTTACCAACTGTAAGAGTACATATACTAAAAGGACTATTTAGTTAATTATTCTACCTTTTCCGACTTTTACGTTTCAAGAGTTTAAATTAATATTTATTTCTCCTGGTACACTGACACCCCAAAAACTATTCTAAAGGTATTTTTACCAGTTAAACGTTTTTAATTTTCTCCCAAACCAATTATTTTAAAACCAGACTATTCGAAACTTGTTGCTGATCAGACATTATTGTCACATACGTGTCGACGTATAACAACAAAACGGGAGGTCACTCAGATTCAAAATCTTGCATACACATTGATATCGTTCTAACTAAGAAACACTCAAAATTTGGTTATTGATTTTTACTGATTAAAGGATTTAATTAATTAATCAAACAAAAATCAAACGATTTTTAGAAAGAAATCGTATAGTTGCTGCGGCTGATATTCCAGCTACAATCATCAGGCACGTCCCCCACCTGCCCCACTCTGCTGCCTCTATTCCGCGTTGCGTGCTGAAGAAAAAGAAGAAAGAAAGAAAGAAAGAAAGAAATATCAGCTTCCAGTCATGACTAAATTTTAACGTAAAGTAAAATTCGTTTTTTTTGTTTTTTTGTCCAAATCTTTAAAATATTTATTTTATAATCTTTCTAAATATTTTAAAATATTTTGCTTCGGGGAGCCGATTATACGAAAAGTAAAATCAAATGTTTGTCCCCAAGTTTACGGTTACATTTTTTTTTTAAGATTTTAAATGCCAATAAAAATCAGTCACCAGTATAGGGTTGTATAAATGTAAATAAAAAAAAAGATTATAATGGGTTTTCTGATTTCGCATCGCTCGTGAGGAGGGGTTGGTCTATATATAAATATCACATAACTGCATGCCAAAAAATCTTAAGAAACAACTACTATTTTCCTTTGTTTATTTTTTGTCTTTGAAGTCATTGGTGTGTAGGTGGTTTAATAAGAATTTATTTTCTCACATTTAGTTGTCAACATTCCTAGAAAATAAGGTAATTAGAGTAACATCCCTTGACTTTCACTTTGAACTAAGCCGGTAGCTATTTTTGAAAGTCTCCGTGCGAAATAAACAAATCTTAGAAACTTATTCGAAAACAATACAACTGCATGCTTTAACTCAAAAATATCATAAAATGTGTTCTTGATAACAATTATGTTCATTTCAGATAATTTTATGCTAGGAATTTAGCCAACTAACTTTCACTTTGAAACAAGCCGGTAGCCATTTTGAAAGTCTCCGTGCGAAATACGCAAATCTTAGAAACTTTTCCAAAACAATACAACTGCATGTTTTAACACAAACATATCATAAAATGTGTTCTTAATAACAATTAAGTTCATTTCAGATAATGCGCACCCGCAATTTTATGCGAGGAATTTTGACAACTAAAGGTGAAAATTACCTAATTTCATGCCTACATTTGGGTTTGAGTTCTGATCATTGTGTTACATAATTCGTGGATTCTTACGAATTATATGCTGAAGTGTATTAACATTTAGATAACGGTATTCGTATATGGAAAGTGTAATGTATTGGCTTTTTCACCACACTAAATCGTATACGTAACGTTGTGGGGTAAGCCATTTTTTTTCACACCGTGTCTTCAAATCACACGGTGCTATTAGGCCTTGTAGAAGTCGTGTATCAGGGGGTTTGCCCGTTGGCTTGTTTATAAGCGCACACATATCTAGTAGTCCTTCAAAGTCCTTCAAAGTCAACGAAAGAACCCTTCTTGTTTACTTTGTTTATAGTCAGGCAAAGGTATCACCTTTCAAGACAAGTGGTTCTTCGTTGCGGTCAATTAACTTTTTATCTCCACGGGTATCTTTGGGCAGGGAAATCTCATTTCATTGATAACATCTCCCGTAGTATTTTTCCGTAGTAACGAAGATGACGATGGAATTGCTTTTCATAAATTTATTCATTGCAAGTTATTGTTCCAACGGTCAGTACCAATAATCAAGCTTCACACTTCAACAACACCAGTCTCGACTCAGGACCTCAGTCCCTCGCCTATAACTACTACTCGGCAACACTGCCAACCCCGACTGCTCTCGGCAAGTTCCGTCGCCCGACTACGATTATAAAAGTGATTGATAGGAGTTCACCTTTCACTGACCTAGTCGCTGATATCTCATAGGATTGTGTGAAGGGAACTAAGACGTCAGAATTCCATTAATGGAAGCAAACGCAATGACGGTCTGTTCCCAAGTAATCTATTTTTTTCACCGCGGCGGTTGAACCCTTTTGGGCTTTCGAGTTATGAAGACGTGTGAGGAAAATGAAATAAGTATTGCGTTCATTATTTAAAAACAAAGAGAATGAACACAGACAAACCAGAAGCGGAGGCAACACAAAAAGTCCGATTAAGTTTAGCTCAATTAAGTAATTTATATATTCATATAGTTGATTATAAGTTTATAATTATAGAATTTATATTTATATAGTGTATATTTAACAACCTGAAAATTAAATGATTTCATTTGTCACTTTTAATTTGAAGGTAACGTTAATATAAAAAAAACAACCATGTCTACCTGTAACAAAAACTACGTCATTGCCGATGTCAAAATTCCCTTAGTTATTTATGTCACATTCTCTATCATTTTATTTTTATTTGAAGTCGGATTATTTATACAATTGTTTTATGTTATTAATACTAATTACCTTATCTACGTAATGGTAACATGAAATTCAAATAACAGTTTACAGTGTGAATTGGGCTAATTTTCATATTGATCATTAAAAAGATAATTCTAATAGATATTTCTTTTTGTATTATTGATTTATAATTGTTTGGATTTATTTGAATAAATCTTTAATAAAATTGCGAAATTAACAGAAATTCATTAACAAAAAGAAATAAGACAGTTCTAAGTGACAGTTATCTCTGGAACCCGAGTTCAATCCTGAGTGAAAGCAGTTAGAAAAATAATTAATTAACACAACTCCTAGCCCAGCTATGGTTAGCGGCAGTAGAACAGGATACCCCCGTGGATTAAATAAAAGGTTAGGTTCAAAGTTCCGTGATGGCTTCCGAATACAACAAGAAAGTTCCCGAGTTCGAAAAGAAGGTTCCCGAGTCCGAGAAGGTTCCCGAGTCCGACAAGAAATACCTGAAGAAGGCCGTAGGGTATATCGGCCGAAACGTTGTACAAATAACAATAAAGATGGGGACGATAGTCCGAATAACGCAGATAATACTAAAAAGAAATAACTACAATTTTATTCTTTGCAGTCTAATTTGGTAATTAAATTATGAAAATTTAGCAATGAAAGCCGAGAATGATGGGAAGAGCTAGCATCCAAACCCGTTTATTCTTTTTTATGTCTGAATAAACCAGAGGAATAGACTAAGGAAATCAAACCAAAAGAAGATACCAGTCGGCGAAATCGAACCCTCCTCCCCATTATATGCAAATAAGATAAAGGGGTATATAACATTTCTTATGTAGATTTTTTGGAGTTTCCCATCAAGGGAAGGGTATTATAGTTAATGTTTCTTTCATATACCCCTTTACATACATTGGTACGAGTACTCTGATAAAACTGAGTTCATGTCTTTCAAAAACAAAAGTGACATCTCCACCATCGATGGTAAACTCCTAAACTCGGTAGAACAATTTAGATACTTAGGCAGTAACATCTCCTCCACGGAAAACGACGTTAATGCACGTATAGGAAAGGCATGGGCCGCTATAAATAAATTATCAGTAATATGGAAATCCAATCTCACAGACAAGTTAAAGAGAGAGTTCTTCCAGGCCGTTGTTGTGTCAGTGCTGCTGTATGGCTGCACCACCTGGACCCTAACGAAGCTACTAGAGAATAAACTAGATGGGAGCTGCACAAGAATGCTACGGGTGATCATGAACAAGACGTGGAAACAGCACCCCACGAGAAAACAGCTGTACGGCCACCTGCCACATATCACCCAAACCATCCGAGTAAGACGGACAAGACACGCGGGACACTGCTGGAGAAGCAAGGAGGAACTCATAAGCGACGTCCTGCTGTGGAAGCCAGCACATGGACGTGCCAGTGTGGGCCGACCAGCAAAGACGTACATTGATCAGCTCTCTGCGGATACAGGATGCTGCACAGAGGACCTCCCGAGAATGATAAGCGATAGGGACGGATGGAGAGAGATTGTCATGGATATCCGTGCTAACAGCGGGACATGATGATGATGATGATGATGATATGTATAGATAAAAGGGTATGAAAAACACACAATGTTGTTAAAATGAATATATTTTTATATCATTTTCATTGCTAATATTTCGATTTATAAAAGATCATCATCAGAGCTTGTTTTTTTAATCCAGACTCATCAAGAGAGAAGCAGAAAATAATTTAAATTCAAACCGTAAGCATTGTTGTTCCAGAAAGCGTATAAGCTATGCGATCGCTTCGTCATTTGTACATCCGCTGCGAGTTTTTCGCTAACGTCAGGAACATGTTGCTACATTGTATTTCTTCAGTGTAACAGTTTTTGAAAGAAAAAGAAATACTTCAAATTCAAAACTACGACGATGCAACGTTTCGGTCTGTTAGACCTTCTTCGGGACTTTAGGAATAAGGTTCTTGCTTCAGTGGTGAACATTTTCTTTCTAGTGAATAAGGAGTTCGTGAATAATGAGGTCGTGAATAAGGGGGGGGTTGATGGTGTCAGAAGAGGTTGGAGGTGGATTTTCCTTTTCTCTCTGATAGGGAGTGTATCATCAACCGACGCACCCCTTATTCACGACATCCTAATTCAATAGAAAGAAAATGATCACCACTGAAACAAGAACTCTATTCCTAAAGTCCTGAAGAAGGTCTAACAGACCGAAACGTTGCATCGTCGACATCACTACCTACAATAAACATCCATTTTCTACAGCATCCCGTGTTTGTCTACCTTTCTCCATATATATATATATATATATATATATATATATATATATATATATATATAATCCAAAAGTCCAGGGAAGAAATCTTCCTTACGGCACAAGAGTTTTATTTAAAAAAACCTGTCGCAGTTTGAGAGCTCAATGTGTGCTCTTAATGTTAGAATCACAGAGCAAATATATAAGTAAAGAAATAACAAAAGACTTAGAGATCTAGCATTATAGTCTATTTCATATATATATATATATATAATATATAATATATATATATGAGAAGTAAACAAACAAACAATGTGTTTTGATATGGCTTTTTTAGCCGACAATTTTTGGGAGAATATGTAATTAGTTGAAGTCGTACCTAATTTTGAAAATTAATTAATTGATAATTAAAGAATTAGGCGGGCATACCTATTCAAATGTAAGGCTAAACAAATCGAGAAAAATCAATCTCTGTATGTACATATCAGCCTATTAGGCCTCATCAGCAGTCTTCCTGTCTATAGCACTGCTGAAGTGAAGAATATTGAATAGGCAACCTTGGACAGGATAACATTAATCTATTCATTAGCTCTAACAACTTGATTACCCTGACAGTATAAATACCGAACAGATCTGTGTTTGGTCGTCAGAGAAGACTTGAAGTCACTCGAACCACAACACTCCGTTCTCTTTTGGTAGTCGACAAACAGCAAAGCTCACCATGCCTAACTACACTCTCCATTACTTCAATGGCCGTGGCCGTGCCGAAATTATGCGTATGATGTTCCATATGGCCGGTGTCAAATACATGGACAAGAGATACGAATTCTCTGACTGGGATCGTTGCAGGAATGGTAAGGGAAATGTTAAAACTCTTTTAATTCCTACTTATTTCTCAATCAAAATGTTGGTGTTATATATATATATATATATATATATATATATATATATATATATATATATATATATTATTTGCACTACTTAGGTATTGAGCACTTTTTACTTATTAGCTTATTCTCCTAGCGGTTATATGAATATATATATATATATCTTATATACATATATATACATATAAATTGTTTTTTCTTTTGGCCAAAATATTGTACTAATAGATTATTTTTTGTTGGTACGACTATCTTGGTCTTTTCTTTTTTCCAAATTTTTTTTCTCCCCGGTTGATGTTTGGTAGTATATTTTTACAATCAAACTTTTTGCTGGGTTTTTTCTCACCGCGAGGATTTACCAACATGCTTGGTATATTAAATTATATATATATCATGGACTCTCTCGTCGATTTTCGACGCATGAGGGTTCATACAATGAACTCCCACACAGTGATTTGTTTATAGTGGTGAAGGCTTGTGTTGGACCATCCACACTTTTTGGCACAGTCGATAGGAAAGAATTGGTGCATCAAGGATTGCCACAAACCCAATCAACGACCGACCTCATGAATTTTGAATTCAGAGTTATCCCTCTCCTAGACTGGTTATCTACCCAAGGTTGAAGGGCCCAGTCTGCCCTACTATTCAACCCATAGCTGGAGTGAGAATATATGGATTCATACCTTTCCTGAGGGTATTAGCGCTATGTGACATGCCAACAGCTTCGTCTAGGAATTGAACTCGAATCGAAGAGTGCATTTCCCACGACTCTAAGCACTAGCCCACGCGCCTCCAAAATAAATAAATAAATATATATATATATATTAACCCGGTAGATCTCTTTGGGAGCGACTTTAATAAACTTTCACCGTCAGCGTAACGCAATGATCATCTGTTTGCAGATTTGATCTCTCTGGTGATCGTAAAGTATATACACAGATGCATATAAACAGTTAAAACACCGCCCCTTAAACAGCAGCTGTCGATGGTCTAGAGTTTAACAGATCGGGCAGGCGTAAAGTCAGTCGGGGTTTGTTTCTGGTCGGAATTAGTTTTTGTGTCTAGCCACACTGACGAGAAACGTCTAAACACTGTCTGTGGATGACTTATTATCTATCTATCTATCTATCTATCTATATATATATATATATATATATATATATATATATATATATATATATATATATATATGGTGCAGCTATAGAGTAGCACTGACACAACTACGGTTTGAAAGAATTGTCCCTTTAACGTCAGTGAGATGAGATTTCCATATGAATGATAATCTGTTTACATCAGACAATGCTTTAACTATGCGTGCATTAATATCACTTTCAGTGGATGAGATATTACTACCTAGGTACATGAATTGTTCTACCGGCTTCAAGGACTTACCGTCGAGTGTTGAGATGCCTCCTTCCTTTTTAAAACACATCGGTTTTATCGGAGTTCACATAGGGGTCGATTGTTTAGGATATGTAGCTGGGATTCGGCCTGTGGAAGGGGATTCGACAGAAGTGCAAGATCATCTGCGTAATCCGCGTCCGTAATAATAAGTGGAGGGTATCACCTTTTGTAATGATGCCTTTTTCTTACATGGAATCTAATTATGTTCGATGTATGCCTAGACTATGTACTTCTAACATTATATAATATATATATATATATATATATATATATATATATATAATATATTATATATATATATATATTGAAGGCAAAATAATGCAAATTTATGTTGAAAAACATATTTATTTAATTTTTTTTTTTTCACTTAATATTTTCGGGCTAGGCCCATCTTCAGAGAGTTGAAAAATGTTCATTTGTGTTTGTTAAACTCAACTGTGATGTTAATCCGTTGAATGTTTTAATGTAAATTCAAACGCTCAGCAAAGATCGTAAAGTTCCGCTCGGCAAAGATCGTAAAAATTCCGTTAGATCACGTGTTGCGTCTTGTTCCGCGGGATGTTTTGAAAATCATTTCAGATATATATATTTTTTAATACTATGAAAATAATGAGGCCCTGCTCGGGGATATTGAAATAAAGATTTTTTTTATTTTATTTCTATAGTGTGTTAGAAGCATTAATTAAAATAATATCTTTTTTGAAGGTAAAATAATCCAAATGTATGTTGAAAAACATATTTATTTAATTTTTTTCTTTTTTTTTCCACTTAATATTTATAATATATATATATATATATATATATATATATATATATATATATATATATATATATATATATATATATAGTTGAATGAAGTGACAAATAAATGTTTTAGCTTTTATTTATTTATTTGGGAACGATATTATTACCAATGGTTTCCTGCTAAAAGCATTCATCAGGTAAAAGAAATGTTTTTTAAAAATGACAGAAATGGTCGAATGTGTGCGTTTTTTTAACTGTATTCTCGTGGTGCGTTGTTTACGTGATGTGGAATGTTCTTTTTGTTTGTACGTGTGCGTATTTTTGTTTGTGTGTATGTGTGTGTGATGTCATGCGCGTGCGCGTGGAAATGCGTGAAGGCTGTGATGATATGATTGTCTCCACGCGCATGTTTGCATATGAATATGCGTATTTGTGTTTGGTATTCTTGGTTACGTATGTTATGTGCAATTAATATAATGTATTTTTTAATTATGCTGTTAATAATAATGACTGTGTCATGTATTGCGTTGGTGATGTAATGTGAACGTTATATTTGTATGATATTATTGTACTATGTAGACAGGTAGAGGGAAAGATACTTACAGTTTGGCGGATATATATATATATATATATAATATATATATTATATATATATATATATATTATATTATTAATTATAAATAAATAAAAAATAAAAAAATAAAAATAAATATATATATATATATATATATATATATTTATTTATTTTTTTATTTTTTTATTTATTTATAATTAATAATACAAATGAAAAGTCGGTCCTACCATTGGTTTCGGAATAACACTTTTTCGGTGTTATTCGTCGTCAGAGACGTTGACTTTTGAAAAAATGGGCAGTTTTAAACTTTTGGCACGTGTTTACGTGATCCGTTAATCGTTCTTGCATTTTGCTTTCGTCATTCATCGGCATCACTATTTAACCTAAACTTATATATATATATATATATATATATATATATATATATATATATATATACGTTAGGGTAGAGTTGGCAGTTTCTTGCTGATGTGATTTTAAAATCAAGTGTTACCCTAAATTAAATATGAATGCTCCATACAGGATATTGTGTCCCATATAGAAATATAGCACACACACACACACACACACTTACACCACACACACACACACACACACATTTTATATATATATATATATATATATATATATATATATATGAATTTGATATATTGAAAAAAAACAAATGATGTTTACAAATGGTTCCCAAGCATTTGTAAACATCATTTGTTTTTTCAATATATCAAAATATCAAATTCATACTGTCGGATTAATTTCCTTTTATTTTATATATATATTATATATATATATATATATATATATATATATATATATATATATGAGCAAATGTTTTTGCGATATCAAAGCTATTAATATTCTTTCTCTAATTTCCAGATTTCCCCTGTATGTACCTTCCCTGTCTGCAAATGGACAATGGATTCATGATGCCTGAGACAATGGCTTGTTGCAGATATTTGGCCAGGGAATACGGTAAGTGATTATTTTAATTATTGAATATTACTTGAATTTTTTTTTAGAAAATTAATATCATTCCAATTTATTCATGTGTGTTTTAGCTTATTTTTAATCTAAAATTCATCTTGGAGAATTTCAAATCTATTAATAAGGGAGATTGTCTGTATTTCTGTCTGTAACAAAAACTACGTAATAGCTCTACGTCACAGCTTACGTCACAATATTCTTATGCTATATACACCCAAAATTTGAGAAAACAATTTAAAAAATTGTTTTTTACTCTCGTCCTTTTTTTTTTTACAGTAACAAGAAGTTAACTAAAAAGTTTACAAATAAATAAATACCTACGATTTTGTGTAAAATTGATGTGGAAAATATTCAAAATAATTGTTTTATTATTAATACATGCATGCAACATTTTATTTGAGAGGGACGGGGCTCAGTTTTCATTTCAAATTGTTTTATTTTTTTACTCCTTTAATAAATATGAGGATTTGTCTTACTTATGATACAAACCTCTGACATTGAATTTTTAACTCTCACCCTCTCAGGCAATGTCTTTCAAGAATTAATTTTTACGACGCCCGGAGGGTGTTTTATGTTGATAGTATTAGTAAAATAAAAAACTGAAAACGATAACATAAAGAAAAACACGTTCATTCGAGATATTTATGAATATAATCTATTAATAATAGAGATTGGGTGTATTTCTGTCCGTACCAAAAAACTACGTCACTGCTGACGTCACAATATTTACGGTATTTAATTTATAGTCAAAATCGTTAATGCATAGAATGAAAACAACTCTGTGTTACATACACTCAAAATTTGAGTAAGCAATTTTAAAAATTGTTTTTTTTTTTATTCTCGCTTTTGTCCGGTGGCTGCGAGGGAAAGGTGCAATTCTTTACTTATACTTTCCTTCCGTGATTTTTTAACAATGTCTTTTATGGATGACAGTAAATTTGCAACTTTTAAACTCATAGAAAAGTAACCAGTAAAACAAGTTTTTATATAAATATACAGAAAACCATTTCGTTTGTTAAAAAAAAACCATCTACAGTAGAACGTACTTGAAATTATTGTCGATTATAAGTGATTTTTAACATTTTGACCACCTTGTAATGTAGATAAGATAGAGAAAGAAAAAACTTCCCAGAATAATTTTCAAAGGTTATTTTTATTCTTTTAAAAGATCTTTCTTTTTTTTCTTTTTTTAATGACTTCTAAAATTTAAAGTATTTTAATCTTTTTTTGGGGTTCGGTCACATTTCTCAATATGGAGCATCGTTAATAAAAATGATGGCCTATCCTTTGTATTTTATTATGCATCGTCTGCCCAATGTCATTTTTATTTGAATCTTTCTTCTTCAAGAATAACAGATTATCGTTACATTTTATTATTTACACTCCTTTTCCTCTACCGTTTTAAAACCATAATGTCACATCTAAATCTGTTATTCGTCATCATAGTATATCTTGGTGGACCTTTTATTCCCGCCTTTATTTTAATCCCTTTATTTCATAACATCTATCCTTTATTTATTTAGCCAACAGGTTTACTAAAATGTTTACAAATAAATAACTACGATTTTGAGTAAAATGTATGTGCAAAATATTCAAAATACTTATTTAGTTGATAATTAATAGATGCATGCAACATATTATTTTTGGGGGGGAGAACTAAGTTTCCATTTCAAATTGTTTTATTTCATTTATTTATTTATTTTTACTTCTTATTACTCATGATAAAAACACTCTGATATTGAATTTTCAATCCCTATCCCAGTATATTCAAAACAATATTTTACACCGCCCGGAGGGTGTTTTATTGTTGCTAGAATACATAATAACCAACTAATTATTTTTGTAGGTTTCTATCCCAAGAGTCCCATGGACATGATGAGGTGTGACTACATCTGTGATTGCTTCTATGAATTTATGCACGATTACATGAGGTGGTACCACTGGAAGAACGGACACTTCAGGGTGAGTCTATTTAGAATCTACACAAAATCTCACATACATATCTACTTTATGTAGGTATATATACACATATTTATTTCAAAAGATTCTTTCCCTTATGTACGTCTCTCTCTCTCTCTCTCTCTCTCTCTCTCTCTCTCTCTCTCTCTCTCTCTCTCTCTCTCTCTCTCACACCCTCTTCTGATCCCTCGATGTAGTCAATTATTTAATATACAAATCTACTCAAAATCTCATAGACATATCTATAGATATTAATTCAATAACTTTTCCTTCTACTTACCTACATAAAAGTGCCGAGTTTAAAGCTGTATTTACCAAGATAGAAATGAACAATGAATGAAACGTTAATTCTTCCAGAATACAAGGTGTGTCATAAAAGTGCCGAGTTTAAAGCTGTATTTACAAGATAGAACTGAAAATGAATGGAACGTTCATTCTTTCAGAATACAAGTGTTGTCATAAAAGTGCCGAGTTTGAAGCTGTATTTACCAAGATAGAAATGAACAATGAATGAAAAGTTAATTCTTTTTAAGAATACAAGGTGTGTCATAAAGTGCCGAGTTTAAAAGCTGTATTTACCAAGAGAGAAATGAAACAATGAATGAAACGTTAATTCTACCAGAATTACAAGGTTGTGTCATAAAAGTGCCGAGTTTAAAACTGATTTTACCAAGATAGAAATGAACAATGAATGAAACGTTAATTCTTCCAGAATACAAGGTGTGACATATATAATATCTGATTTACCATATGATTTTTGGCTTAATCCAAAATAATCCTCATTTTTTTAATCAGATCAAATTTTTAAGATACAAGTTTACATGAAAATAATAGAACATTATTATAGCTGTGGCATGTAGACCACAGGCTTTTTAAAAATTGTTATTATTTTTGAAGTATTCAAGCGTATCTTAAAAACCAGACCTGAAAAACACAATGAATGGTATTTTTGAATTCAGCATAAAATGGCAATTATATATCACTTGATAACCCCAGAATTAGATACAAAATGCACAGAAAAATTAGAAAGTCAAATTTCTGTTTTAGTCAAAAAGTAGTAAAATATGAGCATCAGAAAAAAAGCAAAATATAGTACATTTGTAATTTATTTTTAATACATTTAAACAATTAGATTCTGCCAAAATTTGACCAAAATAGGCGCTTTGTGTGAAGTAATAACCTACTAAAAAACACATTATTTAAGATTTTAATTGACTATAACTGTCTATTTTAGAAATAATAACAAAAAAATTAAATACACTATGTACAGACAAATGATTAACTTTTTTATATTAATTTAAATGAAATATCTTTTTTTTTGTTTTGTTTCTGTTAAGTTTTTAAATGCCATCCTTGGCCAGTTGAAACAGCGCGCCACGAGGTTCAAAGCAGTTATAAGAGTGACATACAGCCGGTATAATATACAGTAGCAGAGTACTGCCAATAATGGCCAAGAGTTAATAACATGGTTTTGGCGAGTCTATAAATAAAAGCAGGCGTCTATCACACACTTATATACTAAAAGATCTCAACAGTTTCAAACACACAGAAAAACTAGATTTGTTAGAGAAATGTATTTAATGTTAGACGACTGTTACTTACTCATTTTCCATTTTTCTTTCTACAGTACAACATGAACGATTGGGGATTCGGAGGTGACAGCTGTTGCAACAACTACGACGTAAATATTCTTTATCATTTTAAAAAATAATTTGTTTTCTATATTTTCGTAATTTAAATCTTCATTAATTTAATGTGGATTTAATTTCATTTCATTTCATTTCATTTAAATTGATTTCTTTTCAGAACTACATGTATTGGAGATACATGAACACCTTCAACAGGATTATGCCCTTCATGGAGAGGTCACTGTGTATGCGCAATGGTGGAAACCAATTCAGGGAGACATGGTAAGTTTTTTATGCTCTATATACCTATGAAAAAATGAAGATTCGGTCTCTATTCGTCTGTAACCAAAACTACGTCACTGCTTACGTCAACATTACTAAAATCTCAATACGTAGAATCATCATCATCATGTCGCGCTGTTGGGAGGATATCATGACAATCTCTCTCCATCCGTCCTATCGCTCATCATTCTCGGGAGGTCCTCTGTGCAGCATCCTGTATCCCATAGAGCTGATCAATGTAGTCTTTGCTGGTCGGCCACACTGGCGTGCCCATGTGCGGCTTCCACAGGAGGACGTCGCTTATGAGTTCGTCCTTGCTTCTCAGCAGTGTCCCGCGTGTCTTTTCCGTCTTACTTGGATGTTTGGGTGTATGTGGCAGGTGGCGTATAGCTGTTTCTCGTGGGGTGCTGTTTCCACGTCTTGTTCAGGATCACCGCAGCATTCTTGTGCAGCTCCCATTAGTTTATTCTCTAGTCGCTTCGTTAGGGTCCAGGTGGTGCAGCCATACAGCAGCACTGACACGACAACGGACTGGAAGAACTGTCTCTTTACTTGTCTGTGAGATTGGATTTCCATATGACCGATAATTTATTTATAGCGGGCCATGCCTTTCCTAACAATGAATATGATAACATAATAAAAACTGTTTTTTTTATAATTCAACTAGGCTTGTATTAAATATCATAATAAACCTTAACAACAAAAAACAATAAACCAACATATTTAATGATGAAAATAAATAGTTCTGTTTAAGGGGAGACAACTTGGTTATGAATAAAATATCATCAAAATGATTCTATTTTGGATCGTACACCCACAAGCAGGGTGGATGTTACCTACTTTTGAGCCTAGGCCAAACCCATCAGTAGACCCCAACATTTTCTTAATGGTCTATATCTGTAGCCCACCACGAGAAAGACCCCATGCTTACCAGATGAAGACACAGTGGATTATAATTATTGTAAATGTTAAATATCCTCTTTTCTTTAAAGTCCAGTATGAGTTAATCCCATCCCAAAACGGTGACAATTTTTATAAATTGTTTTCCTCTTTTCAACACAACATAAAAATCTGATAAAGATTTAACAGATTGAAATATTGCAATATTAGCATTATATTATCTTACTCTTATATATTATATATATTATATATATAATATATATATATATATATATATATATATATATATATATATAAGTAAAGAGAAAGGAAATGAATCCGACGGTATGAGTATAGATAAAAGGATATGAAAACAACCCAATATGCTGTTTAAAATGAAAAGATTTTGTATCATATTCATAGCTAATATTGAACAATATTTCGATTTATAAAAATATTCGTCAGAGCTTGTTATACTCAAGCCTTATCAATAGCGGAGACGAAAACATTGATGTTGCAAAAAAGTTATGCGGAAGTTTCAAATATAAGCAACCGCCAACGCTTTTTCTCGGTCAGTGACAGTCATGTATCTCTTATTGTAACAGTTTTGAAAAAAAAAACATATTCCAAACTCGATGATAGACAAATTCTTTTTTTCAAACAGGAAACCGTTGACGTAGGCCCGCAACAGATTTTTAGAAAAGAATTTTTATTTTGTATTTAAATTTGTATATATATAATATATATATATATAAGGGTATGAAAACACACATTGTTGTTAATATGAATATATTTTTATATTATTTTCATTGCTATATATGACAATATTTCGATTTATAAAAAATCATCCGAGCATAGATAATTAGGTCCGTTTTTTAGATGTAAATGTTTTTAATTCCGTTTAACAACATTGTGTGTTTTCATATCCTTTTATCTATACATATACAGTCGGATTCATTTCCTTACTCTTAACTTATATATATATATAAATAATATATATATATATATATATATAATCAATGGTAATAATTATGGTTTACACTCATAACTTGAAGTTTCATGGTAATCCAATCATCAGATGAGATCAATGGTTGAGATCTTAAAAACCAGTAATTTAGCGTTTATATGAAGCAATTTTCATGCGATGGGAAATGTAAAGCTAAAAATTGTTTTTAAAACTGTGGCTTGTTTAACGTTTATGTGACGTGGATCATGTTCACGTGATGTAATGTTATGACGTTAAATTTGTATTATATATATATATATATATATATATATATATTATATATATATATGTGGTGTGTGTGTGTGTGTGTGTTTGTGTGTGTGTGTGTAGAAAGGTAGACAAACACGGGATGTTGTAGAAAATGGATGTTTATTGTTGGTAGTGATATCATCCATTTTCTACAATATCCCCTGTTTGACTACCCTTCTCCACATACTGTCGGATTAACCTCCTCACATTTCTCCCATATGTATTATATATATATATATATATATATATATATATATATATAATATATATATATCACTTTAACACCCTACCACACAACCTTACACACCTCAAATGTTTTTAATAGAACACGCATTTCCAACGAATCTCGAAAACAAGCAGAAACCAATGGATTCTAAATTTACAAACTCTCGAGAGGGCCTGAACGCCGACATTGGAATACTCCGTTATTATGAATATTTACCACACGCTGATCGATAATAACAACAAAGACAAAAGATCCGTTGAACGAGCACATTCATTTGAAAAAGGGTATCTAACGAACCCGAAAAAAATAATAAAAAATAAGTGAATCTAATACTCCATAACGTCGAGTTCATTCATTTATTTTTAGATGCTTCATAATAACGCCCAACTTTAGATATATATATATATATATATATATATATATATATAATATATATATATATATATATATCAGAAAAAGATCTAGCCAAAAAACTTTTAAAAAACGAAGAAATAAACTATTCATAAATTAAACGAATTATTTTCATTTGAATTTATACGCGAAATCTTCTAACTTTTGATTTCCTTTTGTTTTCATGTCGGAAATTGTAACCTTTCTTTGAATGTTTTTTCAGATGACCTGGTGTGACATGATGTACTATTGTTGCATGGAGAGCATGTGGATGCAGAACCAGTCTATGTTCAGCCAGTACCCCAGAATGATGGGTCTGTACAACCGTATGGGTTCTCACCCCAAGATCTGCAGTTACCTGAAGAGCCGTTGCAACACCTGCTGGTAAAGATGAACAACTCAAAGATGCCTCATCTCGTTCGACGTTTACGAACGACATTTTTCAAATTCCTGTTTCATCAAAAAATAAAACCAGCGACTGTTATTTATTTTAATGGTGTAAAGAATTGAAATAAATTATCTTTTATTTCCAATATATATTCGTTAATCCTTTTTTTTCTTTTTCAATTATTATTACGTTATATTATCGCAATGGAAGGATGACGTGTCAACGTTTTTTACGTCATGGCTCTCATTTCCGAATTTTATGAATCTGGCAAACATTGATGAGCTAGAATCACCACTGATATATATATATATATATATATATATATATATATATATATATATATATATATATATATATATATATATATATATATATATATATATATAGAGATAGATAGATAGATAGATAGATAGATAGATTGTATTGGATCCCATTCCGTCCACAAAGGACGATGGCGTAGTTTTCCGAAAATGTATCTACATATGCGCAAGTGACTATGCAGGCCAATTCTTGAGCGATAGTCTTTGGTGCACTGAATGCATAACTGTGATGCTTTCTAAAGCTGCTGTCTTTTCTCTCTCTGTCTCTCTCTCTGTCTCTCTCTTTCTCTCTCTTTCTGGCTCTCTTTTCTGTCGAGGCTACTCTCCACTCTGCCACACACCTCTCCGTGCCTTGCATAACGTTGAGGCATCAGGCCGGTCTAATTTTTGCTTCTACCTCCCACGTGTTTGTGTCAATATGGCATATCTTCCTGCAGACATCTTTAAATCGTAGGCGTGGTCTACCAACCGATCGGGAGCCTTTTACTAGTTCGCCGTACAAAAGATCTTTTGGGATGCGTCTATTTTCCATTCTCCTAACATGTCCAAGCCAACGAAGGCGCCTCTCACAGAGAATGGAGAACATGCTGTTCATGTCGGCACAATCCAGCACGACTGTGTTGGGCACTTTATCCTGCCAACGAATGTGTAGAATACGTCGTAGACAACAGAGATGGAAACTATTGAGTTTCCTTTCGTGGCTTGTATATATTGTTCACGTTTCGCTACGGTAGAGGGGTGTACTGAGGACACACGCTTTGTAGACACGCATCTTTGTTTTCTTGGTGAGACAGGCATTATTCCAGACTCTCTTACTCAGTTTGACCATGACTGTTGCTCCTTTCGCTATTCTGAGTTTGAGATGCTGGACCGAGGTACTTGAAACTCTCCACGGATTCAAGGGGGTATCCATCAATATTGATGTTTAGAGGAGAGTCCACTTTTTGTGCCATGACTTTGGTCTTACTTTTATCTATGGAAAGTCCGATATATATATGAGCAATCATAAAAACATCAAGAAAAAAATAAGATTGTCACCCACCCCCATCAATTGTACAGGTGTATATTAAGTTAAAGTTAGACAATTCCCCAAATTTGAGGTTCCAATTCTAAATATTCACCGAGTTATGTCGATTTTAGGGGGTGGGGGTGGCGGAAATTTGTAATCTATTTTTGTCTATAAAATGTGTTCTAGAGAACCCTTACTCCTAAAAATTGACCTATAGAAGCTTTTAGGCCTGTTTGTTGTCTAACTTTAACCTAGTCTACACCTGTACAAAATTTCAGAAAAATGGAAGGGGGTGGGTGACATAGCCTGGATGATTTGAAATGGAATTACCCATATATATATGGAAGAAATGTGAGGAGGTTAATTCTTTTGTTTGTATTTTAAATTACATTCCTGTCTTTTCATGCCTTTATTTTGTAGTTTGCTGGAATATGTATATGCAAATTTTACTTCTTTATTTTGTGAACTTTGAACATTCGAGACTCCGTTTTTGTTCATGGAAAAATACATTTTGTAATTCCCTTCTGTAAGTTTTAGCCGAGCCAAAAATTTAGGGGGTGTATTTGTTTGGATTATCTTCCCTTTGTCTGGAAGAGTTATCTTCCCGCTGGGATTCCGTGCCGACCTCCTGGGTACCTCTGGTATTTAAGCGCGGGTTTTGAAACTCCCTGCCTCTTTTCTACCTCTTCTCGTACGTACCCACATGGGTTAAACACATGGTCACATCTTTCTCGGTGGGGTTCTGCCCCCTATCACTAGTAAGTGATTTTGAATGTATGGACTCTCCAGTCTTTAATTTTACTATTGTGTACATTCTTATTGTATCTGTATGTCTTATTCATGTGCCTTACATGTATTTCATTGTTACTGTATTTTATGTCTTATTTCTGTGCGATTAAATATATAAAATGTCATGTCCACACAGCGTGTCGGAGTTGTATGTTTCAATAATAACCTTGAATCCTACAATGATATTAATAACAAATTAATAAATGAACCACCAACAAAACACACATACGCATAAATTCTATTTTAAAAAAATTCCAATATTCCTCATGCTTTGAAAATTAAAATTCCACCTGACTTTGTTCCTTATATTCTCTAGCCATCTTCTCTCCGTTTCAAAATCCGTCGCATGTGACGATGACGTCATCATAACTGTTTTCTCCATCGCGTTAGAACACTTTCTTCAAGCGATTTCAAAAAGGTTATTTTTTCGAACATCTCGGAAATTCTCCGTATTTCAACCGATTTCATTTAAAACAAATAAGGATTTACTCTGACGAAGGTCGCTATTTCTTTGTATACTAAAATATTTCAGTAGTTTTTTTCTATCATTGTTATTTATTTTATTTTATTTTGGATGTAAAATAATAATAGATAGAAGAATACATGTATGCATGGATAAACTCCTGGCCGAAACACGTGTCAGTAAAATAAAATAAATACTATTTTATCCATTCAAAATTTTCTTTCCTTTATTTTTAATTTCAATATATATATATATGTGTGTGTATGTGAGCCGATATACATACATACATACATACATACACACACACATATATTTATATGTATATATATATATATTATTGGTACAACGAAATTTATATAATATTGTAAGTAAATGATTCATATATAATTATCTATTAATTAATACCAGGATATGGGAGAAAAGAGAAAAAGGAGGGAAATTAATAGAGCAGAGAATGCTTTTAATTGTAGACAGGGGGCCCTTTCGTCCGGTGCTTTGTCAAGTATTAAAACCGGAGAACGATTAAAAGTCAAATTGTAAACTACGATTAAATAAAATGGGGGTGATCTGAAATATGTTGGCGTGACTAAGATGAGAACATCCTAATATTATTAGCAGACCAAGGCAATGCTACTGTGATGATGGATAAGTTTGATGATACCTGAAGAAGGACGGAGGGCACATCGGCCGAAACGTTGTACAGAGGATAATAAAGATGAGGGAAATAGTCCGAATCATCCAAATAATACTAGAAATACACCCAATCTTCATAATTACAGACTTTTATTATTATTATTTTTTTTTTTGATAAATTTGTCGATTAGTTTGTTTGGAATTGCTATAAAAATCTTGCATTATCTACACAGATTTACCTTAAAAAATCAGTGGACCTGGGAATCTCTTTATCCACTACCTGCTTTCATTGGGATGAAGGAAATATTTCCAACACAGTATTTCATTCACAGAGCAAAAGATTCAATCTTATAAGGTCATATCTTTTAGTTTGTGAAAGAAATAAAGCTATTTATAATTTTAAATGAATTGAATGAATCTTTGGTATTATGAGCAGTCTCTAAGCACTTATCTCCACACTCAACGGCAAGCGTCTTAAGCCAGTAGAACAATTCACGTACCTGGGTGGTAATATCTCCTCCACTGAGAGCGATGTTAATACACGGATAGCAAAGGCATGGTCAGCCACAAATAGATCAACAGTCATATGGAGGTCCGATCTCCCTGACAAGCTAAAGCGACAGTTCTTCCAGGCTGTGGTTGTGTCGGTGCTGCTATATGGCTGCACCACCTGGACCCTAACGAAGTGTCTTGAGAATAAGCTAGATGGGAGCTGCACAAGAATGCTGCGCGCTGTCTTGAACAAGTCATGGAAGCAGAACCCCACAAGGAAACAGCTGTACGGTCACCTGCCCCCCCCCATCTCACAAACTATCCGACTGAGACGGACAAGGCATGCAGGACACTGCTGGAGAAACAAGGACGAGCTCATAAGCGACGTTCTCCTGTGGAAGCCAACGCATGGACATGCAAGTGTGGGGCGCCCAGCAAGGACCTACATTGACCAGCTATGTGAGTATGCTGGTTGCTCCCAGAGGAGCTTCCAGGTGTAATGAATGATAGGGAAGGTTGGCGAAAGATTGTCATGGATACCCGTGTTGTACGCACGACATGATGATGATGAAGCACTTGAAAAACAAACCCCAAAACTTTGAAGTTTAAGAACAAAAAAGTTGATTTTACTTAAAAGTTTTTACATAACTGTTAAAGTGTATATTCATTTACATCTTAGATTCAATATTTTTCGAACTCAATCATTTTTATTCAAACTCAAGTTTTTCAAACTCATTTTTTATTTATTTAACCCACTGATGGGTATGTATGTATGTATGTATGTATGTACCTATCTGTAGCGGACTGTTTATGGCTGATGCCCCCCTGGTGCAACACCATGAAGCTAAGAGGTCCAGAAGAAAGCGGCGGCAACAAAGCACCGGTACATCAACATCTCCGGGGACAGCCTTCACATGCGACATCTGTAGTCGGGAATGTTTTTCGAACATTGGACTTAACAATCACAGGAGGTGCTATAACTTCAGGAACACAAGAACTATATTATAGTCTTCCGAGACTGCAATTACTATTGTGTGTATATACCTATCCCTAGCTGTGTATGTATGTATGTATTTATCTATCTATCTATCTATCTATCTATCTATCTGTTTCTATGCATGTATGTATATATCAGTTCCTATCTATCTATCTCATTCCATCGACATCTATGTATGTATGTATGTATGTATGTATGTATCTATCTATCTATCTATCTATCTGTTTCTATACAGGTATGTATATATCAGTTCCTATCTATCTATCTATCTATCTATCTCATTCTATCGACATCTATGTATGTATGTATGTATATATCTATCTATCTATCTATCTATCTGTTTCTATACATGTATGTATATATCAGTTCCTATCTATCTATCTATCTATCTATCTAATTACAATGTGTAGGAAAAGAGGGTGAATTGGCGGAGTTATGTCGATTTTTAGCTCTCCAAATTTGAGAGGGCCGCGAAATATGGCGACTTTTTGTAATCTATGTTTGTCTGTAAAATGAGTTCTAGAGCTTCCCTACTCCTAAAATTTGGAATAGATTGATATATTTTATTACATTAACACTTAAATACTAAGTTGAATTCTCAGTAAGTTGAACAAGAGAAATAGTTTCTTTACATTTTTAGTTGTTTTTTTTATCTATTTAATCTGGACTAATCTTACTTTGGTTATTTTTAGGCATTTATATTATGTGGTCACCCATCTAAGTACTGACCAGTTCCATTGCTGCTTAACTTCTGTGTCCATCCGCACGAACACAAAAAAAAATGATATCTATTTTCTACCCCAATCTGCAGCAGTTTTTGCGCAATTTTCATTTAAACGGCGATTTCTCTACTATCTGATGTCGCTAACATTGTTAAAAAGCAGTTCTTGTTGCTACAGAAGATTTTTTAGTTTCTTTATTTTCATGAATAACAATTCATAAATTCCTCGGTGGATGTAAATTTAAAAAAAGTATAATGAATATACCAGGTGTGTAAAAAAGTATCGCGATTTTTTGGTACTTTTTGACACACTTTGTATTCTGAAAAAAACTAAAGTTCCATTCATTCTTATATATATGTATATCTTGGTAAATACAGATTTAATCTTGGTACTTTTTTGACACACATTGTATTCTGAAAAGAATAACGAATGGAACGCCATTTGTTTCAGAATACAAGGCGTGTCAAAAAGTACAAATATATTTTTGACACACCGTGCATATCAAAAATCCAAAAAGTGATTTAGTAAAACTAACAAAAATATTCAAGTATTTAAGTTTTAATGTAATAAAAATATATCAAATTAGAATGACCAATGAAACTATTCCAAATTTTAGGAGTAGGGAAGCTCTAGAACTAAAAAAAATGATTTATTTATTATTTTTTATTCTTTACTTTATTAAAACTAACAAAAATATTCAAGTATTTAAGTTTTAATGTAATAAAAAATATATCAAATTAGAATGACCAATGAAACTATTCCAAATTTTAGGAGTAGGGAAGCTCTAGAACTCAAAAAAATGATTTATTTATTATTTTTTATTCTTTACTTTAGTAAAACTACAAAAAATATTCAAGTATTTAAGTTTTAATGTAATAAAAAATATATCAAATTAGAATGACCAATGAAACTATTCCAAATTTTAGGAGTAGGGAAGCTCTAGAACTAAAAAAAATGATTTATTTATTATTTTTTATTCTTTACTTTAGTAAAACTAACAAAAATATTCAAGTATTTAAGTTTTAATGTAATAAAAATATATCAAATTAGAATGACCAATGAAACTATTCCAAATTTTAGGAGTAGGGAAGCTCTAGAACTCAAAAAATGATTTATTTATTATTTTTTATTCTTTACCTTATTAAAACTAACAAAAATATTCAAGTATTTAAGTTTTAATGTAATAAAAAATATATCAAATTAGAATGACCAATGAAACTATTCCAAATTTTAGGAGTAGGGAAGCTCTAGAACTCAAAAAAATGATTTATTTATTATTTTCTATTCTTTACTTTAGTAAAACTAACAAAAATATTCAAGTATTTAAGTTTTAATGTAATAAAAAATATCAAATTAGAATGACCAATGAAACTATTCCAAATTTTAGGAGTAGGGACGCTCTAGAACTCAAAAAAATGATTTATTTATTATTTTTTATTCTTTACTTTATTAAAACTAACAAAAATATTCAAGTATTTAAGTTTCAATGTAATAAAAAATATCAAATTAGAATGACCAATGAAACTATTCCAAATTTTAGGAGTAGGGAAGCTCTAGAACTAAAAAAAATGATTTATTTATTATTTTCTATTCTTTACTTTAGTAAAACTAACAAAAATATTCAAGTATTTAAGTTTTAATGTAATAAAAAATATCAAATTAGAATGACCAATGAAACTATTCCAAATTTTAGGAGTAGGGACGCTCTAGAACTCAAAAAAATGATTTATTTATTATTTTTTATTCTTTACTTTAGTAAAACTAACAAAAAAGTATTTAAGTTTTAATGTAATAAAATATATATCAAATTAGAATGACCAATGAGACTATTCCAAATTTTAGGAGTAGGGAAGCTCTAGAACTCATTTACAGACAAAAATAGATTACAAAAAGTCGCCATATTTCGTGACACACCTCAAATTTGGAGAGATAAAAATCGACATAACTCCGCCAATTTTTGGAATTGGAAGCTCAAATTTTGGGGATTGTCTAACTTTAACATAGTCCACACCTGGACAAAATATCAGAAAAATTGAAGGGGGTGGGTGACATGGCTTGTATGATTTGACATGGAATTACCCAGACATATCTACATACACTCCGATATCACCGAAAAGCCAGCAGCCACAGAAAGCATCACAGTTTGTGTGCATTCAGTGCTCCAAAGACTGTCACTCAAGAATTGGCCTGCAGAGTCACTTGCACATATGCAGATAC
The DNA here is from genome assembly GCA_023376005.1 of Doryteuthis pealeii. NCBI lineage: Eukaryota > Metazoa > Mollusca > Cephalopoda > Myopsida > Loliginidae > Doryteuthis > Doryteuthis pealeii. The sequence goes on from CM042175.1 coordinate 8,508,429, forward strand.
ATTTTTTCGGACACTACGCCATCGTCGTCCTTAGTGGACAGAAAGGGATCCAATACAATATATATATATATATATATATAATATATATATAATATAGGGTCATCCACAGACACGTGTTATATATATATATATATATATATATATATATATATATATATATATATATCAGTGGTGATTCTAGGTCATCATTGTTTGCCAGACTCATTAAATTCGGAAATGAGAGCCATAACGTAAAAACGTTGACACGTCATCCCTCCATTCTGATAATATAACATAATAATAACTAAAATAAAAAGAATAACGAATATATATTGAAGAATATAAAAGATAATTTATTTCAATTCTTTACATCATTAAAATAAATAAACAGTCGCTGGTTTTTTTTTTTGATGAAACAAGAATTTGAAAAATGTCGTTCGTAAACGTCGAACGAGATGAGGCATCTTTGATGTGTTCATCTTTACCAACAGGTGTTGCAACGGCTCTTCAGGTAACTGCAGATCTTGGGGTTGGAACCCATACGGTTGTACAGTCCCATCATTCTGGGGTACTGACTGAACATGGACTGGTTCTGCATCCACATGCTCTCCATGCAACAATAGTACATCATGTCACACCAGGTCATCTGAAAAACATCCAAAAAAGGGTTAAAATTTCCGACATGAAAAAACACAAGAAAATCACAAGTTAGAAGATTTCGCTATAAATTCTAATGAAAATTATTCGTCTAATTTATGAATGGTTTATTTCATAATTGTTTAAAGTTTTTGGCTAGATCTTTCTTATATATACTAGCAAATATATGCACCCTCCGGGTGCAAGTATTTATGTTTAAATATAATAAAATATCATATTAAATTAGAAAGGCTAATTCAGAAAGAATTCAGATAAAAATATTTGGAACAGAGGGGTATAATCGGAAAATAGAACAACTTTGAAACTAACTCTTCCATCATTTTTCATCTTTCAGTGGTAAATTTTCCTAATTTAACTATTTAGTTAAGTAAAGAATAATATTACAGTTATTTCTTCTTGTTAATGGACTTCTTTTAAGATTTATCCCCGAGATTGTTACTCATATTCAATAAGATAAAACCAAACAATTAGAAATCAATAATACTAAGCATATATTTATTAAAATCAAATGTTTAAGATCAATATGCAAATTAGCCTTCCCATTCACACTGTGAACCGCTATTTTGTTGTATATATAAATACAATTGCATGTTATTAGAATGTAGATATTGTTCACAGTCTTAATGATGTAAAACAATTTTATTAATAATTGAGGTTTAAATAAAAATAAAATCATGGAGAATGTGTGTAAATAACAAAAGGAATTGTGACTTGTATAGTAATATAGTTTCGGTTACAGACAGTCAAACCCACAATCTCCATTATAATAAGATATATATATGTTTTTTTTAAGTTGGGCGGTATTATGAAGCATCTAAAAATAAATGAATGAACTCGGTGTTATGGAGTATTGGATTCACTTATTTTTTTTTATTATTTGTAATTTTAGAATCCGTTTGATTTCAGCTTGTTTTCGAGATTGCGTTGTTGGAAATGCGTATTCTATTAAAATACATTTGAGGTGTGTAAGGTTGTGTGGCAGGGTGTTAAAGTGATATATATATATATATATATATATATATATATATATATATATATATGGGAGAAATAAGAGGAAATGAATCCGACAGTATGTGGAGAAAGGTAGTCAAACACGGGATATTGCATAAAATGGATGACATTACTACCTACAATAAACATCCATTTTCTACAACATCCCGTGTTTGTTTACCTTTCTCCACACACACACACGCACACACACACACACACATATATATATATATACATATATATATATATATATATATATATATATATATATATATATATGTATTAGTTAAGAGTAAGGAAATGAATCCGACGGTATCTATATATAAAAGGGTATGAAAACACAAATATTGTTAAACGGGTTTAAAAAACAAAAACGAAAATAATATGAATTTAAAGCGAAAACAATGATGTTGCAAAAAGTTATGCGGTAGTTTTAAATATAAGCACATGCGCCAACACTTTTCTCGATCAGCGACAGTTATGACTTTAAAGAAAAAAGATTATTTAAAATTTGCAATAATTATGATCCCACTGTTGTCTTCATCTGGTAAGCCATCGGGTCTTCCTCAGGTGGGTTACATATATAGACCCCATAGGAAATTATGGGGTCTACTGATGGGTTTGGCCTAGGGCTCACAAGTAGGTAACATCTACCCTGCTTGTGGGTGTACGATCCAAAATGAATCAGTTTGATGATATTTTATTCATGACATGAGTTGTCTCCCCTTAAACAGAACTATTTATTTTTCATCATTAAATATGTTGGTTTTATTTTTTGTTTTCTTTTGTTTTGCTTATTGATATAGATATTTGATACAAGATATAGATATTTGATACAAGATATAGATATTTGATACAAGCGTAGTTGAATTATAAAAAAAACAGTTTTTATTTGTTTTATCAATATTAATTGTTAGGAAAGGCATGGGCTGCTATAAATAAATTATCGGTTATATGGAAATCCAATCTCACAGACAAGTTAAAGAAACAGTTCTTCCAGGCCGTTGTCGTGTCGGTGCTGCTGTATGGCTGCACCACCTGGACCCTAAACGAAGTGACTAGAGAATAACTAGACGGGAGCAGCACAAGAATGCTGCGGTGATCCTGAACAAGACGTGGAAACAGCACCCCACGAGGAAAAACAGCTGGTCGGCCCACACTGGGCGTGTCCATGTGCTGGCTTCCACAGGAGGACGTCGCTTATGAGTTCGTCCTTGCTTCTCCAGCAGTGTCCCGCGGTCTGTTCCGTCTTACTCGAATGGTTTGGGTGATATGTGGTAGGTGGCCGTACAGCTGTTTTCTCGTGGGGTGCTGTTTCCACGTCTTGTTCAGGATCACCCGCAGCATTCTTGTGCTGCTCCCGTCTAGTTTATTCTCTAGTCACTTCGTTAGGGTCCAGGTGGTGCAGCCATACAGCAGCACCGACACGACAACGGCCTGGAAGAACTGTTTCTTTAACTTGTCTGTGAGATTGGATTTCCATATAACCGATAATTTATTTATAGCAGCAGCCCATGCCTTTCCTAACAATTAATATTGATAAACAAAATAAAAAACTGTTTTTTTTATAATTCAACTACGCTTGTATCAAATATCTATATTTGTATCAAATATCTATATTCTTGTATCAAATATCTATATCAATAAGCAAAACAAAAAAAAACAAAAAAATAAAACCAACATATTTAATGATGAAAAATAAATAGTTCTGTTTAAGGGAGACAACTCATGTCATGAATAAAATATCATCAAACTGATTCATTTTGGATCGTACACCCACAAGCAGGGTAGATGTTACCTACTTGTGAGCCCTAGGCCAAACCCATCAGTAGACCCATAATTTCCTATGGGGGTCTATATATGTAACCCACCTGAGGAAGACCCGATGGCTTACCAGATGAAGACAACAGTGGGATCATAATTATTGCAAATTTTAAATAATCTTTTTTCTTTAAAGTCATAACTGTCGCTGATCGAGAAAAGTGTTGGCGCATGTGCTTATATTTAAAACTACCGCATAACTTTTGCAACATCATTGTTTTCGCTTTAAATTCATATTATTTTTCGTTTTTTGTTTTAAACCCGTTAACAATATTGTGTGTTTTCATACCCTTTTATATATAGATATACCGTCGGATTCATTTCCTTACTCTTAACTAATACATATATATATATATATATATATATATATATATATATATATATATGTATATATATATATATGTGTGTGTGTGTGTGTGCGTGTGTGTGTGTGGAGAAAGGTAAACAAACACGGATGTTGTAGAAATGGATGTTTATTGTAGGTAGTAATGTCATCCATTTTATGCAATATCCCGTTTTGACTACCTTTCTCCACATACTGTCGGATTCATTTCCTCTTATTTCTCCCATATATATATATATATATATATATATATATTATATATATATATTATCACTTTAACACCCTGCCACACAACCTTACACACCTCAAATGTATTTTAATAGAATACGCATTTCCAACAACGCAATCTCGAAACAAGCTGAAATCAAACGGATTCTAAAATTACAAATAATAAAAAAAAATAGTGAATCCAATACTCCATAACACCGAGTTCATTCATTTATTTTAGATGCTTCATAATACCGCCCAACTAAAAAAAACATTATATATCTTATTATAATGGAGATTGTGGGTTTGACTGTCTGTAACCGAAACTATATTACTATACAAGTCACAATTCCTTTGTTATTTACACACATTCTCCATGATTTTATTTTTATTTAAACCTCAATTATTAATAAAATTGTTTTAATCATTAAGACTGTGAACAATATCTACATTCTAATAACATGCAATTGTATTTATATATACAACAAAATAGCGGTTCACAGTGTGAATGGGAAGGCTAATTTGCATATTGATCTTAAACATTTGATTTTAATAAATATATGCTTAGTATTATTGATTTCTAATTGTTTGGTTTTATCTTATTGAATATGAGTAACAATCTCGGGGATAAATCTTAAAAGAAGTCCATTAACAAGAAGAAATAACTGTAATATTATTCTTTACTTAACTAAATAGTTAAATTAGGAAAATTTACCACTGAAAGATGAAAAATGATGGAAGAGTTAGTTTCAAAGTTGTTCTATTTTCCGATTATACCCCCTCTGTTCCAAATATTTTTATCTGAATTCTTTCTGAATTAGCCTTTCTAATTTAATATGATATTTTATTATATTAAAACATAAATACTTGCACCCGGAGGGTGCATATATTTGCTAGTATATATAAGAAAGATCTAGCCAAAAACTTTAAACAATTATGAAATAAACCATTCATAAATTAGACGAATAATTTTCATTAGAATTTATAAGCGAAATCTTCTAACTTGTGATTTTCTTGTGTTTTTCATGTCGGAAATTTTAACCCTTTTTTGGATGTTTTTCAGATGACCTGGTGTGACATGATGTACTATTGTTGCATGGAGAGCATGTGGATGCAGAACCAGTCCATGTTCAGTCAGTACCCCAGAATGATGGGACTGTACAACCGTATGGGTTCCAACCCCAAGATCTGCAGTTACCTGAAGAGCCGTTGCAACACCTGCTTGGTAAAGATGAACACATCAAAGATGCCTCATCTCGTTCGACGTTTACGAACGACATTTTTCAAATTCTTGTTTCATCAAAAAATAAAACCAGCGACTGTTATTTATTTTAATGATGTAAAGAATTGAAATAAATTATCTTTTATATTCTTCAATATATATTCGTTATTCTTTTTATTTTAGTTATTATTATGTTATATTATCAGAATGGAGGGATGACGTGTCAACGTTTTTACGTTATGGCTCTCATTTCCGAATTTAATGAGTCTGGCAAACAATGATGACCTAGAATCACCACTGATATATATATATATATATATATATATATATATATATATATATATATATATAACACGTGTCTGTGGATGACCCTATATATATATATATATATATATATATATATATATATATTATTGTATTGGATCCCTTTCTGTCCACTAAGGACGACGATGGCGTAGTGTCCGAAAAAATGTATCTGCATATGTGCAAGTGACTCTGCAGGCCAATCTGAGTGACAGTCTTTGGAGCACTGAATGCACACAAACTGTGATGCTTTCTGTGGCTGCTGGCTTTTCGGTGATATCGGAGTGTATGTTAGATATGTCTGGGTAATTCCATGTCAAATCATACAAGCCATGTCACCCACCCCCTTCAATTTTTCTGATATTTTGTCCAGGTGTGGACTATGTTAAAGTTAGACAATCCCCAAAATTTGAGCTTCCAATTCCAAAAATTGGCGGAGTTATGTCGATTTTTATCTCTCCAAATTTGAGGTGTGTCACGAAATATGGCGACTTTTTGTAATTATTTTTGTCTGTAAATGAGTTCTAGAGCTTCCCTACTCCTAAAATTTGGAATAGTCTCATTGGTCATTCTAATTTGATATATATTTATTACATTAAAACTTAAATACTTTTTTGTTAGTTTTACTAAAGTAAAGAATAAAAAATAATAAATAAATCATTTTTTTGAGTTCTAGAGCGTCCCTACTCCTAAAATTTGGAATAGTTTCATTGGTCATTCTAATTTGATATTTTTTTATTACATTAAAACTTAAATACTTGAATATTTTTTGTTAGTTTTACTAAAGTAAAGAATAGAAAATAATAAATAAATCATTTTTTTTTAGTTCTAGAGCTTCCCTACTCCTAAAATTTGGAATAGTTTCATTGGTCATTCTAATTTGATATATTTTTTATTACATTGAAACTTAAATACTTGAATATTTTTGTTAGTTTTAATAAAGTAAAGAATAAAATAATAAATAAATCATTTTTTGAGTTCTAGAGCGTCCCTACTCCTAAAATTTGGAATAGTTTCATTGGTCATTCTAATTTGATATTTTTTATTACATTAAAACTTAAATACTTGAATATTTTTGTTAGTTTTACTAAAGTAAAGAATAAAAAATATAAATAAATCATTTTTTTGAGTTCTAGAGCTTCCCTACTCCTAAAATTTGGAATAGTTTCATTGGTCATTCTAATTTGATATATTTTTTATTACATTAAAACTTAAATACTTGAATATTTTTGTTAGTTTTAATAAGGTAAAGAATAAAAAAATAATAAATAAATCATTTTTTGAGTTCTAGAGCTTCCCTACTCCTAAAATTTGGAATAGTTTCATTGGTCATTCTAATTTGATATATTTTTTATTACATTAAAACTTAAATACTTGAATATTTTGTTAGTTTTACTAAAGTAAAGAATAAAAAAATAATAAATAAATCATTTTTTTTAGTTCTAGAGCTTCCCTACTCCTAAAATTTGGAATAGTTTCATTGGTCATTCTAATTTGATATATTTTATTACATTAAAACTTAAATACTTGAATATTTTTGTTAGTTTTACTAAAGTAAAGAATAAAAAATAATAAATAAATCATTTTTTTGAGTTCTAGAGCTTCCCTACTTCCTAAAATTTGGAATAGTTTCATTGGTCATTCTAATTTGATATATTTTTTATTACATTAAAACTTAAAATACTTGAATATTTTTGTTAGTTTAATAAAGTAAAGAATAAAAATAATAAATAAATCATTTTTTTTAGTTCTAGAGCTTCCCTACTCCTAAAATTTGAATAGTTTCATTGGTCATTCTAATTTGATATATTTTTATTACATTAAAACTTAAATACTTGAATATTTTTGTTAGTTTTACTAAATCACTTTTTGGATTTTGATATGCACGGTGTGTCAAAAATATATTTGTACTTTTTGACACGCCTTGTATTCTGAAACAAATGGCGTTCCATTCGTTATTCTTTTCAGAATACAATGTTGTGTCAAAAAAGTACCAAGATTAAATCTGTATTTACCAAGATATACATATATATAAGAATGAAATGGAACTTTAGTTTTTTTCAGAATACAAAGTGTGTCAAAAAGTACCAAAAAATCGCGATACTTTTTTACACACCTGGTATATTCATTATACTTTTTTAAATTTACATCCACCGAGGAATTTATGAATTGTTATTCATGAAAATAAAGAAACTAAAAAATCTTCTGTAGCAACAAGAACTGCTTTTTAACAATGTTAGCGACATCAGATAGTAGAGAAATCGCCGTTTAAATGAAAATTGCGCAAAAACTGCTGCAGATTGGGGTAAAATAGATATCATTTTTTTTTGTGTGTTCGTGCGGATGGACACAGAAGTTAAGCAGCAATGGAACTGGTCAACTTAGATGGGTGACCACATAATATAAAATGCCTAAAAATAACCTAAGTAAGATTAGTCCAGATTAAATAGATAAAAAAAACAACTAAAAATGTAAAGAAACTATTTCTCTTGTTCAACTTACTGAGAATTCAACTTAGTATTTAAGTGTTAATGTAATAAAATATATCAATCTATTCCAAATTTTAGGAGTAGGAAGCTCTAGAACTCATTTTACAGACAAACATAGATTACAAAAAGTCGCCATATTTTCGCGGCCCCTCTCAAATTTGGAGAGCTAAAAATCGACATAACTCCGCCAATTCACCCTCTTTTCCTACACATTGTAATTAGATTAGATAGATAGATAGATAGATAGGAACTGATATATACATACATGTATAGAAACAGATAGATAGATAGATAGATAGATAATACATACATACATACATAGATGTCGATAGAATGATATATGATAGATAGATAGATAGATAGGAACTGATATATACATACCTGTATAGAAACAGATAGATAGATAGATAGATAGATACATACATACATACATACATACATTACATAGATGTCGATGGAATGAGATAGATAGATAGGAACTGATATATACATACATGCATAGAAACAGATAGATAGATAGATAGATAGATAGATAGATAAATACATACATACATACACAGCTAGGGATAGGTATATACACACAATAGTAATTGCAGTCTCGGAAGACTATAATATAGTTCTTGTGTTCCTGAAGTTATAGCACCTCCTGTGATTGTTAAGTCAATGTTCGAAAACATTCCCGACTACAGATGTCGCATGTGAAGGCTGTCCCCGGAGATGTTGATGTACCGGTGCTTTGTTGGCCGCCGCTTTTCTTCTGGGACCTTTAGCTTCATGGTGTTGCACCAGGGGGGCATCAGCCATAAACAGTCCGCTAACAAGAATAGGATATACATTTACCATAATACATATCATAACCCATCAGTGTGTTAAGATTAAATAAAAAATAGTTTGAAAAACTTGAGTTTGAATAAAAATGATTGAGTTCGAAAAATATTGAATCTAGATGTAAGGGTGAATGATACACTTTAAACAGTTCTATGGTAAAAACTTTTAAGATAAACATCAACTTTTTTGTTCTTTAAACTTCTCAAAAGTTTTGGGTTTGTTTTTTCAAGTGCTCATCATCATCATGTCGTGCGTACAACAGATCCATAGACAATGTCTGGCTTTCGCAACCTTCCCTATCATTCATACACCTGGAAGCTCCTTTTCGGGGAGCAACCAAGCTACTCACATAGCTGGTTCAATGTAGGTCCATGCGGGGCGCCCACACTTTGCATGTCCATGCTTGGCTTCCAACAGGGAACGTCGCTTTATGAGCTCGTCCTTGTTCTCCAGCAGTGTCCTGCATGCCTTGTCCGTTCTCAGATCGGATAGTTTGTGAGATGGGGGGGGGGAGGTGACCGTTACAGCTGTTTCCTTGTGGGTTCTGCCTTCCATGACTTGTCAAGACACGCGCAGCATTTCTTGTGCAGCCTCCCATCTAGCTTATTCTACAAGAGACATCTTCGTATGGGGCAGGTGGTTGCAGCCATATAGGCAGCATCGACAGCAACCTCGCCTAAGAACTGCGCTTTAGCTTGTCAGGGAGATCGGAGCCTCCAATGACTGTTGATCTATTTTGTTTGGTTTGAACCATGCTTTTGCTAATCCGTTTGTAACATCGCTCTTCAGTGGAGGAGATCATACACCCAGTACATTGAATTTGTTCTACGGCTATAAGACGGCTTGGCCGTGAGTGTGAATAAGTGCTTAGAGACTGCTCTAATACAAAGATTCATCAATTCATTTAAAATTATAAATAAGCTTTATTTACTTTCACAACTAAAAGATATGCACCTGATAGAGATTGAATCTTTTGCTCTGCTGAATGAAAATACGTTGTGTTGGAAATATTTCCTTCAACCCAATGAAAGCAGGTAGTGATAAAGATTCCTAGGTCCATGATTTTTAAAGTAAATCTGTGTAGAAATGCAAGATTTTATAGCAATTCCAAACAAACTAATCAGACAAATTTATCAAAAAAGAAAATAATAATAATAATAAAGTCTGTAATATTGAAGATTGGGTGTATTTCTAGTATATTTGGATGATTCGGACTATTCCTCATCTTTATTATCCTCGGTTACAACTTCGGCCATGTGCCTCCGTCCATTCTCAGTATCATCAAATCTTATCCATCATCACAGTAGCATTGCCTTGTCTGCTATAATATTAGGATGTTCTCATCTTAGGTCACCCAACATATTTCAGAGCACCCCCATTTAATTTAATCGTAGTTTACAAATTTGACTTTTAATCGTTCTCCGGTTTTAAATACTTGACAAGGCACGGACGAAAGCCCCCTGTCTTACAATTAAAAAGCATTCTCTTGCTCTATTAATGTTCCCTCCTTTTTCTCTTTTATCCCATATCCTGGTATTGAATTAATAGATAATTATATATGAATCATTTACTTACAATATTATAATAAATTTCGTTGTACAATAATAATATATATATACATATAAATAATATGGTGTGTGATGTTATGTATGTAATGTATGTATATCGCTCACATACACACACATTATATATATCATATTGAAAGTAAAAAATAAAGGAAAGAAATTTTGATGGATAAATAGTATTATTTTATTTTTACGACACGTGTTTCGGCCAGGAGTTTATCCATGCATACACTGTCATTCTTCTATCTATTATTATTTTACATCCAAATAAAATAAAAATAAATAACAATGATAGAAAAAAACTACTGAAATATTTTAGTATACAAAGGAAATAGCGACCTCGTCAGAGTAAATCCTTAGTTTGTTCTTAATGAAATCGGTTGTAATACGGAGAATTTCCGAGATGTTCGAAAAAAATAACTTTTGAAAAGTCGCTTGAGAAAGTGTTCTAACGCGATGGAGAAAAACAGTTATGATGACGTTCATCGTCACATTGCGACGGCATTTTGAAACGAGAGAAGAATGGCTAGAGGGAATATAAGGAATCCGTCAGTGGAATTTTAATGTTCAAAGTCATGAGGAATATTTGGAATTTATTTTAAATAGGAATTTATGCAGTATGTGTGTTTTGTTGGGGGTTCATTTTATTAATTTGTTTATAATATCTTGTAGGATTCAAGGTTCATTATTGAAAACATAACACTCACGACACGCTGCGTGGACATGACATATTTATATATTTTAATCTGCACAGAAATTAAGACATTAAAATACAGACAATGAAATACATGTAAGGCACCATGAATAAGGACATACAGATACAAGTAAGATGTACAAATTAGTAAAATTAAAAGACGGAGAGTCATACATTCAAAAAGTTCACTAGCTAGTGATAGGGGGCAGAAAGCCCCACCGAGAAATGTGCCCATGTGTTTAACCAGGCCGTACGTACGAGAAGAGTAGAAAAGGCAGGGAGTTTAAAACCGCGCTTATAATACCAGAGGGTACCCAGAGTCGGCACGGAAATCCCAGCGGGAAGATAACTCTTCAGCACAAGGAGATAATCGCAAACAAATACACCCCTAAATTTTTGGCTCGCTAAAACTACAGAAGGAATTACAAATGTATTTTCCATGAACTCAAAAACGGAGTCTGATATTTTCAAAGTGTTTCACAAAATAAAGAAGTAAAATTTGCAATAATAACATATTCCAAGCCAAACTACGAAGTGAAAGGCATGAAAAGACAGAAGTAATTTAATAATACAAACAAGAATTAACCTCTCACATTCTGCTCACTTATATATATAGTGGTAATTCCATTTCAAATCAATCCAGGCGTAGTCACCCACCCCCTTCCATTTTTCTAAATTTTGTACACGGTGAGACTAGGTTTAAGTAGGACAACAAACAGGCCTAAAAGCTTTCTTATAGGTCAATTTTTAGGAGTAGAGTTCTCTAGAACACATTTTATAGACAAAAAAAATATTAGATTACAAATTTCCGTCCACCCCACCTCCCAATACATCGACAAACTCGGTGAAATTCGATTGGAACCTCAAATTTGGGAATGTCTAACTTTTAATAATATATCATCCTGTCAATTTGAGTGTGGGTGGGTGACAATCTTATTTTTTGTCTTGATGGCTTTTTATGATTGCTCTATATATATCGGACTCATAGATTAAAAGTAAGACCAAAAGTCATGGCACAAAAAGATGGGACTTCCTCTAAACGATCAAATATTGATGGGATACCCCCTGAAATCGCGCTGGAGTCAAGTACCTCGGTCAGCATCTCAAACTCAGAATAGCGAAAGGAGCAACAGTCATGGTTCAAACTGAGTAAAGAGAGTCTGAATAATGTCTGTCTCACCAAAGAAAACAAAGCATGCGTGTCTACAAAGTGTGTGTCCTCAGTACACCCCCTCTACCGTAGCGAAACTGAACAATATAGACAAGCACGAAAGGAAAATCTCAATAGTTCGTCTGTTTGTCTACGACGTATTCTACACATTCGTTGCAGGATAAAGTGCCCAACACAGGGTCGTGCTGGATCTGTGCCGAAACATGAACAGCATGTTCTCCATCTCTGTGGAGATGGCGCCTTCGTGGCTTTGGACATGATATGAAATGGAAAATAGACGCATACCAAAAGATTCTTTTGTACGGACGAACTAGTAAAAGGCTCCGATCGGTGGGTAGACCACGCTACGCATTTAATAGATGTCTGAGGAGATTTGCCATATTGACACAAACACGTGGGAGGTAGAAGCAAAAAATTAACGGCCTAGATGCCTTCAACCGTTATGCAAAGGCACGGAGATGGTGTGTGGCAGAGTGGAGTGTAGCCTCGACAGGAAAAGAGAGCCAGAAAGAGAGAATAAGAGAAGAGACAGAGATGGAGAGACAAGAGAGACGGGGGGGGCGAAAAGACAACGCAGCGGCTTAGAAAGCATCCACAGTTATGCATTCAGTGCACCAAAGACTATCTCTCAAGAATTGGCGCTGCAGGTCACTTGCGGGCATATGTAGAACATTTTTCGGAAAACTACCCATCGTCCTTTGTTGACGGAATGGGATCCAATACAATCTCATCTATCTTATCTACTCTATCTAGTCTATCTCTATGATATATATATATACATATAATATATATATCAGAAAGATCTAGCACCTATATATATACTATTATATATATACTATATATACTACTATATATATTATATATAATTATTTTATTACTATTATATCTCGGTGTCATTCTAGCTCAGCCAATGTTTGCCAGATTCAGAAAATTCGGAAATTGAGAGCCATGACGTAAAAAGTTGACACTCTTTTCCTTCATTGCGATAATAAATAACTAATAATATTTGAAAAAAAAAAAAAGATTAACCGAAGTATTATATTGGAAAATAAAAATAATTTATTTTACAATTCTTTACACCATTATAATACAAATAACAGTGTCGCTGGTTTTATTTTTGATGAAACAGGAATTTGAAAAAATGTCGTTCTTAACGTCACGAGATTGAGGCATCTTTGAGTGTTAATCGTTTACCAGCAGGTGTTGCAAATCGGCTACTTCAGGTAACTGCAGATCTTGGGTGAAACCCATTTTTTTTTTTTTTATTTATCATTTTTTTTCTGTAAGACCCTATTCATTCTGGTACTGGCCTGAACATAGACTGGTTCTGGCATACCAGTATGCTCCATGCAACAATAGTACATCATGTTCACACCAGTCATCTGAATAAAAACATTCAAGAAAGGTACAATTTCCTCGACATGAAAAACAAAACGGAAATCAAAAGTTGAGAAGAAGATTTCGCGTAATAAATTCAAATGAAATAATTCCGTTTAATTTATGATAGTTATTTCTTCGTTTTTTAAAGTCTTCTGGCTAGAATCTTTCTTCTATATTATATATAATATATATATATACTACTATATATATATTTTATTATATATTTATATTCTATATATTAGGCTGTTATATTTTATGATGGCACTAAAATAATAATGATAAACCTATCTATTTTATAGATTCACTTATATTTCGTGTAGATACCCTTTTCATATTATGATTTGTCGTTTCTAATCTCCTTGTCTTTTTATTGATTAGCGACAAGCGTGTGTGTAAAATTATTCTAAGTAACGAGTAATCCATGTCGCGTTCAGGCCCTCTCGAGAGTTTCTTAATTTAGAATTCCATGTTTCTGGTTGGTTCAGATTTTTCTTTGGAAATTTTTACATTGAGGGTGGTGTAAGGGGGTGTGGTTAGTGGTGTTAAAGATAATGTATTAAGTATTATATATATATGCAACGGAGGGATAGGAGGGATAATATAATACAGGGGTTTTTTTTAATCATATTTTTGTGAGAAGTTATTAGTCTAACAGAATGTTTTATTAAATATAGGTATGTATTCATCTACCATACATTTATTTATAATACATTCATCTATGTATCTACCAACATCCGTTTTTCTACCTATTCTACACATCTATATCTATCTATCTATTTACTCTTATCACTCATATCTTCTGTATAATAAGATAACTATGAGTATAGATATGATAAGTATATGTGTACTAAAGTATCGTTCTTTATATTATATGGACTATGTATCCATCTAGGTGTATCTTATTGATCCATCGTGCTATCTATAATATCGGTGTAGAATCTCTATATTTTTTTTTTTTTTTTTTTTTTATTTTTGATTTTTTTTTTTATTTTTTTTTTTTTTTTGTTATTTTATTATTTTTTTTTTTTTTATTTTTTTTTTTATTTTTGTGTTTTTGTGTTTTTTTTTTTTTGTTTATTATTTTTTTTTATTTTTTTTTTTTTATTTATTTTTTATTTTATTTGTATTTTGTTGAAGAAGAAGACAGGAGAAGGGTTTATTTTTTATTTTTATGATTTATCTTATGGTTTTTTTTTTTTTTTTTTGTTTTTTTTTTTTTTTTTTTTTTTTTTTTTTTTTTTTTTTTTTTTTTTTTGCCGCTGTGTTTTTTTCTTTTTTTTTTTTTTTTTCTTTTTTTTTTTTTTTTTTTTTTTTTTTTTTTTTTTTTTTTTTTTTTTTTTTTTTTGTTTTTTTTTGGGGGGTTTTTGGGTGGGTGGGTTTTCTTTTTTTTTTTTTTTTTTTTTTTCGGGTTTTTTTTTTTTTTGGGGTTTTTTTTTTTTTTTTTTCTTTTTTTTTTGTGTGTTTTTTGTTGTTGTTCTTTCTCTCCTCTCCTTTCCTTCTCTCTCTCTCCTCCTCTCCTGCCCCCCGTCTCTCGTCCTCCCTCTCTCTTCTCTTCCGTCGCCTCTCTCCCCTCCTTCTTTCGTATTGTTATTCTTTGGGTGTGTTTTTTTTTTTTTTTTTTCCTTTTTTGTTTTATTTGTGTGTGTGAGTATGAAAATGAATGATAATAATAATATATATTATATATATTGGTGGGTTTCTCTCCTCCCTCCTCTCCCCCCTTTCCTCCCTCTCTCTCTCTCTCTGTCTCTCTCCTCTTCTCTCGCTTTTTCCCCCCTCCGTGCTGTCTCTCCGCCCCTCTCCCCCCCTCCCTCCGTGCGTCTCCCGTCGTTCTCTGTCTCTCTTCTGCTCTCGGCTGTCTCTCCTCCCTCCCTCTCTGCCCCTCCCTCCCCCCCCCCTTCTTTCCTCTCTCTCTTGGTTTTTTAATTTTATGTATTAATTTAGACCCCCCGGTCTCCTTCTTTCCCCTCCTTTTTCTTCTCTCCGTTCTTGTCTGGAGGGGGTTTTTTTTTGTTTTTTTTTTGCTTTTATATTTTATATATTATGTTTTTGTGTTTTTTTTTTTCTGTTTTTAGTTTTTTTTTTTTTTTGTTTTTTTTTTTTGTTTTTTTTTTTTGTGTTTTCAGTATTTTTTTTTTTTTTTTTTTTTTTTTTTTTATTTTTTTTTTTATTTTTTTTTTTATAGGTATATATATTTTGATTGGTAAGTGCCTGATGAACATTGGTTCCTGTCGAGGTGTGGGGGTTTCTTTCGGGTAGGGGTACTGTGAGTGCGCGGGGTGCCGGGGGGGTACTCGCCCGCTCCGGCCCCAGCGGACTAAGCATGCTCATCTAAACTTGGATGAAATTAGGGAAAATCAGCGGGTGCTACGGCCTAGCGCGGCAGCAGAATTCCTGGCCAGGTGCGCCCTATTTTTGCCTGGTCGTCTATGTGAGACTCCGGATATCCGTGGACCGCTGTTAGTCAATACGGTAATCTTCAAGTTGGTTCAAGTTTCGATTCTTCCTGGCTTTCCGGAAACAAATAGGGAACCCGCGCGGCTAGTTCTCCGCCGAAGCCTCTTGGTGCGCCGCGGGCCTGGTTTTTAGTCTTGGGTGTATCTTGGTTTTAGGCGCGGCGGGCTCCACGCCCGAACGCGGCGGGGGGGTCGTACGTATCGTTTTTACCCTCCCCTCCCACTTTCTTTTTTTTTCTGCCCTCCCCCCCGCCCCCCCCCCCCTCCCTTCCAAATTTTTTCCCCGCCCCCGGGGAGGGGGGGCGGCTCCCTCAAAATGCGTAGCAATCGCATTGCTTCATATTAAAACGCTAAAGTTACTGGTTTTGTAAGATCTCAACCATTGATCTCATCTGATGATTGGATTACCATGAAACTTTCAAGTTATGAGTGTAAAACTAATGATTACATTGATTATAATATATTTATATTATATATATATATATATTATATAAAGTTAAAGAGTAAGAATGAATTCCGACTGCTATATGTATAGATAAAAGATAATGAATAACACACAATGTGTTAACGGAATTAAAAACATTTACATCTAAAACAACCTTAATTATCTATCTCGGATGATTTTTATACACGAAATATCTGGCAATATTAGCAATGACATAATATAAAAATATATTCATATAACAACGAATGTGTGTTTCATACTCCTCTCTTTATATTGATCTTATTATATATATATATATACTCAAAGTTAATACAAAATAAAATTCTTTTCTAAAAATCTGTTTGCGCCTTACCGTCAAACGGTTTCCTGCTTTTGAAAAAAGAATTTTTCTTATCATCGACGTGAGTAATATTGTCTTCTTTTTCAAAAAACTGTACAATAAGAGATACATGACTGTTCACTGACCGGAGAAAAGCGTTTGGCGGTTGCTTTATATTTGAAAATTCGCGCATACTCATATTATTAATGCAACATCAATGTTTTCGTCTCGCTATTGATAAGGCTTGAGTCATAAACAGCTCTACGATGATTTTTATAAATCGAAATATTGTTCAATATTAAGTATGAATATGATACAAAACTTTCATTTAACAGCTATATTGGCGTTGTTTTCATATCCTTTATCTATTACCATTCCGTTCGATTCATTTCCTTCCTCTTTACTTATATATATATATATTATAAATTATATACTATATATATATATATATATAATATATATATATAGTATATATAAGAGTAAGATAATATAAAAAACACACAGTTGTTGTTCAAGTGTTTAATGCTAATATTGCAATATTTCAACTGTTTCAAATCTTTATCAGATGTTTTATGTTGTGTTGCAAAGAGGAAACAATTAATAAAAATTGTACCGTTTTGGGATGGGATTAACTCATACCGGACTTTAAAAAAACAGGATATTTAAAAGTTACTCAATAATTATAATCCCACTGTGTCTTCATCTGTAAGCCATGGGGTCTTTCTCAGGTGGCTATAAGAAATAGTAAGACCTAATTATAGCCCTATAGAAAATTGTTGGGTCACTGATGGGTTTGGCCTAGGGCTCACAAGTAGGTAACTCCACCCTGCTTGTGGGTGTACGATCCAAACAGAATCATGTTTGATGATATTTTATTCCATACCTAGTTGTCTCCCCTTAAACAGAACTATTTATTTTCATCATTAAATATTTTGGTTTATTTTTTTGTTTTCTTTTGTTTTGCTTATTGACAGGGTTTTTATTATATGATATTGATACAGGCCTGTGAATTTATTAAAAAAAAACAGTTTTATTGTGTTATCACATATTCATGTTAGGAAAGGCATGGGCCGCTATAAATAATTATTCGTCATATGGAAATCCAATCTCACAACAAGGATAAAGAGACAGTTCTTCCAGGCCGTTGTCGTGTCAGTGCTGCTGTATGGCTGCACCACCTGGACCCTAACTAAGCGACTAGAGAATAAACTAGATGGGAAGCTGCACAAAAATGCTTGCGGTGATCCTGAGCAAGACGTGGAAACAACACCCTCACGAAAAAGCAGCTATACGCCACCTGCCACATATCACCCAAAACATCCGAGTAAGACACGCGGGACACTGCTTAGAGAAGCAAGACAAACTCATAAGCGACGGTCCTCCAGTGGAAGCCCGTCACATGGACACGCCACGTGTGGGCCGACCTGCAAAGATGTACATTGATCAGCTCTTGCGGATACAGGATGCTGCCCAGAGACCTCCCGAGAATGATGAGTGAGAGGACGGATGGAGAGAGATTGTCATGATTCCCTCCCAACAGCGCGACATGATGATGATGATTCTACGTATTGATGATTTTAGTAATTTGACGTAAGCAGTGACGTAGTTTTTTGTTACAGACGAATAGAGACCGAATCTTCATTTTTATAGGTATGAATAGAGCATAACAATCTTACCTGGTCTCCCATGAACCATTGGTTTCCACCATTGCCGATGCACAGTGACCTCTCCATGAAGGGCATAATCCTGTTGAAGGTGTTCATGTATCTCCTAATTGTAGTTCTGAAAAAGAAATCAATTCAAAGAAATTAAATTAAATTAAATTTAAACCACTTAATTAATGAAGATTTAAATACGAAATATAGGAAACAAATTATATTTATTAAAATAGATAAAGAATAATTACGTCGTAGTTGTGCAACAGCTGTCACCTCCGAATCCCCAATCGTTCATGTTGTACTGTAAAAGAAAGAAATGGAAACATGAGTAAGTAACAGTCGGTCTAACATTAAATACATTTCTCTAACAAATCTAGTTTTTTCTGTGTGTTTGAACTGTTGAGATTTTTTGTATATAAGTGTGTGATAGACGCCTGCTTTTATTATAGACTCGCCGAGAACCATGTTATTAAACTCTTGGCCAATTATTGCAGTACTCTGCTACTGATAATATTTATTACCGGCATGTATGCGTCAGTAAGACTCTTATAGATGCTTTGACTTCTTTTTGTCATGGACGACGGACATAGGATTGAAATCATGGCCAAGATGATGGACATTTAAAACTTAAACAAAACAAAACAAAAAAAAAGATATTTTCATTTAAATTAATATAAAAAAGTTAATCATTTTTCTGTACATAGTGATTTTAATTGTTTTTTTTTGTTATTATTTCTAAGAATACACGCTATAAGTCAATTAAAATCTTAAATAATGTGGTTTTTAGTAGGTTATTACTTCAACAAAGCGCCTATTTTGGTCAAATTTTTGGCAGGATCTAATTGTTTAAAAATGTATTAAAAATAATTCAAATGTACTATTATTTTGCTTCTTTTTTTTTACTGATTCTCATTATGGTTACTACTTTTTTGACTAAAACACAGAAATTTGACTTTAAAATCTAATTTTTAAATAGCTAACGAATGTATTTAATGTTTATCTAATTAAATTGGCAAGGATTTATCACATGATATATAATTGCCATTTTATGCTGAATTCAATAAATACCATTCATTGTGTTTAGTCAGGTCATGGTTTTTAAAATGATCATGAATACTGTCACAAAAATAATACTAATGTTAAAAAGTTGTGGACTCTACATGCCACAGCTATAATAATGTTCTATATATTTATGTAAACCTTGTATTCTTAAAAATTTGATCTGCATTAGAAAAAATCGAGGAGTTTATTTTTGGATTAAGCCAAAAAGATCATATGGTAAATCAGAATTTATATTATGTTCACACCTTGTATCTGAAGAATTAACTGTTCATTCATTGTTCATTCTATCTGGTAAATACAGTTTAAACTCGGCACTTTTATGACACACCTTGTATTCTGAAGATTAAACGTTTCATTCATTGTTCATTTCTCTTCTGGTAAATACAGCTTTAAACTCGGCACTTTATGACACACCTTGTATTCTTAAATGATTAATACTTTCCATTCAGTTGTCATTTTCTATCTTGGTAATACAGTTAAACTCGGCACTTTATGAGACACCACTGTATTCTGAAAAGAATTGAACTTCATTCATGTTCATTCTATCTTGTAAATACAGGCTTTAAACTCGCACTTTTGACACACCTTGTATTTGAAGAATTAACGTTTCATTCATGTTTCATTCTATCTTGGAAATACAGCTTTAACTCGGCACTTTATGTAGGTAGTAGAAGGAAAGTTATTAGAAATTAAATATCTTATTAGATATGTCAAGTGAGATTTGAGTAGATTGAAATATTTAAAATAATGACTAACAAATCGGGAAAATACAGAGATGAGTTGAGGAGAGAGGTGAGAAGAGAGAGAGAGAGAGAGAGAGAGAGAGAGAGAAGAGAGACGTAGCGTAAGGAGAAAAGATCTTTTTGAAATAAATATGATTGTATAAATATCTACATAAAGTAGAATATCTGTGAGATTTTGTATGTAGATTCGATATAACTCACCTAAGTGTCTTCTTCCAGTGGTACACTCATGTAGATCGTGCTTAAATTCATAAGAAGCATCACAATGTAGTCAACCTCTTCATGTCCATGGGACTTTGGGTAGAAACCTACAAAAATGAATTAATTGTTATGATGTATATTCTAAGCAAGCATATAGCTTGGAAATGGTTTACTATAAGGAATGCACATTGGAAGGAGTTTTATATAGGATGCATTGGAAAGGAGTTTATTATAAGAATCATTGGAAAGGTGTTTTACTATAGGAATGCATTGGAAAAGGGTTATTATAAATTCAGAAGTATATAAGAATGCATTGGAAGGCTTTACTTATAGAATGCATTGAAAAATTTTAATAAGAATGTTGGAAAAGGGTTTTACTTATAAGAAAGCATTGGAAAGAGTTTACTATAGAATGCATTGGAAAAGGGGTTTTACTATTAAGAATTCATTGAAATAGGTTTTACTATAGAATTCATGTGAAAAGCTTCATTATAAGTATGCATTGGAAAATGTTGACGATAGGAAAGTATAAAAAGGTTTTTAATATCGGAATTTACGAAGAAAGTTAGCTGACATCACAGATGTTCTGTAGGAATCACACATCTAACAATGCAGCAATTTATTTGTTCTACGTGGAATTGTTGAAATCAAATTCATGAATAATATACCATAAATATAATAGTATTGTAATTGAATAATAATATCAATCAATATCACATTAATAATTCAAGTAAGGTTCATAATTAAAATAATCACTTACGTATTCCCTGGCCATATCTGCAACAAGCCTTGTCTCAGGGCATCATGCAACCATTGTCCATTTGCAGACAGGGAATGGTACATACAGGGGAAATCTGGAATTAGAGAGAAAATATTAATAGCTTGAATATCGCAACAATTACATTGCTACAAATATATATATATATTATATATATCTTATTATAATGGAGATTGTGTGTTGTGTTGTAACCGAAACTATATTACTATACAAGTCACAATTCCCTTTGTTATTTCATTACATTTAGCCATGATTTTATTTTATTAAACTCCAATTATTAATAAAATTGTTTTACAATACTTATAATGTTGACCATAACTACATACTATTAACATGTCAATTGTATTTATAAATACAACAAAAAATAGAGGTTTACAGTATG
Source organism: Doryteuthis pealeii (assembly GCA_023376005.1). NCBI lineage: Eukaryota > Metazoa > Mollusca > Cephalopoda > Myopsida > Loliginidae > Doryteuthis > Doryteuthis pealeii. The sequence goes on from CM042175.1 coordinate 8,530,122, forward strand.
AATGGAAGGCTATTGCATATGATCTTAAAAATTTGATTTTAATAAATATTATGCTTAGAGTATTATTTGATTCCCTATGTTTGGAGTTTTATCTTAATGGACTATGAGCAAAAATCTCTCTTCAAAACTCTTAAAGACATCCACTTAACAGAGACAATATGATGCTTAGGCTTCCTATTTTAAACTAAACAGTGAAATTAGGAAGATTTACCAATGAAAGACGGGAGTAACGGAAAATGATGGAAGAGTTAGTTTTCAAAGTTGTTCTATTTATCAATCATACCCCTCTTGTTTCAAATCTTTTTTATCTACATTCTTATTCAGTTTCATTAGCCTTTCTAATTTAATATGATATTTTATTATATTAAAACTTAAATACTTGCACCCGGAGGGTGCATATATTTTCTAGTATATATATATATATATATTATATATATATATATATATATATATATATATATATATAGTGTGTGTGTGGGGGGGGGGATTGTCACTGTTTCAGCTTTTACTGGTACGGTACTTGTAACAATTAGCCAGCCCGAACATCTCTAACCTCCCACCCACCTATAGTATGCAACATTTTAATCTTAAAATTAAAATTATTTAACCCCCTTTATTGAATCGCCCCGTGGCAACATCTGTTTCCCCCCACCACCATCACCAACAACCTCATACACGCCG
>CM042175.1:8533302-8538302 GCA_023376005.1 Doryteuthis pealeii
TTGGTATTGTTGATTTCTAATTATTTGATTTTATCTTAATGAATATGAGCAAAATTCTCGGGGATAAATCTTAAAAGAAATCCATTAACAAGAAGAAATAATTGTAATTTCATTCTTTACTTCCTAATTTAACTAAATAGTTAAATTAGAAAAGTTTGGCAAGGAAAGACGGGGTGATAGAAGAGAAAGCTTTAGCTGTTATATTTTTCGATTATACCCCTCTCTGTTTAAAATCATTTATCTGCATTCTTATTTAGTTTCTTTAGACTTTCTAATTTAATATAATATTTTATGACATTAATACTTGCACCCAGAGGGTGCATATATTTGCTAGTAATAATAATAAATGTACAAAATTAATAATAATAATAATAATAATAATAATAATAATAATAATAATAATAATAATAAAATGTACAAAATTAATATAATAATAAATAATAATAATAATAATAATAAATAATAATAAAATATAATAATAAATAATAATAATAATAATAACAATAATACAAATTAATAATAATAATAATAATAATAAATAATAATAATAATAAATGTACAAATTAATAATAATAATAATAATAGTAATAATAAATAATATTAATAATAAATGTACAAAATTAATAATATAGTAATAATAATAAATAATAATAATAATAAATGTACAAAATTATAATAATAATAATAATAATAATAATAATAGTAATAATAATAAATATTAATAATAAATGTACAAATTAATAATAATAGTAATAATAATAATAATAATAATAATAAATGTACAAAATTAATAATAATAATAATAATAGTAATAAATAATAAATATTAATAATAAATGTACAAAATTGTTAATAATAATAGTAATAATAATAAATAATAATAATAATAAATGTACAAAATTAATAATAATAATATAATAATAGTAATAATAATAAATATTAATAATAAATGTACAAAATTAATAATAATAATAGTAATAATAATAATAATAATAATAATAAATGTACAAATTAATAATAATAATAATAATAATAGTAATAATAAATAAATAATAATAATAATTTTAATTAATACTTTTAATTTTACTATTCTCGTTGAATGTTCTCATGATTTGTACAAGGGTTTCCCGTTCTTTGTTAAAAATCAAGATATCATCCTTGTGGTATTATCGCATAAATGCGTCCTGTCCTAATAATAATAATAATAATAATAATAATAATAATAATTAATTTTGACCATACAACGCAATGGTATATGCATAAACCAGAATCTGTTCTTGAGAACGAAACACATTAAATACCCCAAAGTTGCACAAGCCACGAGACAGTGTCACAAAACATAAAAACATTTCTTAAAATGTATATAATCTTATTATAATGGAGATTGTATGTTTTTTTTGTCTGTAACCGAAACTATATTACTATACAAATCACAATTCCTTTTGTTATTGACACCCCATTCTCCATGCTTTTATTTTTATTTAAACCTCAATTATTAATAAAATTGTTTTACATCATTAAGACTGTTGACCATATCTACATGATATTTTCCACGTACCACACTTGTACGGGTCAGGCACAAAGGCCCTATTTATGTGGGACCACCCACAAGCCGAGACTCATGGGTTGGCAGGTGAAAAATTGCGTAGATCCCGTCGGAATTCCCCCTCAAGGGGGGCGCCTCAGGCACTGGGCAATAAACCCAGCCCTGCCCCTTTAAATCAAGGGGGCAGGTGTTGCCTGGGGGGATGGACCCCTGGGATCGACGCCGTTAATTATATCAATGGTCCAGAGGCCGAAGCCACTGTTGACCATATCAACATACAAATAACATGCAGTTGTATTTATATATACAACAAAATAGCGGTTTACAGTGTGAATGGAAAGGCTAATTTGCATATTGATCTTAAAAATTTGATTTTAATAAATATATGCTTAATATTATTGATTTCTAATTGTTTAGTTTTATCTTATTGAATATGAGCAAAATTCTCTTCAATAAATCTTAAAAGAAATCCCTTAACAAAAAAAAAATAACTGTAATATTATTCTTTACTTCCTATTTTAACTAGATAGTTACATTAGGAATAGGAGTAATTGAAAATTATGGAAGAGTTAGTTTCAAAGTTGTTCTATTTTTCAATCATACCCCCTCTGTTCCAAATCATGTTATCTGCATTTTTATTCAGTTTTATTGGCCTTTCTAATTTAATATGATATTTTATTATATTAAAACTTAAATACTTGCACCCGGAGGGTGCATATATTTGCTAGTAATAATAATAATAATAATAATAATAATAATAATAATAATAATTAATTTTGACCATACAACAAAATGGTATATGCATAAACCAGAATCTGTTCTTGAGAACTAAACACATTAAATACCCCAAAGTTGCACAAGCCACGAGACAGTGTCACAAAACATAAAAACATTTCTTATAATGTATATGTATATAATTCTTATAATATATTCTCAAAGATACGCGGTTCGAAGTTAACTGACCTGAAAAAATGTAAAAGTTTTTAAATAAAATAACTGGTGAAATATATATTTAGTTTATTAATATATCAACACAGGAAATTTCATTAAATTCGGTTAATTCCCTGATCTTTTGGGTTTTTTTTTTTCTTTCGGCGGGGTGACATACGATGGTGGAATTTAGGTCCGTTAAGTTCTGATTTCAATATATATTTACCAACTCCTCCGCACGGGCAGGATGTGACACAAGGTCAATTTCTTAAGCGGAGTTTAACAAGTTTAAATTCAGAATTTTCCTTCTCCTAGACCGGTTGCCTAACCAAGGTTAAAGAGCCCAGTCTGCCCTACTATTTACCGATAGCTGGAGGGAGAATAGGATTCATACCTTTCCCAAGGGTATTAGCACTAAGTGAAAAGCAATTACCACGTCCAAGATTTGAACTCGGTGCGACGAGTCCATTTCCTAAGACTTTAACCATTACACCATGGGCTTCCTAATATTCAATATGGCTCTTTATAAGAAATGTTTTTATGTTTTGTGACACTGTCTCATGGCTTGTGTAACTTTGGGGTATTATAGCATAAATGCGTTCTGGTCCCTTGTCCTAAAAACGCTAAGCGGTGCCTGCTGAAAAAAAAAACAACCTGCGCTAGGATTTAAATTCCTAGCTGTTTGAAGTCGTGAAATTCGTGACAGTTGTTTTGAATTAGAATAAAAAGAAAATACCGAAAAGAAAAAATATTTTAAGGGAGGGGTGACATATTTACATTGTCGATAAAAAAAACCCTGGGTGGTGGCTAACATTTAACGCCTTCAAGCCACTAAAAAGGACCTGTTTCATTTTGATATATGATACTTGTACCCGTCTTGGTAATTGTACCTGTCCTTAACAAAATGGGAGAGAGAGAGTTAACTCAAGCTTATTAATTTTACATATTGAACTATTAAGTAATAGCTCTTAAGTGAACTTATCAAACGTTGCAATAATTAGATTATAATATTGTGGTATATCGACAGGTGTTGTCAGTTCTGGACCAAATATCTTAAGGCACCCTTTTTCGATTTCGTTTCATTAGGTCATTTTTTTCATTTACACCGTCAATATCCGGTTGTTTGTTCGGTTTACGGTCTCATCTCTATTACCGCATAGTCTACATTTACTATTTTGTTGGGTCTTATCAATTTTTGCTTTGATATAGTTTGTCCTTATCACATTATTCTGTGCAGCAATTATTAGTGATTCAATTTCTCTTTTAAGGTTTCTTTTTCTTAACCACGTTCAGGTTTTTTCATGTGCAACCACTCCGATTTGTCGTTTGAAATGTCAATATAATTGTTTTTCTTCCCATTTTTGGTTTCTAGTCTTTGTTGCTTTTCTGTTTGTAAAAGTGCTCAATTCGGAGTTTTAGGCGACTTTTGAGGCCTGATAATCCCCCTGAGAGTGGGCAAAAATTGCCATTTTCGTGTACAAATAAAATGCCAAACTAATATGATTTTCTGATGGAGTTCAATGAGGAGTATCACATAGTAAAAAATGGTTGAGTTCGCTTGAGAATTGGGGAAATGTAATAGGAAATGGCCTCAGTGACTTTAGACGATCTTATTTTACAACCATTTCTTGTAGCGTAATTATTGTAGTCTACGGGGAATTCGGGAATTGAAAAATAAAACGGTAATCGTGTTACGTAGCGGGTATGGTCACAGTACCAAAAGCGATATATGTAATAGTTGGCTACTACCGACTACTGGACTTCAATAAACAACAGATACATATATACAAAAACAGGACCCTTCTTTATTTCTCTTCGGTGTGTGGTAGGTGAGGGGCGTAGAGCTTCACAATGGAAATGCCGGTGGCTGGCGAAGACGGCGACGAGTGTTCACAGTGGAAAATGCCCCGAGGGGTGTTTGCTGACGGGAGACGCGACGTTATCTTTTCGGCTGCTGCTGGTATCTCACTGACTGTCGGCTCGACCCTCTGGCTTTTATATTGACACGCCTACGCATCTTTATTTTTTGATCTGGGTTTTACATCCGCTAATATGCCTACGCATTTTTATCTTTTGATCTGATAACGGACATTTGTTATATATTTCTTTATCTTCTCCCTGCTTCCTTGACCGAAAAACTTCTCTTCCGCTTTCTCTTTCTTTTTAAATATATATTTTTATCTTTCTCTTTGTCCCTCTGCCGGAAGCTTCCTTTTCTGGGCGAGGACAATACAACAATCGGATTTCTGAAGAAAGGGAAGAAAAAGAAATAAGAACAACGGTTAAAGTTTGGAAGAGTAAACACCCAGCGGGGTGTCAACAATGATCGAAGAATGACCCCGGAAATAGATTTAAAAATAAAAACGGAAGTTCCGGGTTTTGACAGGAAACGGATGTGACCCTGTAACGTGAAACGAGAGAGGAGAAAAATCTTCATTTTTTTTGGCTAGGCTTCGTGAGAGGTGGACGGGGACATTTCTGTGCTCCCCCGTATAGGGTTTTCATAGTCGTACAGAAGACGATAC
>CM042175.1:8543302-8598302 GCA_023376005.1 Doryteuthis pealeii
AAAGAATTAGGCTCCTGGCTGAAGATTATGGCTGGCCACTCTGTGCTAGTACCCTTTTTTCACGCGTAGCTGTCCGTTTTTCCTCAAAGGTATGGACACTCCAACAAAGTTTCTTCCGTGGTGAGAAGAATGTTTGGGAAAGGAAACGCGACCTTTTTCGCCAAAGGAAAATGAAGAAACCACCGTCTCAGCCTTTCTAGGAATTCTGTAGGGTTGCAACAGCAATAAGCCACCTTTTCTCAATCTCAAGGTTTGTTTTTTTTAAACCAGCCAATGTCAGTATTCAAGCAGCCTAGAGGTTCGTGACACAGTGCTCTGAAAAGACAATCTGCTGGTTGCGTCCTCACTCCTTGCTTCCCAGTTTCCAAGAGGCAGATTCAGGGGACACGTGATCAAAAAAAGTCCAGACTAGGCGCCAGCCACAGGAGCCCCCCCCCATCCTTCGTTTTCGCAGCAAAACACGAAACGAGACATTGAGAGACAGACCAAAAGTGAAAAAAGGCATGCAATATACACAAATGTTTTTTTATTTATTTTAAAAGATAGTATTTCCAATACTCGCGAATCAGAGAAGGGTTACATTGTGTCACTCAGATTCTCTGTATCTTTCCACTAAACGGTTATTTTGAAGCCTCACAACACTTACTGCACATACTTCCAGCCTAAATATCAATTATATATCATCATCATCTTTATCATTAGCATCACCATCATGTTGACACTAAGGACTCTTGAATACGTCTTCCATCTTAGATTTGGCTGGATCTCTGGGCTGGGCTAGTTTTTTTTTTAAATCTGTGCTGGTAGATATTATCTCAGCTAGATCTCATCTGTTAGTATGGATCTGACCCGGGACGTCCTGTGTTGTTACGTTGCCTTTTATTAACAACACAATATTTTTAGTTTGTTTCGTGGTCATATTTTTTTTTTATTAATCTTAGACAAACAATCAAATGTGCAGAGATTTTAGATGTTAGGAAGAGAGACACCGTAGGTCTTACTCATCCCAGGACTCAGTTAAATCTGACATCCTGAACTAACTTACCACGTTCGCACTGGCAAATCAGAGAAGGGGTCAATACATGGTTACATCGTGTCACTCACATTGCCTGTATCTTTTAACCGTTATTTGAATCTAATTATAATTCTATGTTACTGTCGCCCTTGACCAGGTATACTTATCTTCTTTGCTTAGATACCAAGGTTCTGTTTCTTCTGTCTTGGCATTTTCCAACTTAGCTTGGGTTGGATTTCTTAATCCGAGCTGGTATATGCCCATATATGTATACATATAAATGTATGTGTGAGCATATATATATATATGTGTGTGAATGTGAGTGTGTGTATGTATCTCGGTACTGTGCACATGACTTTTAGATTTGTAATTGGGTCAAAAGTGGCTTGTTTGATGTGTGGTGGTCAGTGTTTGTTTATTTAGGTGCCATCGGCCCCCCTTCATAGTTGATGGCATGACTTTTATGGCCCTAATTATAATGACGAGTCCATCACGCACAGGGCGGTCTTCCTATCTATAGCTCTGCTGATGAGGCCTAATAGGCCGAAATGTACATACAGAGATTGATTTTTCTTGATTTGTTTAGCCTTACATTTGAATACGTATGCCCGCCTAATTAATTAATTATTAATTAATTAACTTCCAAAATTAGGTGCGACTTCAATTAAGCACATATTCTCCCAAAAATTGTCGGCTAAAAAGAAAGCCATATCAAAAACACATCGTTTGTGTATTTACTTCTCATATATATACATGTGTGTGTGTGTGTGTGTGTGTGTGTGTGTGTGGCAAGAATAGTTTAAATACTTACACACAGAAAAGGTGGAAATTGAAGAAAAATGCACCATAACAACACGTACACTCCTTCCATTTCTACCGCTGTCGAAATTATTTTAAGGCAGGTTGAGAAGCAGCCCAATGTATTGTTTGTTTCTCAATTCAATATTGAATATATCAATTTATTAATTCATTATTGAATATATCAAAACATATATCAGGGTCACCACTCGTAGCTAATAAACTAGTCTATTTCTTATATTTATAACTGATACATTTTAAATTGATAAACAGATTTTCATTTTGTATATTGATCTTAGCTTCTGTCGCGTCAGTGTGTTTTTGTGAGCTAACTGGATCATCGGTTATTCTGGATCTGATCTGGAACGCCATGTGCTGTTATTTTGTTTTTAATTAACAACACAAGACTTTGATTTTTATTTGGAGCTCATGTTACATAATTGTTAGTATCCTAACACTTATAGTGTAGAAACCAAAATGGCTTTTATAAGTTACAGCCGGCGGCCTTGAAGGATTGAAAGACACGGCTCGACCTCATCGTGATACTTCCGGTGGATACCGTAAGAATCGGTGGAGAAGACCCTCTTCCGGTTTAGATTAGAAAGACAGTTTTAGTTCAGTATCAGCCAAACCACGAAAATGTTAAGTCGTGTTAAGCGCCCGGCCGACTCAATCTGCGCAGGTAGTCTGGTGGGGATTTCGGAATAAAATATGATCTGAAGCAAATCGAAGTCTTGGGTTATTATCTAAAAACTACCAATGACATAGGGCTTCTGATAAAGAGAAATCCCCAATGGAAGACCAGACACGAAGTCCTCAAGACGAAGTCCAGACACTAGAAGAAGAACGTAAGATACCAAAGATGAGCAGAAGAATAATACAAGTAAAGAGAGTATACAATACAAGCTGGTAGATGTTATCTTAACTGGATAATCTGTTATTCTGGATCTGATCTGGAACGCCATGTGCTGTTATTTTGTTTTTAATTAAGAACACAAGACTTTGATTTTTATTTGGAGCTCATATTTTATTTTTATGAATCCCAGACCAACAAACAATTGCGCGGAGATTTGGCTATTTGGAAAAGAGTCGACATGGCCGTCTGTCTTGTCTAGTCACCAGTCAAAAACTGATTTTCTAAACTATCTTCCCACGTTCGCCCTGGTGAATCAAACAAGGGGTCAATACTGGGTCACATCATGCCACTCACATGCCCTGTATCTTTCCACTAATCGTTATTTTGAATCTATGCTACACACACTGTACATAATTAATAGGTTACCTATCAATTTATATAGATTTTTATTTTTTATGTAAATAAAATGAATAACGCATATATATCGGAAATAAAATGATTTCTTTAATATTTTCAATTCTTTACATCATTAAAATGAATAACAACCGCCGGGTAATTAGGTCATAGATATCCCTGCTACCATGATGACGACGACGACGATGACGCTGCTGAGGATGATGATGATGAGATAGGACTTCAAAGTGTAGTATCTGTTCCAGATTCTATGCTTTGAGACTTACCAGTGTGCTTCGGCCACTGGACCGTTAAAGTACAATTAATAGCATCGATCCCAGGGGGCTTTCCCCCCAGACAACACCTGCCCCCTTGATTTAAAGGGGCAGAGCAGGGTTTATTGCCCAGCGCCTGAGGAGCCCCCCTTGAGGGGAAATGCCGAAGGGGTCGACGCAATTTTTGTTCTTTCCCACCTATGAGCTTCGGCTTGTGGGTGGGCCCACGTTAAACCGAGGCCTTGCGCCCAGCCCATACAAATGGGGTATGAGGCAAATACCCTTACCAACAGAGAGAGAGAGAGAGAGAGAGAGAGAGAGAGAGAGAGAGAGAGAGAGAGTTGATGATGATGATGATGATGATGATTATATTCATTTTTCTATGATTGTGATTAACTCAACAGACAGTCCTGTTTTTTTTTTAGTTTTAGTTTTATTTCTGTTTTGTAAACCTGCCAACAAAATTTCAAGTGACGTTCTACAATGGACTACTACACATGGGCATACCCGTTTTTGGTCGACCAGCAAAAAAACAAAAACAAAAAAAACAACAACAACAAAAAACCTTAAATCCATCAGCTCTGTACGAACACTGGGTGTCACATAGATGACCCACCACGACCGAGAGTGAGTTGGGGATGTTAATGATGAGATGATGATGATGATAATGACGATGATGATATCACGGTCTACAATGGACGCATACTCATGGACATACCAGATTTTGTCGAAAAAAGTGAAAAAGAGCCGACATTCATCATCTCTGTACGGACACCGGGTGTCATCTAGATGACTTACCAAGACCGAGTGAGAGTTGTTGTTGATGATGATGATGATGATGATGAGGATCATCATCAACAACATCATTATCATCAGCATCATCGTCATCATTTTTCTATGACGTTCTACGATAGAGGCCTACACGTCGGTATACCAGTTTTTGGTCGAACAGCAAAAAGAGAAAAAAATTACATTCATCAGCTCTGTACTGACACCGGGTGTCATCTAGAGCACTTACCAAGAGAGAGAGAGAGAGAGAGAGAGAGAGAGAGAGTTGATGATGATGATGATGATGATGTTGATGATGATGATGATGATGAAAGAATTTCTTCTTTTTTTTTCTTTTTTTTTGCTGTGTACCTACTTCCAGTTTATTCTTTTCATAGAAAATTCGATTAATTTTCGAGGAGCCCTTGTTAGATATAATCTTAACAAAAAAAAAAAAAAGAAAAAGAAAAATGCATATATATATATACATATATATGTTAGCTCAGTCGGTAGAGTGTTCGGCTTGAAACCGCAAGGTTCTTAGTTCGATACCGCCCCTCGCCAACTCAGCGTATGAGTAGCACAGGGATCTGGGCGGTAAAGTAAGGAGCTGATGGTAGGTGTGGCGCCCCACCTCAGATATGAAAAAAACAATCTCCTTGGTCTAGCGCTAGTGAAAAGGGGATAGACTCCCTCGCTGATTGGCTGATACCGACTTTAGGCCGCCCCGACGACTTTACTTTTTACTTTATATATATATAAAAGAATTATATTACTAAAAAGTAATGACAATCATGAATATTTCATGTATGTTGTTTATTCTCAACTAGTTTCGACCTTAGGTCTTCGTCAGGATAACATTTCTTATTTGAAGAAATTGTTTTTAGATTTTTTGAAAGGGAGCATTATGGAAGAACTATAAAAATTGGAGTATTTTTGAGGGTTTGACATGCTATTAAAATCCGGGTAGACGAGTGTGTTAGTAGTAGCATGTCCATTTGTTCCGTGAAGAACCTCTATGAGGTGGATTATTTTTTTAATGCTCTTATATATGTGAGGGAGGGTTCTTGGGAGTTGTGTATATGCCCATATATGTATACATATAAATGTATGTGTGTGCATTCATATATGTGTGTGAATGTGAGTGTGTGTATGTATCTCGGTACTGTGCGCATGACTTCTAGATTTGTTATTGGGTCAAAAGTGGCTTGTTTGATGCGTGGTGGTCAGTGTTTGTTTATTTAGGTGACATCGGCCACCCTCGTAGGTGTAGACAGTTTTATTGCCCTATGTTAAAGTGGGCTGTTTTTTTATTAAAGCCAAACGGATGATTTCTGATATATATATATATATATATATATATATATATATATATATATATATATATATAGAATACGATTTATTTAATGTTTTCAAATCTTTACATCATTGAAATAATTAGCGACATCTTGAGAACAGACCAGGCCACTTAGAGGAATGTCCCAGCTGCACAAGAACCATACCTAAGGTATCAGCCGGGCCACTCAAGTAACTAGAGAGATTTGTATGTGGGAGCGTGACTACGGATGCTCGAGCAGTCGACGACATCGGCAGCGGCGTCACAGACAGCGGGGACGACGACGGCGAAGACGGCGGTAGACGCGCTACGGAAAGGCCACCTCTATACGCGATCGCATACGTGAGGAATAGAACGAGTCCGATTCGAGCACCGAGTCGCGAGTGAAAACTGGACGTTCGGTGCAAGTATCGATCACTGACGTGAGCGCTTCGCCGAGAAAACGGTAACGATAAACAACGAGAGTTTCGATGTTCGTCGCACGTCTTTTCTCGGCGCCCGTCGGTTTCGTTCGTTCGAGGAACGTGTAATCGGCGGGAACTGCGGACGGAAAGCGACGACAAGAATACAACGGCTGCTACGACTCCGAACGGTGGTTGTTGGCGACCGTCGGAGAACTTGAGCGACGCGTTCGTGGATGGGTAATGGGCATCGCGGCAAGGAGACCGTATGCGAACATCCAATGTCGTGCCATAGGAAGCATCTCATAGCTTCATATCTCAAGTAAGAAAAGACTTGATTATGCGGAAGACATATGCGAATAGCGCCCATCACTTCATAAAAAGTAACTGAAAACAAACTCCTCTTCAGTGTATATACCTGTTATAGTTTGCCTTTTTATATCCCTATTTATGAAAAGCAGGGCCGGGTTAGCTCAGTCGGTAGAGCGTTCGGCTAGAAACCACATGGTTCCTAGTTCGATACCCGCCCTCGCCAACTCAGCGTATGAGTAGCACAGGGATCTGTGCGGTAAAGTAAGGAGCTGATGGTAGGTGTGGCACACCACCTCAGGTGCCAAAAACAATCTCCTTGGTCTAGCTCTAGTGAAAAGGGGATAGACTCCTCGCTGATTGGCTGATACCGACTTTAGGCCGCTCCGAAGACTTTTATAAAAAGGGTAACTGTGAGTCCTTTAAGCGAGGATAAAACAACTCAACACTTTCTGATAACAGGATAAGAAGTGAATTTTATTTCAAAGATTTGGCGCCTGTCGGTGTATGTATGTGTGTGCGTGCATGTCCGGAAATGAATCCTTTATTTATGAGGTTACAACAATACCTAGACGGGTATATAACACTTGCTAGACGTACCATATTTGACGGCAAATAGGAATCACTTTTTTTCCAAAATTTTGGCTCAAAAAATTGCCCTGCGTCTTATATATCGTAGTGAAGTTTGTGACCTCCTGTAGGCCTAGGCTAATCTTCTCTATGATGTTCACTAACCCAGCAGCTTACGCTCAGTACTTTTACCTACCCTAAACTCCATGCATCCTTATTTTATTGCTGGTATTGATATAATCAAGGTTAACATAGGCGTATGGTGGCGAAGAAAAAAAACAAACACTAAAAACTTTTTTTCCTGAATCTGACCTGCTGAAATGGGGTGCGTCTTATATGCCCGTGCGTCTTATATGCCGTCAAATACGGTCTGTAATTCCTTGGGGTATAGTGATTTGATTTTTGGTTATAGACAGACAGGTGCTGAATTTTCGGTTATAGATAGACAGGTGCCGAATCTCTATTATAATATAATTTAATATTTTAATTTGTAGTACATATAATGGGTTTGTTGAGGAAAAAATACAGTAAAAAGAAAATTGGGAAGGGAAAACCATATTAAGGAAATAAATAAATAGAAAAAAAAATAATGGTAAAATTTTTAAAATTCAACAAAGAGGTGGGGGTAGAAATAAAATTTAAAAAAAAAGGAAAATAGAAAAAAAAACTTACAACAACCGTTCTTCCTGGTAGTAAGACCAAACTCGAGTAATAAAATGAATGTAATATAAATAAGGAGAGCTCTATTGCCATTGGCTGGAGGTCAGGTGACCAGTTCAATAAAACTATGGTCATCTAGAGGCGAGGTCATGTGCCGAGAGGGAAGGGTCGGGATTTGATCAACCCCGACTGGTCCCCTGGGCGAGGAAATCCGTTGTTGAAAGACCAGAAATTTCCAATGATCCAAGGATATAACAACGCTGATGACTTCCCCCTCAAGCATCTTATAGATGTATTTTACAAAAAAAAAAATTAATTTAAAAAAAAAAAGTAATAACGCATATATATCAGAAATAAAATATGATTTATTTGATATTCTTAATTCTTTACATCATTAAAATAATTAGCAACCGCCGGTTTATTTATTGATGAAACAAGAATTTGAATGACATCGTTTTCAAAGGTCGAGCGATGGTTGATCTTTGATGATTTCATGTTTACCAGCAGGTGTTGCAACGGTTCTTCAAGTAACTGCAGATCTTGGGGTGGGAACCCATACGGTTGTACAGTCCCATCATTCTGGGGTACTGGCTGAACATGGACTGGTTCTGCATCCACATGCTCTCCATGCAACAATAGTACATCATGTCACACCAGGTCATCTGAAAAACATTCAAAGAAGGGTTAAAATTTCCGACATGAAAAACACAAGAAAATCACAAGTTAGAAGATTTCGCATATAAATTCTAATGAAAATCATTCGTTTAATCTATGAATTGTTTATTTCTTCGTTTTTTAATTTTTTGGCTAGATCTTTCTTCTGATATATATATATATATATATATATATATAATATATATATATATATATGTGTGTGTGTGTATGTGTGTGTGTGTGTGTACTCGGGACTTGAACTTTGGTGGACTTATCCACGAATTCCACCCAAATATTAAAAAGTTGGCCAGAAAACTCGAAAAGATCAAAATGAAATTGTTAAACAGGAGATGTGTCTTTAGTTTAATTCTACACACACACACACACACACACACACATATATATATATATATATATATATATATATATATATATATATATATAGGGAGGGGAATTTTAACTGTTTTAATACCCCATCTGTTTGTATGTAAAGGCCACCATAGAGTGCTCCATCCCTTTTATAGGAGAGCGTTGTGTTTACGCTTTAGTTGGCGGTCATCAGCGAAATCCTCCTAAAGCGCTCAACCCAGGGTGGATGAGATATATATATATATATATATATATATATATATATAGAGAGAGAGAGAGAGAGAGAGAGGAGGAGGAGGGGAGGAAGATGGTGATAGAGAGGGGGAAATTGACAGGCAGAATGTAAAGTAAGAGACGGGTGAGATTATGACTTAATTGCAAATTACGACTAATTAGAACAAATTGAAATGGATATTTTTCAAACATAACTTTATCCAAATACTAAGTAATATTTTGGGATGTATTTTGTGTCATTAACCTAATTATGAAAAAAAGCCTTTTGCAAACAATAATATTATAATACACAATTCTTGAACGTGTCTGCTTACATTCTTTATAACGTACTAGAAGTGGCTACCCGTCGTCGCCTGGGTAGAGGGGAAATTTTTAAAAAGTTAGTCTCGAAAATCCATTATTATTTATCACAAGTTAGATCCTCACTGGATGCCCCATAAAATCCCCGCGTAAATATATAACAATATAGTAAGAAATTTTAATTCAATAATTTTACAATTAAAAAAAAAACAACAATATAAATGATGCAATTAATTCAATCAATCAACATCATATTTCAATTACCTTCTGTTACTATACACATTTTAATTTGTAAATATCTTCCCAAATATAAACCAAATCTTTATTATTTTTTCTCAAAAACAAAGCCCCGGTGATAGTAAATGTATATATATATATATATACTTTGTTGTTAAATGTTTTATTTTCGAGGTTTCCTCCGGACACACATATACACTCAACTGCCCTTTATATCTTCTTATTATAATGGAGATTGTGTGTTTGTCTGTCTGTAACCGAAACTATATTACTTTTAAAGTCACAATTCCCTTTGTTATTTACATCACATTCTCCATGATTTTATTTTGTATTTAAACCTCAATTATTAATAAAATTGTTTTACATCATTAAGACTGTTGACCATATCTACATGATATTTTCCACGTACCCCACGTGTACGGGTCAGGCACAAAGGCCCTATTTATGTGGGACCACCCACAAGCCGAGACTCATGGGGTGGCAGGTGAAAAATTGCGTCGATCCCGTCGGCATTCCCCCTCAAGGGGGGCGCCTCAGGCACTGGGCAATAAACCCAGCCCTGCCCCTTTAAATCAAGGGGGCAGGTGTTGCCTGGGGGGATGGTCCCCTGGGATCGACGCCGTTAATTATAGCAATGGTCCAGAGGCTGAAGCCACTGTTGACCATATCTACATACTAATAACATGCATTTGTATTTATATATACAACAAATAGCGGATTGCAGTATGAATGGGAAGGCTAATTTGCATATTGATCTTAAAAATTTGATTTTAATAAATATATGCTTAGTATTATTGATTTCTAATAGTTTGGTTTTATCCTAATGAATATGAACAAAAATTTCGGGGATGAATCTTAAAAGAAATCCATTAACAGGAAGAAATAACTAATATTATTCTTTACTTCCTATTTTAACTAAATAGTTAAATTAGGAAAAATTACCAATGAAAGATGGGAGTAAGGGAAAATGATGGAAGAGTTAGTTTCAAAGTTGTTCTATTTTTCAATCATACCCCCTCTGTTCCAAATATTTTTATCTGAATTCTTATTCAGTTTCATTAGCCTTTCTAATTTAACATGATATTTTATTATATTAAAACTTAAATACTTGCACCTGGAGGGTGCATATATTTGCTAGTATATATAAAAGATAAAACAGTAACTTACCTGGTCTCCCATGAACCATTGGTTTCCACCATTGCGCA
Organism: Doryteuthis pealeii; assembly: GCA_023376005.1. Lineage (NCBI taxonomy): Eukaryota > Metazoa > Mollusca > Cephalopoda > Myopsida > Loliginidae > Doryteuthis > Doryteuthis pealeii. Next base: position 8,553,683 of record CM042175.1, read on the forward strand.
TGCACAGTGACCTCTCCATGAAGGGCATAATCCTGTTGAAGGTGTTCATGTATCTCCAATACATGTAGTTCTGAAAAAGAAATCAATAATAAAGATTAAAGATAAAATTGATGGCAATGAGTTAATCACTGTCATATCTTATTATAATGAAGATTGTGTGTTTTTCTGTCTGTAACCGAAACTATATCGCTACTCCAGTAACAATTCCCTTAGTTATTGACACCACATTCCCAATGATTTTATTTTTTATTTAAACCTTAATTATTAATAAAATTGTTTCACATTATTAATACTGTCAACTATATCTACATACTAACAACATGCAATTATATTTATATATACAAGAAAATAGCGGTTTACAGTGTGAACGGGAAGGCTAATTTGCATATTGATATTAAAAATGTGATTTTAATAAATATGTGCTTAGTATAATTGATATCTAACCGTTTGTTTTTATTTTAATGAATATAAGCAAAAATCTCTTCAATGGATCTTAAATGAAATCCATTAACAAGATAAAATAACTGTCATTTTATTCTTTACTTCCTCTTTTAACTAAATACTTAAATTAGAAAAATAACAATGAAAGACGAGAGTGATGGAAGAGTAAGTTTCAGTTGTTCTATTTTTCGATTATACTCCCTCTGTTTTAAATCTTTTTATCTGCATTCTTATTTAGTATCATAGCCTTTCTAATTTAATACAATAATTTATTGCATTAAAACTTGAATACTTGCACCCGGAGGGTGCATATATTTGCTAGTTATCATAATGATGATTACGTAACTGTCTGTCTGTAATCGAAACAACGTCACCCCTGACGTCACGACTTCCTTAGTTATTTAAGTTACATGCTCAACGATTATAAAATAATCCTGATCTAATTTAATTAGCATCTTATTTATTAACAATGTCTCTATTAAAGTTTAGATGAGTTAGATTTGCCTCAAAACTGCCCATATCATTAATGCATTTAAAATCCTGAAATATGTGTTATATATCTCTAAGAAATAAAGGTTAACATATTATGTTTTTAACAACACTGGGTTTAATAAATAATTATTTGCTATTACTGATTTCTAATACTATCATGTTATTCTCAAACGTATTAAAAGCAAGCCTATATAAGATTTTATATAGAAATGAGTTAAAATATCATTAAAATAAGTGTAATATTTTTATATTCGTTCTTATTTAGTTTCATTAGCCTTTCAATTAGAATATATAATATTTTATTACATTAAAACTTAGATACTTGCACTCCATTTCAAATCTTTTTATCTGTGTTCTTATTTAGTTTCATTAGCCTTTCTAATTTAATATAATATTTTATTACATTAAAATTTAAATACTTGCACTCTGTTTCAAATCTTTTTATTTGCGTTCTTATTTAGTTTCATTAGCCTTTCTAATTTAATAAAATATTTTATTACATTAAAACTTAAATACTTGCACTCTGTTTCAAATCTTTTTATCTGTGTTCTTATTTAGTTTCATTAGCCTTTCTAATTTAATAAAATATTTTATTACATTAAAACTTAAATACTTGCACTCTGTTTCAAATCTTTTTATCTGTGTTCTTATTTAGTTTCATTAGCCTTTCTAATTTAATATAATATTTTATTACATTAAAACAGGGCGCATACTTTTGATAGTATAAGTAAAAAATGCTAGATAGACCATGAATATCTAAGTTAGTATTTGAAAACGATTATGAAATAGCCATTATTTAATCTTATTTATCAACGATGGTTCTATTAAAGTCTAGCTGAGTTAAATTTGCCACAAAACTGTATTTGTTATTCTGAAAAAATAAATCAATAACTTTAAATTAATTTTTTTTCCTTTCAAAATATTGAAATCCGGCTTAGTCGAAGTTGTTATCAATTTGAACTGTTAGCCTTATCTACATACTAATAACAGGCAATTGTATTTATATATACAACAAAATAGTAGATTATTGTGTGAACGGTAAGACTAATTTGCATATTGATATAGAAAAATTGATTTTAATAAATATGTGCTTGTTATTGTGGATTTCTAATTGTCTGATTTTACTTTAATGAATATGAGCCAACATCTTGAGGATAAATCATAAAGAAATCCATTCATTGGCAATTCAGTCTCGAAAGACTATGATAAAAGATTTTGTGTGCCCCTGAGGTTGCAGCGCCTCCTGTGACTATGAAGTCCTATATTTGAGAAACATTCTCGACCTCAGATTTTGCATTTGTAGGTTGTCCCTGTAGATGATGATGTTCCGATGCTTTGTTGCCGTTGCTTTCTTATGGACCTCTTAGCTTCATGATGTTGTATCAGGGTGACTTCTGACATGTACAGTCCTCTATGGAGATTCTACCGCCACCGAGGGCGGTCTTGAGCCAAATTTCCCCAGCTGGAAGGGACAATGCCAAAGCACCTGAGATCATTTTTGCAGACATCCTTAAATCGCATTAGGGGACGACTAATCTGTCTTTTACCGGATGTTAGCTCTCCATACAGGATGTCTTTCGGGATTCGTCCATCATCCATCCGACGTACATGGCCCAACCATGTACGTTAACAAGAAGAAATAACTGTAATTCTATTCTTTACTTCCTATTTTAAGTAAATAGTTAAATTGGGAAAATTTAGCAATGAAAGACAGAAGTGAAGGAAGTGTATGATTTGTTGTATACCCTTTTCTTTACTAAAATCTATTCTTCTTCTGGCGTCTTTTCTAACATCTCTTCTAGCGTCTTGGGCTTCGTCTTGGTGGTCGGTCGCACTTAACTCATTTCTTCGTCTAGATCAGTCTTGTTACCAAGACATTCACCAACCACAAAACCGTGTTATTTTCTTAAGCTTTTCCTTTACTTATAAATTTACTTTTATGTAACTAAACATCTGACTAACATAGCGCGCGTATGCAGTGAGTTCCAGTTAAGGCAGGACATCTTCTCTGCCAGACGTCTAAACTGAAAACTGAGGACCCAACCAGTCCCACGTGACTTCACGTATTTCGCAGGCGTAATATTCCATGGAAAGTCCCGCCCGTGATATGAAAAGGGCCATCCCTTTAGAAATACAGGGGATTGACAATAATCTTATGCAACCGCATAGATTATGTAACAGTTTCAGTTGTTCTATTTTTCGATTATACCCACATCTGTTAGAAATCTTTTTATCTGCATTCTTATTTAGTTTCAATAGTCTATCTAATATAATCTAATATCTTATTACATTAAAACTTAAATATTTGCTAAAGAGGGTGTATATTTTTGCTATTTGAAATTAAAAAAAGAAGAGAATACTTACGTCGTAGTTGTTGCAACAGCTATCACCACCGAATCCCCAATCGTTCATGTTGTACTGTAAAAAAGAAGAAATGAAATTACCGGTCAGTAATAGTCTAACGTTGAATGGATGTCTAATAATTGATAAAATTAAATAACTATACGAATACACTTAATTGTTTATACGATAAGAAAATAAAACAGTAGTTACATTTTTTATATATATATATTATATATATATATATATATATATATATATATATATATATATATATATATATATAGTGCTTATAGCTTTATGACAGTTAATTCATTTCTTTATGCGAAACTTCAATCTAGAGCCAGTGACAGAGAGAGAGACGTACGTAAGGAGAAAGATTTTTTTAAATAAATATGTGTATATATATACATATACGCATATATATACGCATATGTATATATATACACACACGCATACGCATATATATATATATATATAATATATATATATATATAGAGAGAGAGAGAGAGAGAGAGAGAGAGAAAGAGAGAGATACATATTCATATATATAGAGAGAGATAGAGAAAGAGAGAGAGAGAGAGAGAGAGAGAACACACACACACCACACACAATATATATATAATATATATATAATATATATATATATATTGGGAGAATATGTGCTTTTTAATTTTAGTCAGACCTAATTTTTGAAAGTTAATTCATTTATGTTTAATTAGGCGGGATTTAATTAGGCGGGATTTAAACATAAATGAATTAGCTTTCAAAAATTAGGTCTGACTAAAATTAAAAAGCACATAATCTCCCAAATATACTGTCGGCTGAAAATAGCTAAAAGTTGTTTACATATATATATATATATATATATATATATATATATATATAATATATAGAGAGAGAGAGAGAGAGAGAGAGAGAGAGAGAGAGAGAAAGAAAGAGAGAGAGATGTACGTAAGGAGAAAGAATCTTTTTAAATAGATATGTGTATATATGCACATACGCATAAAGTAGATATATCTGTGAGATTTTGTGTAGATTCGAAATAGACTCACCCTGAAGTGTCCGTTCTTCCAGTGGTACCACCTCATGTAATCGTGCATAAATTCATAGAAGCAATCACAGATGTAGTCACACCTCATCATGTCCATAGGACTCTTGGGATAGAAACCTACAAAAATTAATTCATTATTGTATATATAACACTTAAAATATTTCAAATGAACTTTTTTTCTTCATGTTATCGGATTTGACTTTTGTGTGTTTTTTTCTACTAATATACAACTCGTAGATTTTTCAACTTCCCACTTTCTTGTTCTGTCTCTTTTTCACACACACACACACACACACACACACACACACACACACACACACGTGCAAATATAACTACATGCATACGCACAATCTGCGCGCCTGCGCGTACATAGATACATTTTATTAATAATGGAGATTCGCTTCCGGTTTTTGTCTGTAACAAAAACTGCGTCACTGCCTACGTCACATTACCCAACACATAATCCAATGTCATAACATAGAATGAGTATACTCAAAATGTGAGCATGCAACGTTAGAGAATCCTCATTGTTTCAATAAATAGATGCCCGGCGTTATATATTTATATATAGATTGTTTTATTCTAATATATTTAAAGTTATCGGAACTGTTTCCATTTCAAATTGTCTTTCTTTCTTTCTTTCTTTTTTACTCCTTTAATAAATTTGACGATTTTACATATTTATGGTACACACTCTATGACATTGAATTTTGAGCTCCCATCCCCTCAGGCAATATCTTTCCAAAAAATATTTTTACATCGCCCGGAGGGTGTCTTTTTATTTTGCTAGTATACATAATGAATGCAGACGTACACAGAATGCAATGCACAATGATGACATATAGAAAATAGCACACAAGATAATACATACTACAATAATGAAAAAAAAAAGAAGGAATTTATAATAATATGAATTGAAAATGCACTTGCGACGAGGTGCTTAGAACAAAGAATAATACACAATCTTATATTTTTCTCTTTCTTTCTTTCTTTCATTCAATTTAATTTTTCTTTTTCTTTTTCGGGTAACTCATTCACTAACAGTCTTTGTTAAAATCAACCCTGTCGTCTGGCTTCTGTTTCTTTTTTTCTTTCTTTGTAATTTTCTTTTCATTTTTATCTCAATCACACACACACACACAAAGAACAAAAAAAATAACAATAATTTCCACCTCATTACACAAACCATATGACATATAACATAAATATATCATACATACACTAAAATATATATATATATATATATATATCCAATTCTACATACGAACCCAATGACATACATACATACATACATACAGTATGAGAGTAAGTAAATAAACACTGTGTTTATTTGATATGGCTTTTAGCCGACAATTTTTGGAGGGTATGCGCTTAATTGAAGTCATACCTAATTTTGAAAATTAATTAGTTAATAATTAATGAATTTAGGCGGGCATATATGTTCAAATATATGGCTAACAAATCGAGAAAATGTCGAAATGTACATTCAGGGATTGACATTTTCTCGATCTGTTTAGCCATAGATTTGAACATATATGCCCGCCTAAATTCATTAATTATTAACTAATTAATTTTCAAAAATTAGGTATGACTTCAATTAAGCACATATCCTCAAAAAATATATACATACATTAGAATACATACATGAGACAAATTTCGGAGTAGAAATAAAATGAACAATTATAAAGGATTAGTATTATCTCCGTTATTCGGACTATTGTCCTCATCTCCATGGTTATCTGTACAACGTTTCGGCCGATATGCCCTCCAACCTTCTTCAGGTATTTCTTGTCGGACTCGGGAACCTTCTTTTCGGATTCTGGAACCTTTTTGTCGTAATCAGGAACCTTCTTGTCGTAATCGGGAGCCATCACAGAACTTTGAACCTAACCCTTTATTCAGTCCACGAGGTTATCCTGTTCTCATTCCGCTAACCATAGTTGGGGTAACGGCGTTAAGCTGTGTTAATTATGTTATGGGTTTTCAAACGCCATCCTTGGTCAGTTGAAAAGGGCTTAAAGTAAGTAAGTCCTGAGTCGTGGAATCCTTTGGTAAGTGAATAAGTCCTATCCTGCGTATTGTTAAAGGTCCAGTGATTTACTCCTTTGTCCGTCGTCCACGTAGGTTCAAAGTAATTATGGCCAGTATGCACAGTATGCTCAGTTTAAGTATTGTCTCAGCAGCAGAGTACTGCCAGTGATTGGCCAAGAGTATGATCACATGGTTATCACCGAGTCTATAAATAGGAGCGGGCGTCTAGCACACACCTTATATCAGAAATTTCTGAGCACCCGACGTGGTGTAATGGTTAGCAAGCTAGATTAGCAGACCATTGTTAGTGAGTTCGATTCTCACTGGGTGCCCCATACTTCTGGCCTTGTGCCATATCTAATCTAAGCTTAGTAAATAACTATATCAGAAATTTCTGAGCACCCGACGTGGTGTAATGGTTAGCAAGCTAGATTAGCAGACCATTGTTAGTGAGTTCGATTCTCACTGGGTGCCCCATACTTCTGGCCTTGAGCCATGTCTAAGCTAAGCTTAGTAAATAACTATATCAGAAATTTCTGGGCACCCGACGTGGTGTAATGGTTAGCAAGCTGGCTGCGCAGACCATTGGTAGTGAGTTCGATTCTGGCCTTGTGCCATATCTAAGCTAATCTTAGTAAATAACTATATCAATAATTTCTCAACAAATTATTAGTGTATGTTACTGCTGCCCTTGATCAGGACTGAACCTGCAATCTAGAGATAACTGTGACTTAGAACTGTTTTAACCTAACTCCTTTATCCATTGGGCCATGTGTCCAATTGGAAACAATTATAAACGATTTTGAGAAAGCATTATAATATAATATAATGGTATTGATCAAGACAATATTACTAAGTTTGTTAGGACACGTTAATAAAAATGATTTTAAAGATGTTTGTTGCTTACCGTATGAATACAATTTTCCACCTCATATTTATGTGAACTGGGATTTTCAACCCTCGCAACAATTAAGTGTAAAAAGAGAGGAACTCTTCAATGCATTGATGAGGAAATAAGAGTTTGTCTCTCAAACATAAGACCAAACATTGAAGAAATCGCAATGTCTCATCAAGCTCATATTTCTCATTAACACAGGAATGAATAAACTTCATAGAGGTATGTTAAGTTTGCTTTTGTTAAATGTGTTATTTTCTATATATTTAACAGTTAACTTAATAACATGTTAGTCCTATTTTGTATACAGTGCGCTATCAAGTATCTGTAGTACTGTAAGTGCGCCCAGACTGTATAAAGTTTGAGAACCACTGCCTTAATGTTACGTTGAATATTTTAGCTTCGGAATTCTACCGATCGTCGTTAGAAAATAACTTATTTCGATTAAACTCATTAATTTAAATAATCACTTTGGTATTTCTTACTTACCGTATTCCCTGGCCAAATATCTGCAACAAGCCATGGTCTCAGGCATCATGCAGCCATTGTCCATTTGCAGACAAGGGAGGTACATACAGGGGAAATCTGAATAAAGAGAACATGTCAATAGGTTATTTTAAAATCACAAAAACATTTCTAATCTATATATATATATATATATATATATATATATATATATATGTGTGTGTGTGTGTGTGTGTGTGTGTGTGTGTGTGTAAGAAAGTTTTATAGAAAAACAACAAGATGTTAAAAATTTTTGCTGACAGATATCTGTTTCGACATTATGAATATGTCTTTATCAAAGCAACATTGTAAGCGGAAAAACGAAATGAATATATCAGTAATTACGAGGCACAGAACGCTCTTGATCAGTACCGGAGTTTTTTTTTAATTTAAAAAATACGTATTTGTTGTTAAAAATAAAATAAATTTTATTTTTAAAATGTTTAATCATTTTTATCATAAAAAGCTCAAAAGAGTTTGTAGTAAAAATGTATATGAATATCAAAAAGTTCAGGAAAATGTTCCGGTTACAAATGAAAGTTTAAAAATGTAACAAGTCCAGCAACATGAATCTGCAATGATGTTAAACTCGCAGAGTCGGGATCCTTATTACATTCGAAAATATGAGCCTCCGGTGATATGATTTAAGTAATTCCAAATTTGTTTTTATATATATATATGAGGAAAAAATAAGTAAAGAAAAGAAATGTAGATGGATAAAAATGAATTTTATTGATATCACTTTTAATCGATATCCCTTACACATGTGTTTTGGTCTGTTTATCAAAATGTATACGGATTTACGTTATTATTATTATTAAAATAATCAGATGGAGTTGAAATGATGATGATAATAATAATAGGAAAAATGTATAAAATATTCCGTACACAGAGAGATTTTTTACGACCTTCATCAGAGTGATTTTTTTTATTTTTTGAGTGGATATAAAAATCGTTGGAGACAAGAATAGAATTTTAAATGTTCGAAAAAAAGAATATTTTTTTAATCATTAGGAACGCAGAGGCCGTTAGAGACTGTTAAAAAAAATTGAAAGTTTTGGTGGAAGGTACTACCACTCCGGGTCAGAGTGGACCAGGGAGCAACCAGGTGATGAAGGGGTGCTCCACATTCCCCAAACCTCCAAAACTGGAACCTCACCATCAGATAGAGTTTAACGTCATTCCCAGGACATGTAGACCCGCAGCCTCCGCCTTCTAGCACCCATATGATAAAAAGGGGTTGGAGCTTGCCATAAGGGCAATAGGGTTGGGAAAATCAACAAATTTTTGAAAGTTTTGGTGGAATGGTATAATTTGTATTGCAAAGAATGAAATGTTATTAATAATCTTAAACTTGTTGATGTTTGAATGGAATATGTTTTCATTGTTATTGTTTGTTTTTCCTTATATTGTCGGATTCATTTTCTATGTTAATGCTGCCCTTGATCAGGACTGAACCTGCAATCTAGAGATAACTGTGACTTAGAACGTATCTGGTCTTGTTTCCTACATAAAATGGACATAATAAAAATGTCCTTTTTCTTTAAAGTGAAATTGTTGTTTTTTTTTTGTTTTTTTTTTTTTAGACCCACCAACTCCAAAAATGCAAACTTATATTTTTCCCGACACCTTGCGAAATTCAACGTGGTTTTCTGCTTGTGGCATCTTTACTATGCAGAGTGACGTCTGTCAGGACCTCCTTCGGGAACAGAAGGCAGTCAGAGCCCTTGTAGAAAATACCCTAACTAACCTAAACAGTCTTGAGCGGTTAGACAGAAATATCCTTAACCGCTGTGAAAAGGACATTTTTTCGTGGCAGCAAGAGTTGCTGGACTTGGACCGAAGACTCAGCATTGAGGCCTCAAGTGACGCTGTGTCCGCCATTTTAACCGACAGCTTCACGTTCAAACTACGGATAATTACTGAATTATCCAGTTTGAATGCTTCTGTACCAGCTGAACCGGTCACTGCTTCTGAGGGAGTTGACTATCCTGTGACACAGACACCACCCCCAGGCACGAGGCTTGGATTTACGGGACCGTCGTTAAAATGTCTATATTTTGGTGGAAGTGTATAATTTGTATTGCAAAGAATGAAATGTTATTAATAATCTTAAAACTTGTTGATGTTTGAATGAAATGTGTTTTCATTGTTATTGTTTGTTTTTCCTTATATTGTCGGATTCATTTTCCATTCCAAAAACAAAATTTGAAAAAGAAAATAACAGATGTTATTAATTAATGTTGTATTTATTGGCTAATATTGCAATGTTTCAATCTGGATAAGTTTTTAAATCTGGATGAGACTGAGAATATTAATAGTTTACTTTAATCTCGTAAAGATAGTTCTGCTTTAGCTTCATATACATAATGTTTGCGTAATTGGTTTAATATCTTGTTATTGGAAAATAGATTAATAATTTTTATTAAACCGGGTTGAAAGTACAATATATTCTGCAAGTATTTTAGTGATTAATGATTTTGGTTTAGGGTAGGAATTTAGGGTGATAATTTAAGTATATATATTTACTGTACGACCAATCTTACGCTATAAAGACAAATTGGAGGACAATTTGAAACGCCTCAATATTGAGTGCCTGTGAAAATTTAGTATCAAATCGGAAAGAATGGCGTAAGGCACATCTTTCTAAATTAAAGAGCTCTGAAGAAAATAGACTGAAACATCGACATCAACTCCGTTTAACTTTAAAGCAAAAGCATCTGATTCCCACTTTAAAAAATTAATGTCAGTGTGGCTTCATAGCTATCAGCAATGCCGGGCTGGTATCACACTTGAGAAAACACAAAATGTCTTCTTGATAGTATGCACAATGTGAGAGGAAACACATCACTCACTGCTGACCCTCATCTATCGTTTATGATTGGATAGTCCATCACACACACACACACACACACACACACACATATATATATATATATATATATATATATATATATATATATATATATATATATATAATTACCAAAATAATGATTACGAAATAAGTTGGAATTAAAAGAGTTAATAAGATTTTCTTACCATTCCTGCAACGATTCCAGTCAGAGAATTCGTATCTTGTCCATGTATTTGACACCAGCCATATGGAACATCATACGCATAATTTCGGCACGGCCACGGCCATTGAAGTAATGGAGAGTGTAGTTAGGCATGGTGAGCTTTGTCTTATACTGCTTAATACTACGTCCAAGACAATTGAAGTAAAGATATTCTAAGATATTCTACCTCCAAGGTTAGAGAGCTCAGTTTGACCTACTGTTTACCATGTTAATACATCATATCATGCGACCGCTTAGAAATGTAAGAGATAAACTTCAGAAATTATGTGTGTCGTAAATCGTACTCTATTCAAGTCTAGGACAATAATCTTTATACAATAACTAAAAATTAAAAGAGTTAATAAACGGTTCCTTACCATTCCTGCAACGATCCCAGTCAGAGAATTCGTATCTCTTGTCCATGTATTTGACACCAGCCATATGAAACATCATACGCATAATCTCGGCACGGCCACGGCCATTGAAGTAATGGAGAGTGTAGTTAGGCATGGTGAGCTTTGCTGCTTGTCGGCTACCAAAAGAGAACGAAGTGTTGTGGTTCGAGTGACTGTAAGTCTTCTCTGACAACCAAGCAAAGATGTGTTCGGTATTTATAGATCCTGGTGAATCAATTTGTTATCACTAATGGAAGAGTAAGTGGCACCCTGTCCAAGGTTGACTATTCAATATTCTTCGCTTGATAAGTTTAATTTCATTTGTACTTTACGAACTAGTAGAATCCATGTACTAAAGCAATAATTAGTGATTCATAGTTTCCCTTTTGTTTGGATGATCCCCCCCCCCAGAGGCGCAAACAACATTGGACATTTAAACATACCTTAAATGGTACTTTTGTTTGTAGAAGAAAAACAAAAAACACAGACAGTTAAATAACTCGGGGGGGTAATTTTTTTTTAAATCGCTATTATTAGTGGAGTCATCGATATCAGTAATAGAACTGTTATATATCCTAGCAAGAATATGAACTCTTCGGGCGCAAGTATTTATGTTTTAATGTAATAGATATATTAAATTAGAAAGACTTGTGCAGCTCCCATCTAGCTTATTCTCTAGGTGCTTCGTTAGGATCAAAGTAGTGCAGCCGTACAGTAGCACTGATACAACAACGGTTTGGAAGAATCAATCACTTTAACCTGTCAACCCATAGCTTTCCTATGTGTGTATTTCTGTTGATGAGATATTACTACCTAGGTACGTGAATTGTTTTATTGAATTTTGGAGTTTAGCATCGAGTGTGGAGATGTCTCCTTCATTTCTAAAACACATGAACTCAGTTTTAACGAAGTTTACGTATAGGCCAATGTTCTGTGCTGTCTTTTCTAAGCTGTGTAGCAAGGATTCGCGATAAGGTGTATTTGCGATAAGTATTTATGTTTTAATGCAATAGATATATTAAATTAGAAAGACCAACGAAAGTAAATAAGAACTATTGGTTAAATTGAACTTTTTGAAATTTTGAGGCGTAACACGGATTCTCAAAGATACGTGGTTGAAAGTTAACTGACCCGAAAAAATGTAAAAGTTTTTAAATAAAATAACTGGTCTATTATATCTTTTATTCATTAATATATCAAAAGTGACGATCTTATTAAATTAGGTTAATTCTTGTTTTTTTTCTTCAAAGATCCCTGTGTTACTCATACGCTGAGTTGGCGAGGACCGGTATCGAACTAGGAACCTTGCGGTTTCTAGCCGAACGCTCTACCGACTGAGCTAATCCGGCCCTTTCGGAGACAGTTTCGATGTCGCCTTGCTCCATCAAAAACCAGGATTTTTGACTGGGTCCAGAAATTCAGAGAGTTTGGAACTGTGCAAAATCTTAATTCTAAAAGTCTAAGAGACACTTATTCTGGTCGGAGGTTTTTTTCTTTCGGCGATGGTGAAATTTAGAAACATTGATTTTGGTTATACAGGGTGACCCAAAAACGAATAGAACCCACCCACAAATTTTGTAATAAATCTGTTAATTTCATATTATCTTTTTTTTTCTTTAAGAATATACAGTCAACCTGGTGCTTAATATATTGTAAAAATAATTTTTTCCAATATTTCATGGCCAAGCAAGGAAAAAAGCATTTTGCGTGGAGCCGTATTTCACCAAAAAATCATATACTGTAGTGCGCGTGGTCTCATGGTTAGAGTCATAGGAAATGGACTCGTCGACCCGAGTTCAATTCCTGGACGAAGCTGTTTGAATTTCAGATAGCGCTAATACCCTCGGGAAAGGTATGAATCCAATTCTCCCTCCAGCTATGGATAAATAGCAGGGCAGACTGGGCTCTTTAACCCTGGCTAAGTAACCATAATATATATTATATATATATATATATATATATATATATATATAGTATCCAAAAGTTCAGAGAAGAAATCTTCCTTACGAGACAAGAGGTTTTTTTTTTAAATCTGTCGCAGTTTGAGAGCTCAATGTGTGCTCTTAATGTTAGGGTCACAGAGCAAATTTATAAGTAAAGAAATAACAAAAGACTTAGAGATTTAGCATTATAGTCTATTATGTTACATAATCTATGCGGTTGCATAAGATTATTTTCGGTCCCCTGTAATTCTGAGGGGATGACCCTTTTCATACCATGGCCGGGTCCTTCCATGGAAAATTACAGAAGCCCGCCAAATATGTGAAGTCACGTGGGACCTGTTCGGTCCCCAGTTTTCAGTTAGACGTCAGGCAGAGAAGTCGGCCATTTTAGCTCCTGCCTATAACTGTAACTCACGCTCGCTATGTTAGTCAGATATTTAGTTACGTGAAATGTATAGTTAAGAAAATAAAAGTTTGTATAATTAATATGTTGATGAATGATGAATTAATATGTTGATGAAGTTTGTATAATTAATATGTTGATGAATGTCTTGGTAACAAGTCTAAGAAATGAATCCAGGACGACCAGCCAACAAGAACATAGCAATAGAAAGTCCAGACCTTAGGAGATCCGAGACGCTAGACCAGACCAAGTCAAGATGTTAGAAGATAGAACCAAAGCCGGCCAGAAGAAAAGACGACCAGAAGTAAAAAGTAAGAAAGGGTATGCAACATTAAGTTTCGTTTTATTTTGTTAAATTTTCGAGAGTGTTATCTTCTCTTCATCGGACATGTATCTGACTAAGGTGGCTGGCTATTTCTTATAGAGGTCGTATCGGCTGTTAGGTATATGTGGGTGGTTGCTGTTTGTGACATCGTTTCTTTCTTCTTCTTCTTGTGTGAGTGTTTTTTTTTTTTTGGCGGCAGTTTTTAATTGGTTTGTTTATAGTTGTTTGTTTTGTCTTTCTTGTGGTTTCCGCTGGGGGTCGTGGTTGTAGCGTTGGTCGTGGTGTTGTGAACATATTTGTATGCTTTTAGGAAACCGATGTCGTTATTGAGACCGTGGATGTGCGTACTTAGGCGTATTATCTATTTTATCTCTGTGTGATTTCGTGCTTATGTGGATGGAAATCCATGATCGATTAAGACGCATTTCAGGTTTTCCTGAAATTAATATATATATATATATATATATATATATATATATATATATGGAAATACGATGAGGAAATTAATCTGACAATATGAAAAGAAAATATTTTGAAAATACAACAAACACAGGATGTTAGGATCAGGAAACAATTTTAGTGTCAATACTTAAGCATTTCGGTATATTGTACCATCTTCAGGACACTGTTAGGTAATGTTTATGTGAGGGACAAAATTAAAGATGTTAAGTGTATAGTGGTTGTGTGAATCTGATGCTATTAACCGTTATTTTTTATATGCGCGTTTGTTTGCGAAAAGCAAATGACGTGATCAATGCATGTGCAAAAATGGAAGGTGAAGAACGTATAATGACGCATGCTTTAACGTGAATAAGCGGAGAACGAAAAGTTAATAAAGATATGCCGTATTTCATATGGAATATTAATGTTAGAAAAATAAGAAAATTAAAACAATATATAAATACATATAATCCATATATACGTATATCCACATATAATCATACATATATATATAATTATATATATATATATATATATATATATATATATATATACATACACACGCATACACATACATATATATGCATACGTGCATACATACACATACATATACATACGCATACACATACGTACACATATATAAATATACAAAATGTATTTGGTGTGTAGAATATAGTACAGACTGTTTCAACTTTATTAAGTCTCGTCAGCGATGTATACTAACGATTTATGTCGGAGGAAAATCGTTAGTATACATCGCTGATGAGACTTAATAAAGTTGAAACAGTCTGTACGATGTTCTACACACCGAACGGTTCTTTGCCGAGATTCACCTGTCATGATTATTTTCTATAATTATCGAATTTTATGCGATATACGCATTGTAATTGCCTTCAAGCAAAAATATAAATATTAATATATACTTTATCCAACAATGCTTCTAAAAACAAATATCCAAAAATCTTATATATATATATATATATATATATATATATATATATATATATATATATATATACGCGTGTGTGTGTATATGTGTATTATGAAATATGTAAATTGAAAAGTGGAAATGAATCCGACATTATGTTGAAAGGATAAATAAATAAACGAAAGAAAATGTTGAATGCGTAAAAACAGTTTAATGAAATGCTAACATGTATTTCGGCCGAGATTTTGTCCATGTACACATTGTCCATGTACACATTGCATGGGGCCGGGTTAGCTCAGTCGGTAGAGCGTTCGGCTAGAAACCACAAGGTTCCTAGTTCGAGACCGGTCCTCGCCAACTCAGCGATATGAGTAGCACAGGGATCTGTGCGGTAAAGTAAGGAGCTGATGGTAGGTGTGGCGCTCCACCTCAGACGCTAAAAAACAATCTCCTTTGTCTAGCGCAAGTGAAAAGGGGATAGACTCCCTCGCTGATTGGCTGATACCGACTTTAGGCCGCCCCGACGACTTTACTTTACTTACACATTGTATTCTATTTATTATTATTCTAAATATGAAATAAAATAATAATAATAATAGAAAAAAAAACTTTTATGAACACTTCTAAATTCTCTGTATTTTTACCGTTTTAACTTCAAATATCAAACATTTTTGCCCTAAAGAAGGCCGGTTTCTTTGTGTATTTAACTATATTATACTTTTCTATTATTCTTTCTATCTTTCTTTCTTCTTTTTTTTCTTACTTCTTCTTCTTCTTCTTATTATTATTATTATTATTATTATCATTATTATTATTATTCTTTCTTTCTTTCTTTCTTTCTTTCTTCTATATATCGTTCTTCTTTTTTCTTTCTTTCTTTCTTTTTGTTCTTCTTTCTATCTTTCTTTCTTCTTTTTTATTTCTTTCCTTCTTCTTCTTCTTCTTCTTCTTCTTCTTCTTCTTCTTCTTCTTCTTTTTTTTTGTTCTTTTTTGTTCTTCTTTCTTTCTTTCCTTCTTTCTTCTTCTTCTTTCTTTCCTTTTTTCTTTCCTTTTTTCTGTCCTTCTTTCTTCTTATTCGTTCTTTCTTATTCGTTCTTTCTTCTTCTTCTTCTTCTTCTTCTTCTTCTAGAAGATCAACAAAGTTAAGCATTGATGCGCCTGTTCAATACTTAAATGAGTGACAATTTAAGCAACTGCAGGTTCTGTAAGTAACCTGATATCAAACTGACTTTACTGTCTTTTGTTAGAATGCACCGACTGCACCTCTGCAGAGGGGTAAGACCCCCCCCCCAAATGGGACCACCATATGGGTGCTAGAAGGCGGTGGCTGCGGGTCTACATGTCCTGGAAATGACGTTAAACTCTATCTGATGGTGAGGTTTCATTTCTGGAGGTTTGAGGAATGTAGAGCACCCCTTCATCACCATTGCTCCCTGGTCCACTCTGATCCGGAGTGGTAGTACCTGTTAGGGTCTCATCTATGGGTTAAATAGAAAAATGTATTTATAAAAAAATTGTATTATCCATTAAGAATTGATTTATTTCAAAACTTTATCAGCATTAAATGACCCACTGAGGTTGATATGCCGTAAAACAAAACAAACAAACAAACAAACAAAAAGGATTGTGATTGGCTTATTTGACCCTTCATGCATGTACTCCATAACAAATTTCAATATGTGAGTCATTTAAAAACAAAAAACCGCCCGGGCGATGTAAAAATATAAACGCCCTCCGGGTGATGTAAAAATAAAATGTTAAAAGATATTGCCTGAGGCGGGTCAGAGTTAAAAATTCAATGTCAATAAACTAAATTTTATTCAGTTTCATTCTGTCAAAAAATACATTCTTTAAGATTTATTTTCGTTGAATAAAATTTATCTAAAAAAAATGTTCGTAGTTGTTAAGCTCTCAATTCTTAGAGATTAAAGAAATTTTAGGTAATTCATGAGGTAGTGCGTCCCGGTCTCCTGCCTCAAAAATTGCTACCCGGTGACTATTAAAATAACGACCCAGCTCAGTCTATTCAAAACTATCCATCTTTATATCTATCTATCTATCTATCTCAATTTCTTCATATTTATCTATATTACTTTCAATACTAAGATGTTTGTTTAATGTCTTGTTTTTAGTTTAAATAAACAAGAATTACGACAAAAAAAGAAGCGACCCCCCCCCCAAATACATTTACTTGTCGAAAATATCTATCTATCACCATTTGTTTATATCTATCTATATTATTTTGTTTGTTTATCTATCTATCTCAATCTATTCCAAACTATATATCTATCTTCATATCTAAACAAGAATTACGACAAATTTCGATAAATAAACAAGAATTACGACGAGCTGGGGTTATTATTTTGATAAACACAGGGTAGCAATTTTTGAGGCAGGAGACCGGGACGCACTTCTTCATAAATTACCAAATTTTGTATTTATTAAAACTAAAAGTAAACAGACATTTCCATGGACACGCGCATGACAACATACGCGCAAGTGCAAAAAAAACCTGCATTCACGTAAACATACAACACGAGAATACAGTTATATAAAAATACCATCATTCAAAAAAAAATTCATTTAAAAGGAAATGCCATAACTAGACTGCTTCAGTTCCAGTGATCTTTTGAAAAAGAGATATTATCTCGAAAATTCAAGAATTAAATACAGGTTAACACACAATAGCATTGTTACCGTATTATTATTATTTTCTTTACACCTGCATTGTGATAGCCTTCTAAATCAACCTCCTAACCAATATATACACAATGCTTCAAGCAAATTATAAAACTCTCTTAAAAGTAAACATTTTTATAAGTTTCTATTTAGCACAAAAAAAAAAAACAACAAAAAAACACGAATTCTGATTTCTGCTAAAAATGTCACAACATTATTTTTCAAACTTTTATTTGCTTCTTTAATTGAATTGCGAATAAAAAAAATCAAAGAAAGTTTCTAATGTAATTATTCAGATTCTTATCTTTATAGAAAAAAAAAAATTAAAACTCGTTTTTTATCGTTTCATTTATTTTCAGATTTCATAAAATAAAATAGGGTGGGGGGTTGACACCGTAAAAAAAGATTTCCCTTAATATATTTTAAGAAAAACTTTCTTTAAACATAATTTCATCAACAGGTGAATAATTACCGACATTTTCGTAGGGTATTTCTTTAAAGCGTTAGTCATAACTTGTTTTTGGCTACGTTAAATTTTAAATTGATTTGATGGTACGAAAATGTAAACATTCTATTCGTTCATAATTTACCTTATTTCCGAGAGTTGAAAAAACATATAAAAATTATCAGGAGCTTTTTTATTTTTAATATTTCTCCTTTTGAATGGTTTAACACTTTCAAGATAATATTAACCTTTATTCAAGTTCCATTTTGCTAAATATGGGGGGGGGGTAAATTTTATACGGCAGATTGGACATGTAGAGACCATTGTTGTTTGGTGTTTGTGTAGTTGAAAAAGATCCGAGTTTTGATCCCCACAATTTAGAATGTATAAGACTACGGAAATGAAGTTTCCATAGAAAACAAAAGAAGACAAAATTGATAAAAGAAACAAACTTTATATACATTAATTTACAATTGGTATATTCAATTGTTCTTTCATTGGTGTTGCAGACTGTATGTGTCTGTACGTAGTTGTGTGTGACAAGTGTGGCATGTATTGTTTATATTTGTGATTGGTTGTGTCAACATTGTAGCAGTTTTGTCTGAGATTGAAACTTGTGATTGAAATTGGTTGTTGTTGAGCGAGAGAGAGAAAATTGGAAACGAAAATACGAGACCAACCTGATATATAATTTTGTGTCTTCGGGCAGCGACTTCTCCCCATTGTGTCGATGTTGGGGGAGAACTTTCGCTCCTACTGTCGAGTTAGAGGGCATTCGCCCCAACTCTTTCGAGTCGGTAAGAGCGTAAGCTCCCACTGTAGTTTTTCAGCTCTACTTATTTATAATTTTAATTATTCATCAAAAATCAGCTGATCTTTGTGCATTCCATTGAATATCGGCAGTTTTCTAATGACGTAGATATTGCCATCGAAATGTTCAAATATCCGCTGATTCTGTTACTTGTGGCATTCCAATGACCGTTCAGTTTTCTATTGATATAAATATTATCATTGGAATTTTCAACTATTATTTCTCGTTTGTAAACAATCTTTTGTCCTTAGATTATCTACATTGTAAACAATTATCTATTGTTTCTAAAATATTTCAAAACTAATATTATTTCGATTAACTTTTGTTTACCTAATTCTAAATTCAAATCATAAAACTAGTTATTTAAGAAAACTTAATTATTTTAATTTGGTCAATTCCACATGCCGTAAAAATATAGGGGCCAATCCCTATAGACATCACTACTGTATATGCATTTTTGCATTAAAATATAAACAATACGTTTATTAATTAATTTTCTTAAAGATTTAATAAATTTCATATTTATACATTAAACGAAGCATTAAATTAATTGAAAAGGTTCATTTAATTTTTAAAGAACTGTTGTGATGTGTATTTTCGTATTCCTTGTTGTAGCAATAGTAGTAATTCTTCGAGCGTATCGTAGCTCTAAGTCTCAGCTTCTCGTAGCTAATTCTCCTATGTCCGCTAGACTGTCTCTATATATCTCCTGCTGAAATACACGTATGTAAACGAGATAACACACCATTGGCTATCTCACTACAAGAACAAAATTAAAATTTATATTAATTAAGATTAAAATCCTCTTTGATAATAATAGCTAATAAAATTAAACACTATTTTTTCCATTAAATATAAATGTAACCGAAATAACTTCCGGTTCAGTCGTACCATTTGTTTTTGTATTTTTCTACTCTTAAACCAAAAGACTTAATATTTTAATAGTTTAATATTAAACTGATGTGTTTGTTATTATTCACTCAGCGCCTCCCTTGCCTCATATGGTAGAGACGCCACAGTATCATTGACAGGTTAATTTCGCAGGAATTTCTCCGTGCTGTATCGTGGCCGAAACAGTATAGTTTCTAACTATCCTGCTGAAGTCCCGGTTTCGATTTCTGTCGGAGGGAAATCGTTAGTATATATCGCTGATGAGACTTAATAAAGTTGAAACAGTGTGTACGATATTCTACACACCGAGTAATTATTTGCGAAATTCACTTGTCATTATTATCTTCTATAATTATCGAATTTATGCGATATTTGCATTGTAATGGCCTTCAAGCAAAAATATAAATATTAATATATATACTTTAATATTAAAATTTTATTATTTTAATATTAGCGTAAAAATATTTTCTTTTTAAAAGATTTTTTATCTTGATTTTAAATAACGTAAAAGTTTAGTACAGAATTAAACCGGATATAAAGTTGGACACAAAATATTCAAGGTATGTGAAGGTTAAGATGAAATTTCAAGTTTGTAGATTGTGACATATCGCTGGTACATCAACCAGTATACATATGCTAGAATTATAAGAAAACTTTATCTGAAAGAAATAAATAAAAAGAAAAGAAAACCCAAAGGTGTGTGGGCGAGGAAAGAAGTAAGATTCAACCGGTCTTTTATTTTTTACGAAGGAATGTTAACATTCCTACTACTACCTATGTGCTTAGAAGACAACTGTACTCTCCCCCATACACACACCTTATGTGATGGGAAAAGTATGCATGCGGATTTCAATTGTGACCCCGCGACCCTAAGAGTACACCTTACCCCAGGATTGTCGCTATGACAACGACTGAGACGGCTTTTCGCGTGAAGAAATCGCGCAAGGCAAGACACAGTTGAAAGAACCATCCGACGGTCAGCACCTAGAAACTTCTTGCTCTGCAAAAATTCGATACTTGGATCGAAAGACGGGAGGACGGAAGAATTAAAGACATTTTACTACGAATTAAAGCTAATTCATTTTGGATGGAAAGAACGAATCACCATTGATAAACAAAGAGTATAATTCAACCCTCAAGGCTATTATCAACCTATTGCCTTGACCACCAAAAAGATTGGGACGAAGATATCCCTTTCCTGGTGTTTGCGGCCCCACAAGAATCTTTAGTATTCAGTCCTTTCGAAATGATTTTCGGACATTCCGTAAGAGGACCATTGGCGATGTTGCGAGAAAAATGGATACAAGAGAGTCCAACGAAAGAATCCTTGTCAGACTATATAACCCGTTTCAGAACACGGTTGTACGAAACCAGTAAAGTGGCACGAGAAAATCTCCGGATAAGCCAGAGCCGGATGAAACAACGCTATGATCTAAACACAGCCCGTAGAAATTTCAAAACAGGAGATAAAGTGTTAGTACTATTACCCTTGTCTGGGCACCCCCTTAAAGCCCGATTTCATGGTCCCTATAAAATTTCCCGAAAAGTCGGCGACCTCAATTACCCCTGACCGGGGAAAGGCAACCCAAATGTGTCATGTCAACATGATAAACCCTCTCACGAGAGAGGAAAGGAGAATCCCGTTTTGGTCACCACTGGACCCATACCTTTGAGTACTCACAGGGAATATTATGGTGAAGTCATGGAAAAAAAGAACGACCATCCCTAGAGATTACGGAACTCGGAAATCCTAGCCGACCTCACACCCAAAATTGAACATCTGGATCCCAAGGAAAAAGATGATATAACCCATCTCATAAATAATGTTCGCAGTTTATTCCCAGATGTCCCCAAACAAGCAGACATTATCCAACACGACATCAATATCCAATTAATAGCGTTGATCCCAGGAGGCGCCCCCTTGAGGGGAATGCCGACGGGATCGACGCATCTTTTGTGCATACCACACATGAGATTCGGCTTGTGGGTGGGCCTACATAAAAATGTCCTTGTGTCGCGCCGTCATGGGTGGAATGAGAGGCAAATACCCTTCTCCAGCAATTGGTTAAACGATACCACTACTGTTCTTCTACAAGGATGGGGCTGGCATTAAATAACCCATGGAAGTTGATATGGCATTAAGAGAGATAAAAATATATGATATAACAGAAAAGCAAATGGAGGATGTGTGGAGACAGAGATGAGACGATCAATCATGTATTAAGCTAAGAAAAACTCGCATAAGAAGAATACAGGTCTAGGCAAGACTGGGATTGAAAGGTAATTCACTGGGAACTATGCATAAACCAGAATCTGATCACTAGAATGAAATGCCTAAATTTATCTAGAAGACCACAGCTTGAATTAATTGAAGCAATATGAAAAACAAATAACGAATAAATAATTGGAAATCAAAATTGATTTATTTAATATTTTCAATTCATTACATCATCAAAACAAATAACAATTTTAATTTTTGATGAAACAAGAATTAGAATATTCTCATTTTGAAAGGTAGTTCGATGTATGGGATCTTTGGTGAGTTCGTCTTTACCAGCAGGTGTTGCAACGGTTCTTCAGGTAACTGCAGATCTTGGGGTGGGAACCCATACGGTTGTACAGACCCATCATTCTGGGGTACTGGCTGAACATGGACTGGTTCTGCATCCACATGCTCTCCATGCAACAATAGTACATCATGTCACACCAGGTCATCTGAAAAAAAAATTCAAAGAAATATTATAAGTTTCAACACGAATGACGATGAATGCATTTTTATAGTAAAAATCATTTCCAATGCATTTTTATAATAAAAATCATTTCCAATGCATTTTTATAGTAAAAATCATTTCTAATGCATTTTATAGTAAAAATCATTTCCAATGCATTTTCATAGTAAAAATCATTTCCAATGCATTTTTATAGTAAAAATCATTTCCACTGCATTTTTATAGTAAAAATCATTTCCAATGCATTTTTATTGTAAAAACTATTTCCAATGCATTTTTATAGTAAAAATCATTTCCAATGCATTTTCATAGTAAAAATCATTTCCAATGCATTTTTATAGTAAAAATCATTTCCAATGGATTTTCATAGTAAAAATCATTTCCAATGCATTTTTATAGTAAAAATCATTTCTAAATTATTGTAAAAATCAAGAGTCATTCTATATTATATAATATAGATATATCATTTATAATATACTGAAAAGAAACTTACCTGGTCTCCCATGAACCATTGGTTTCCACCATTGCGCATGCACAGTGACCTCTCCATGAAGGGCATAATCCTGTTGAAGGTGTTCATGTATCTCCAATACATGTAGTTCTGAAAATGAAATCAAACAGTATAACGTGCAGTCTGGGCTGTAAACCTTAAATTGAAATAATGCTAACAAAACTAGTAAGGATATGCACCCATCGGGCATGAGTATGTAATATATTAAATTAGAAAAATTACCGAAATTAAATAAGAATGCATATAAAAAGAATACACATACGTTAATTATATTTTAACTGATTTCTATATAAAATCCTTCATAGGATGGATTTTAATATGTTGGAGATATTATTAGGGATCAATTACACCAAGTGATTATTAAACCCGATTTTACTAAAACCAATATGCAAATTAAGAACACCATATATAATGTTATCTCCGTTATTCGGACTATTATCCCTATCTTCATTGTTATTTGTACAACGTTTCGGCCGATATACCCTCCAGCCTTCTTCAGGTATTTCTTGTCGGACTCGGGACCCTTCTCGGACTCGGGAACCTTCTTTTCTAACTCGGGAACTTTCTTGTCGTATTCGGGAGCCATGACGGAACTTTGAACCTAACCCTTTATTTAGTCCACGGGGGTATCCTCTTCTCATTCCGGTAACCATAGCTGGGGTAGGAGTTGAGTTAATTAATTATTTTTCTAACTGCTTTCACTCAGGATTGAACTCGGGTTCCAGAGATAACTGTCACTTAGAACTATCTTAACCTAACTGCCTTATCCACTCGGCCATCTCAAACATTCAGAGAAATACCATATATAATGTAAACCTTTATTTCATTAGTGATATATAAGACACTCTGCTGGATCATAAACACATTAATAACCAGGCCTTCGGGTCGGGGGTCCGGTGTGCTTCGGCCACTGGACCAGTGTGTTAAATTAACAGCGTCGATCCAAGGGGGCTATCCCCCCAGACAATACCTGTCCCCTCGATTTAAAGGGGCAGGGCTGGGTTTATTGCCCAGCGCCCGATGCGCCCCATCGAGGGGAAATACCGACGGGATCAACGCATTGTTTTTGCCTACCACCCATGTGCTTCGGGGTGTGGGTGAGCCCACATAAAAATGTCCTTGTGTCACGCCCTCATAAGTGGGATGAGAGGCAAATACCCATTAATAACCAGGCCTTCGGGGCGGGGGTCCGGTGGTTTCGGCCGCTGGACTATTAATGTAAATTAACGGCGTGGTGCCAGATGCTCTCCCCAGGCAAAGTTGCGTCTATTGCCCTGCGCATGAGACCCCCCTCCTTAATCGGGAATGTCGACGGGATCTACGCATTTTTGCACCCACTATCCCATGAACTTCGGTTCGTGTGTGGTTCCACATTAAAAAGACCTTGTGTCACACTCACATACATGGGATGTGAGGTAAATAATTTAATAACTGTTGTGGGGTTTTAAGGGGTCAAATAAGAACAAAACGACGGGTAACAAATGTAGGAAAATGTATTAACAAAAGAGTAGACAATTAAAGTACAGAGAAGTGGGAATTACGTCCGACAAATAGAGTTATGAGCTGACTCGCATTGGCTTACTCCTCAAGCCATAATTGTCCCTGTTACTTATAGTAACCGTCGGCGCATTCCATTAGTCTATAGGGTATATCAGCTATAACAATAACATTGGCTCAGATTATTATAGAGACCACGTTGATAAGATTAATCTTATTATATAATAAAAACGAATTACACAAGATAGGTCACAAGGTAGGTGTTAGACAGCTTTAATTGTTTCCTCAAATAATAAATAAGAAACCTACATACTATTAAGAAACTTTAGTTGGGACCCATCGGATTTCCCGGGGATTCATTCAAAGTAAATATGTGCGAATTGCACAAGATAGGTTACAAGGTAGGTGTTAGACGGCTTTAATTGTTTCCCCAAATCATAAATAAGAAACCTACAATCTATTAAGAAACTTTAGTTGGGACCCATCAAATTTCCCGGGGACTCATTCAAAGCAAATATGTGCGTCCTAGGACACACTAAATCTAAAAGCGATCAGCATCACTGCACTCAGTGTACTGTGTAAATATTTCCTTTTGTAATAAATAAATTCTGGGCCCAATCGACTAAAGATGGACCGCATATATAAAACCGCGGGTCCTCGGTTCTCGAACATAATTCGTTCCAAAATTATGTTCAAGAACCGATTTATTCGAAAACTGATATAATATTTCCCATAAGACATAGCAGATTTTCATTCTTGACCATCAGACCTCACAACTTTCATCTTTCCCTTTCCGGTAGAATCACGGCTGCCTTTTCTTAGAATCCATGAATAACGGTTAAAGTAGCCGTAAAACAGAGAATAAACACAAAAGAAGTGTAGAATTTATAAAAAAAACAATATCAGACACTCGTTCAAAATAGCGACTGACGCTAACTAATGCTGCTTGGGTAGACTCAACCATTTCTGCTGTATTTCATTTGCCTTGGCAGTCATTCGCGTGACTTCCGTGTTCATCGATTCGACTCGTGTGTCCAAAGTCCGAACATTTGTTCGACATCGGAGGACTTTTTTTTTACTCAAATCTTATGTTCGAACTCTGAATTGTTCGTCTTCTGAGTCGTTCGACTTATTATTATAATAATCTTCATACAATGACTGCTACTTACACAGTAAAGTTAAGCATTGATGCGCCTGTTCAATACTTAACAGGTGACAATTTAAGCAACTGCGGTTCTGTAAGTAACCTGATAGAAACTGACTTGTACTGTCTCTTTGTTAGAATGCACCGACGCACCTCTGCAGAGGGTGAAGACCCCCCCCAAATGGGACCACCATATGGGTGCTAGAAGGCGGTGGCTGCGGGTCTACATGTCCTGGAAATGACGTTAAACGTCTATCTGATGGTGAGGTTTCATTTTGGAGGTTTGAGAATGTAGAGCACCCCTTCATCACCATTGCTCCCTGGTCCACTCTGATCCGGAGTGGTAGTACCTGTTAGGGTCTCATCTATGGGTTAAATAGAAAAATGTATTATAAAAAAATTGTATTATCCATTAAGAATTGATTTATTTCAAACTTTTCAGCATTTAAATGAACCCACTCGAGGCTTATATGCGTAAAACAAAACAACAAAACAAACAAACAAAAAGGATGTGATTGGTTATTTGACCCTTCATGCATGTACTCCATAACAAATTTCAATATGTGAGTCATTTAAAAACAAAAAACCGCCCTGGGCGATGTTAAAATTATAAACGCCCTCCGGGTGATGTAAAAATAAAATGTTAAAAGATATTGCCTGAGGCGGGTCCAGAGTTTAAAAATTCAATGTCAATAAACTAAATTTTATCAGTTTCATTCTGTCAAAAAATACTTCTTTAAGATTATTTTCGTTGAATAAAATTATATCTAAAAAATGTCGTAGTTGTTAAGCTTCTCAATTCTTAGAGATTAAAGAATTTTAGGTAATTCATGATGATGTGGGCGTCCCGGTCTCCTGCCTCAAAATGGCTACCCGCGTACTATTATAAATAACGACCCAGCTCAGTCTATTCAAAACTTATCCATCTATTAAATCGTATCCATCTATCGATCAATTCCATTTTCATATTTATCTATATACTTTCATACAGATGTTTGTTTATATGTCTTGTTTTAGTTTATAATAAACAAGAATTACGACAAAAAAAAAGCACCCCCACCCCCCCCAAATACATTTACTTGTCGAAAATATCTATCTTCACCCATTTGTTATTCTTATCTATTATTTATGTTTTGTTTATTCTATCCCATCCTCAATCTATTCCAACACTATATCTATCTTCATATCTAAACAAGAATACGACAAATTTTCGATAAATAAACAAGATTACGACGAGCTGGGTTATTATTTTATAAACACGAGGTAGCAATTTTTGAGGCAGGGAGACCGGGACGCACTTCTTCATTAAATACCAAATTTTGTATTTATTAAAACTAAAAGTAAACAGACTTTCCATGGACACGCGCATGACACTATCACGCGCAAG
Organism: Doryteuthis pealeii; assembly: GCA_023376005.1. Classification (NCBI taxonomy): domain Eukaryota; kingdom Metazoa; phylum Mollusca; class Cephalopoda; order Myopsida; family Loliginidae; genus Doryteuthis; species Doryteuthis pealeii. Next base: position 8,581,025 of record CM042175.1, read on the forward strand.
TGCAAAAAAAACCTGCATTCACGTAAACATACAACACGAGAATACAGTTATATAAAAATACCATCATTCAAAAAAATTCATTTAAAAGGAAATGCCGTCTAATAGACTGCTTCAGTTCCGTGATCTTTTGAAAAAAGAGATATTATCTCGAAAATTCAAGAATAAATACAGGTTAACACACATAGCATTGTTACCGTAGATATTATATATTTTCTTACACCCTGCATGTAGTGAAGCCTTCTAAATCAACCTCTACCAATATATACACAATGCTTCAAGCAATTATAAAAACTCTCTTTTAAAGTAAACCATTTTTAAAGTTTCTATTTAGCACACAAAAAAAAAACAACAAAAAACAACACGAATTCTGATTTCTGCCTAAAAATGTCACAACATTATTTTTCTCAACTTTATTTGCTTCTTTAATTGAAATTGCGAATAAAAAAATCAAAGAAAGTTTCTAATGTATTATTCAGATTCTTATCTTTATAGAAAAAAAAAATTAAAACTCGTTTTTTATCGTTTCATTTATTTTCAGATTCATAAAATAAAATAGGGGGGGGTTGACACCGCTAAAAAAGATTTCCCTTATATTTTAAGAAAACTTTCTTTAAACATAATTTCATCAACAGGTGAATAATTACCGACATTTTCGTAGGTATTTCTTTAAAGCGTTAGTCATAACTTGTTTTTGGCTACGTTTAAATTTTAAATTGATTTGATGGTACGAAAATGTAAACATTCTATTCGTTTCATAATTTACCTTATTTCCGGAGATTGAAAAAACATATAAAAATTATCAGGAGCTTTTTTATTTTTTAATATTCTCCTTTTGAATGGCTTAACACTTTCAGATAATATTAACCTTTATTCAAGTTCCATTTTGCTAAATATGGGGGGGGCGGGTAAATTATATACGGCAGATTGGACATGTAGAGACCATTGTTGTTGGTGTTTGTGTAGTTGAAAAAGATCCGAGTTTTGATCCCCACAATTTAGAATGTATAAGACTACAGAATGAAGTTTTCCATAGAAAAACAAAAGAAGACAAATTGATAAAAGAAACAAACTTTATATACATTAATTTACAATTGGTATATTCAATTGTTCTTTCATTGGTGTTGCAGACTGTATGTGTCTGTACGTAGTTGTGTGTGACAAGTGTGGCATGTATTGTTTTATATTTGTGATTGGTTGTGTCAACATTGTAGCAGTTTTGTCTGAGATTGAAACTTGTGATTGAAATTGGTTGTTGTTGAGCAGAGAGAGAAAATTGGAACGAAAATACGAGACCAACACTATATATAATTTGTGTCTTCGGGCAGCGACTTCTCCCACTTGTGCGATGTTGGGGGAGAACTTTCGTCTCCTACTGTCCGAGTTAGAGGGCATTCGCCCCAATCTTCGAGTCGCGGTAAGAGCGTAAGCTCCCACTGTAGTTTTTCAGCTTACTTATTTATAATTTTAATTATTCATCAAAAAATCAGCTATCTTTGTGCATTCCATTGAATATCGGCAGTTTTCTAATGACGTAGATATTGCCATCGAAATGTTCAAATTCCGCTGATTCTGTACTTGTGGCATTCCAAAGACGCAGTTTTCTATTGATATAAATATTATCATTGGAATTTTCAACTATTATTTCTCGTTTGTAAACAATCTTTTGTCCTTAGATTTATCTACATTGTAAAACAATTATCTATTGTTTCTAAAATATTCAAAAAATATTATTTCGATTAAACTTTTGTTTCTAATTCTAAATTCAATCATTAAAACTAGTTATTTAAGAAAACTTAATTATTTAATTGGTCATTCCACATGCCTAAAAAATATACGGGCCAATCCCTATAGACATCACTACTGTATATGCATTTTGCATTAAATATAAACAATACGTTTATTAATTAATTTTCTTAAAGATTTTAAAATCATATTTATACATTAAACGAAGCCATTTAAATTAATTGAAAGGTTCATTTAATTTTAAAGAACTGTGTGATGTGTATTTTCGTATTCCTTGTTGTAGCAAAGTAGTAGTATTCTTCCGAGCGTATCGTAGCTCTAAGCTCTCAGCTTCTCGCTAGCTAATTCTCCTATGTCCGCATAGACTGTCTCATTAAATCTCCTGCTGCGATACACGTATGAAACGAGATACACACCATTGCTATCTCACTACAAGAAGCAAATTAAAATTATATATAATTATAAGATTAAAATCCTCTTTGATAATAATAGCAAATAAATTAAACACTATTTTTTCCATTAAATAATAAATGTAACCGAAATAACTTCCGGTCAGTCGTACCATTTGTTGTTTGTATTTTTCTACTCTCGTAACCAAAGACTTAATATTTTATAGTTTAATATTAAACTGATGTGTTCTGTTATTATTCACTCAGCGCCTCCCTTGCCTCATATGGGTAGAGACGCCCAGCTATCATTGAAGAGTTAATTTCGCAGGAATTTCTCCGTGCTGATCGTGGCCGAAACAGTATAGTTTCTAACCTATCCTGCTGAGAGTCCCGGTTCGATTTCTGTCGGAGGGAATCGTTAGTATATATCGCTGATGAGACTTAATAAAGTTGAAACAGTGTGTACGATATTCTACACACCGAGTAATTATTTGCGAAATTCACTTGTCATTATTATCTTCTATAATTATCGAATTTATTGCGTATATTGCATTGGTATGGCCTTCAAGCAAAAATATAAATATAATATATATACTTTAATATTAAAATTTTATTTTAATAATTAGCGTAAAAATATTTCTTTTTAAAAGATTTTTATCTTGATTTTAAATAACGTAAAAGTGTTAGTACAGAATTAAACCGGATATAAGATGGACACAAAATATCAAGTATGTGAAGGTTAAGATGAAATTTCAAGTTGTAGATTGTGACATATCGCTGGACATCAACCAGTATACATATTCTAGAATTATAAGAAAACTTTATCGAAAGAAATAATAAAAAGCAAAAGAGAAAACCCAAAGGTGTGGGGCAGGAAAGAAAGTAAGATTCAACCGGTCTTTATTTTTACGAAGGATGTTAACATCTACATACTACCTATGTGCTTAGAGACAACTTACTCTCCCCATACACACACCTTATGTGATGGAAAGTATGCATGCGGATTTCTTGTGACCCGCGACCCTAAGATACACCTTACCCCCAAGATTGTCGCGTATGACAACGACTTGAGACGGCTTTTCGCCGTTGAAGAGAATCGCGCAAGCAAGACACAGTTGAAACGAACCATCGACGGTCAGCACCTAGAAACTTCTTGCTCTGCAAAAATTCGATACTTGGATCGAAAAGACGGGAGGACGGCAGAATTAAAGACATTTTACTACGAATTAAAGCTAATTCATTTGGATGGGAAGAACGAATCACCATTGATAAACAAGAGATATAATTCAACCCTCAAGGCTATTATCAACCTATTGCCTTGACCACCAAAAAGATTGGGACGAAGATACTCCCTTTCCTGGTGTTTCGCGGCCCCACAAGAATCTTAGTATTCAGTCCTTTCGAAATGATTTTCGGACATCCGTAGAGTACCATGGCGATGTTGCGGCAGAAAAATGGATACAGAGAGATCCAACGAAAGAATCCTCAGACTTATAACCCGTTTCAGAACACGGTGTACGAAACAGTAAAGTGGCGACGAGGAAATCTCCGATATACAGCCAGAGCGGATGAAACAACGCTTATGATCTAACACAGCCCGTAGAAATTTCAAACAGGAGAAAAGTGTTAGAGTACTATACCCTTGTCTGGGCACCCCCTTAAAGCGCCGATTTCATGGTCCCTATAAAATTTCCCGAAAAGTCGCGACCTCAATTACCCCTGACCGGGAAAGGCAACCCAAATGTGTCATGTCAAATGATAAACCCTCTCACGAGAGAGGAAAGCGAGAATCCCGTTTGGTCACCACTGGACCCATACCTTTGAGTACTCACAGCGGAATATTAGGTGAACATCATGGAAAAAAAGACGACACATCCCTAGAGATTACGGAACTCGGAAATCCTAGCCGACCTCCACACCCAAAATTGAACATCTGGATCCCAAGGAAAAAGATGAATATAACCCATCTCATAAAAAGTGTTCGCAGTTTATTCTCCAGATGTCCCCAAACAAGCAGACCATTATCCAACACGACATCAATATCCAATTAATAGCGTTGATCCCAGGAGGCGCCCCCTTGAGGGGTGCGACGGGATCGACGCATCTTTTGTGCATACCACACATGAGATTCGGTGTACTGGTGGCCTACATAAAAATGTCTTGTGTCGCCCGTCATGGGTGGACTGAGAGGCAAATACCCTTCTCCAGCAATTGGTTAAACGATACCACTACTGTCTTCTACAAGGATGGGGTGGCATTAAATAAACCCATGGAAGTTGATATGGCATTAAGAGAGATAAAAATATATGATATAACAGAAAAGCAAATTGGAGGAATGTGTGGAGACAGAGATGAGACGATCAATCATGTATTAAGCTAAGAAAAACTGCAATAAGAAGATACAGTCTAGGCAAGACTGGGATATGAAAGGTAATTCACTGGGAACTATGCATAAACCAGAATCTGATCACTAGAATGGAAATGCCTAATTTATCTAGAAGACCACAGCTTGAATAATTGAGCAATATGAAAAACAAATAACGAATAAATAATTGGAAATCAAAATTGATTTATTTAATATTTTCAATTCATTACATCTCAAAACAAATAACAATTTTAATTTTTGATGAAACAAAGAATATGAATATTCTCATTTGAAAGGTAGTTCGATGTATGGGATCTTTGGTGAGTTCGTCTCTTACCAGCAGGTGTTGCAACGTTTCTTCAGGTAACTGCAGATGTCCGGGGTGGAGAACCCATACGGTTGTACAGACCATATTTGGAACAGGTACTGGCATGAACCATGACTGGTTCTGCATCCACATGCTCTCCATGCAACAATAGTACTCATGTCACACCAGGTCATCGAAAAAAAAATTCAAAGAAATATTATAAGTTTCAACACGAATGACGATGAATGCATTTTAGTAAGATATCATTTCCAATGCATTTATAATATAAAACATTTCCAATGCATTTTTATAGTAAAATCATTTCTAATCGATTTTTATAGTAAAAATCATTTCCAATGCATTTTCATTAGTAAAAATCATTTCCAATGCTTTTATAGTAAAAATCATTTCCACTGCATTTTTATAGTGAAAAATCATTTTCCAATGCATTTATTTGTAAAAACTATTTCCAATGCATTTTTATAGTAAAAATCATTTCCACATGCATTTTCATAGTAAAAAATCATTTCCAATGCATTTTTATAGTAAAAAAATACTTCTCAATGGATTTTCATAGTAAAATCATTTCCAATGCATTTTTATAGTAAAAATTCATTTCTAAATTATTTGTAAAAATCAAGAGTCTTCTATTATTATATAATATAGAATATATCATTTATAATATACTGAAAAGAAAAACTTACCTGGTCTCCCATGGACCATTGGTTTCCACCATTGCGCCATGCACAGTGACCTCTCCATGAAGGGCATATCCTGTTGAAGGTGGAGTTCATGTATCTCCAATAATGTAGTTGCTGAAAATGAGAATCAAAACAGATATACGTGCAGTCTGGGCTGTAAACCTTAAATTGAAATTATGCTAACAAAACTAGTACAGGTATGCACCATCGGGCAGATGGATCGTTTTATTTTGTTAAATTTTCGAGAGTGTTATCTTCTCTCATCGGACATGATCTGACTAAGGTGCTGGCTATTTCTTAGAGTCCGTATCCGCTGTAGATAGGTGGTTTGGCTGTTGTGACAATCGTTCTTCTTCTTCTTCTTCTTGCAAATAGTGAGTGTTTTTTTTTTTTTGGCCGGCCATTTAATTGGCTTTGTTATATTGTTTGTTTTGTCTTCTGTGGTTCCGCTGGGGTCGTGTTGTAGCGTTGGTCGTGGTGTTCTGAACATATTGTATGCTTAGAAAACCGATTGTCTTATTGAGACCGTGGGATGTGTCGTAACTTTTAGGCGTATTTATCTATTTATCTCTGTGTGTTTCGTCTTATGTGGATGGAAATCCATGATCATTAAGACGCATTTCAAAGGGTTCCTTGGGGGGGGAAAAAAATTAAATATAATATTATTATAATATATAATTATATATAATATATATATAATAATGAAAACCGATGACGGAAATAATCTGACAATATGAAAAGAAAATATTTGAAAATTACAACAAACACAGATGTTAGGATCAGGAAAACAATTTTTAGTGTCAAACTTAAGCATTTCGGTTATTATGACCATTTCAGGACACTGTTAGGTTAATGTTTATGTGAGGACAAAATTAAAGATGTTAAGTGTAGAGTGGTTGTGTGAATCTGATGCTATTAACCGCTTATTTGTTTATATGCGCGGTTGTTTGCGAAAAAGCAAATGACTGTGATCAATGCAGTGCCAAAAAATTGGAAAAGGTGCAAGAACGTATTAATGACGCATGCTTTAACGTGAATAAGCGGAGACGAAAAGTTAATAAAGATAGCCGTATTTCATATGAATATTAATGTTAGAAAAAATAAGAAAATTAAAACAATATATATAATACATATAATCCATATATACGTATATCCACAATATAATCATACATATATATATATATATATATATATATATATATAATATATATACATACAACACGCATACACATACATATATATGCATACGTGCATACATACACAACATATTACATACGCATAACAATACTACACATAATTAAATATACAAAATGTATTTGTGTGTAGAATATAGTACAGACTGTTTCAACTTTATAAGTCTCGTCAGCGATGTATACTAACGATTTATGTCGGAGGGAAAATCGTTAGTATACATCGCTGATTGAGACTTAATAAAGTTGAAACAGTCTGTAACGATGTTCTACACACCGAACGGTTCTTTGCCGAGATTCACCTGTCATGATTATTTTTCTATAATTATCGAATTTTATGCGATATACGCATTGTAATTGCCTTCAAGCAAAAATATAAATATTAATATATACTTTATCCAAACAATGCTTCTAAAAACAAATATCCAAAAATCTTATATATTATTAACTATATATATATAATATATAATATATATATATAATATATATACGCGTGTGTGTGTATATGTGTATTATGAAATATGAAATTGAAAAGTGGAAATGAATCCGACATTATGTTGAAAGATAAATAAATAAACGAAGAGAAAATGTGAATGCGTAAAACAGTTTAATGAAATGTAAACATGTATTTCGGCCGAGATTTTGTCCATGTACACATTGTTCCATGTACACATTGCATGGGGCCGGGTTAGCTCAGTCGGTAGAGCGTTCGGCTAGAAAACCACAAGTTCCTAGTTCGAGACCGGTCCTCGCCAAACTCAGCGATATGAGTAGCACAGGGATCTGTGCGGTAAAGTAAGGAGCTTGATGGTAGGTGTGGGCTCCACCTCAGACGCTAAAAAACAATCTCCTTTGTCTAGCGCAAGTGAAAAGGGGATAGACTCCCTCGCTGATTGGCTGATACCGACTTTAGGCCGCCCCGACGACTTTACTTTACTTACACATTGTATTCTATTATTATTATTCTAAATATGAAATAAAATAATAATAAATAATAGAAAAAAAAACTTTTATGAACACTTCTAAATTCTCTGTGTTTTTTACCGTTTTAACTTCAAATATCAAACATTTTTGCCCTAAAGAAGGCCGGTTTCTTTGTGTATTTAACTATATTATACTTTTCTATTATTCTTTCTATCTTTCTTTCTTCTTTTTTTCTTACTCTTCTTCTTCTTCTTCTTCTTCTTATTATTATTATTATTATTATCATTATTATATTATTCTTTCTTTCTTTCTTTCTTCTTTCTTCTATATATCGTTCTTCTTTTTCTTTCTTTCTTTCTTCTTCTGTTTCTTTCTATCTTTCTTCTTCTTTTTTATTTCTTTTCCTTCTTCTTCTTCTTCTTCTTCTTCTTCTTCTTCTTCTTCTTCTTTTTTTTTTTTCTTTTTGTCTCTTTCTTTCTTTCCTTCTTTCTTCTTCTTCTTTCTTCCTTTTTTCTTCCTTTTTTCTGTCCTTCTTTCTTCTTATTCGTTTCTTCTATTCGTTCTTTCTCTTCTTCTTCTTCTTCTTCTTCTTCTAGAAGATCAACAAAGTTAAGCATTGATGCGCCTGTTCAATACTTAAATGAGTGACAATTTAAGCAACTGCAGGTTCTGTAAGTAACCGATATCAAACTGACTTTACTGTCTTTTGTTAGAATGCACCGACTGCACCTCTGCAGAGGGGTAAGACCCCCCCCCCAAATGGGACCACCATATGGGTGCTAGAAGGCGGTGCTGCGGGTCTACATGTCCTGGAAATGACGTTAAACTCTATCTGATGGTGAGGTTTCATTTCTGGAGGTTTGAGGAATGTAGAGCACCCCTTCATCACCATTGCTCCCTGGTCCACTCTGATCCGGAGTGTAGTACCTTTAGGTCCCATCTATGGGTTAAATAGAAAAAATGTATTTTAAAAAAATTGTATTATCCATTAAGAATTGATTTATTTCAAAACTTTATCAGCATTAAATGACCCACTGAGTTTGATATGCCGTAAAACAAAACAAACAAACAAACAAACAAAAAGGATTGTGATTGGCTTATTTGACCCTTCATGCATGTACTCCATAACAAATTTCAATATGTGAGTCATTCAAAAAACAAAAAAACCGCCCGGGCGATGTAAAAAATATAAACGCCCTCCGGGTGATGTAAAAATAAAATGTTAAAAAGATATTGCCTGAGGCGGGTCAGAGTTAAAAATTCAATGTCAATAAACTAAATTTTATTCAGTTTCATTCTGTCAAAAAAATACATTCTTTAAGATTTATTTTCGTTGAATAAAATTTATCTAAAAAAAATGTTCGTGGTTTTGTTAAGCTCTCAATTCTTAGAGATTAAAGAAATTTTAGGTAATTCATGAGGTAGTGCGTCCCGGTCTCCTGCCTCAAAAATTGCTACCCGGTGGACTATTAAAAATAACGACCCAGCTCAGTCTATTCAAAAACTATCCATCTTTATATCTATCTATCTATCTATCTCAATTTCTTCATATTTATCTATATTACTTTCAATACTAAGATGTTTGTTTAATGTCTTGTTTTTAGTTTAAATAAACAAGAATTACGACAAAAAAAAGAAGCGACCCCCCCCCAAAATACATTTACTTGTCGAAAAAAATATCTATCTATCACCATTTGTTTATATCTATCTATATTATTTTGTTTGTTTATCTATCTATCTCAATCTATTCCAAAACTATATATCTATCTTCATATCTAAACAAGAATTACGACAATTTCGATAAATAAACAAGAATTACGACGAGCTGGGTATTATTTTGATAAACACAGGGTAGCAATTTTTGAGGCAGGAGACCGGGACGCACTTCTTCATAAATTACCAAATTTTTGTATTTATTAAAACTAAAAGAAACAGACATTTCCATGGACACGCGCATGACAACATACGCGCAAGTGCAAAAAAAAAAACCTGCATTCACGTAAACATACAACACGAGAATACATTATATAAAATACCATCATTCAAAAAAAAATTCATTTAAAAAAGAAATGCCATAACTAGACTGCTTCAGTTCCAGTGATCTTTTGAAAAAGAGATATTATCTCGAAAATTCAAGAATTAAATACAGGTTAACACACAATAGCATGTTACCGTATTATTATTATTTTCTTTACACCTGCATTGTGATAGCCTTCTAAATCAACCTCCTAACCAATATATACACAATGCTTCAAGCAAATTATAAAACTCTCTTAAAAGTAAACATTTTTATAAGTTTCTATTTAGCACAAAAAAAAAAAAAACAACAAAAAAACACGAATTCTGATTTCTGCTAAAAATGTCACAACATTATTTTTCAAACTTTTATTTGCTTCTTTAATTGAATTGCGAATAAAAAAAAATCAAAGAAAGTTTCTAATGTAATTATTCAGATTCTTATCTTTATAGAAAAAAAAAAAATTAAAACTCGTTTTTATCGTTTCATTTATTTTCAGATTTCATAAAATAAAATAGGGTGGGGGGTTGACACCGTAAAAAAAGATTTCCCTTAATATATTTTAAGAAAAACTTTCTTTTAAACATAATTTCATCAACAGGTGAATAATTACGACATTTTCGTAGGTATTTCTTTAAAGCGTTAGTCATAACTTGTTTTGGCTACGGTTAAATTTTAAATTGATTTGATGGTACGAAAATGTAAACATTCTATTCGTTCATAATTTACCTATTTCGAGAGTTGAAAAAACAATAATAAAAATTATCAGGAGCTTTTTTATTTTAATATTTTCTCCTTTTGAATGGTTTAACACTTTCAAGATAATATTAACCTTTATTCAAGTTCCATTTGCTAAATATGGGGGGGGGTAAATTTTATACGGCAGATTGGACATGTAGAGACCATTGGTTTGGTGTTTGTGTAGTTGAAAAAATCCGAGTTTTGATCCCCACAATTTAGAATGTATAAGACTACGGAAATGAAGTTTCCATAGAAAACAAAGAAGCAAAATTGATAAAAGAAACAAACTTTATATACATTAATTTACAATTGGTTATTCAATTGTTCTTTCATTGGTGTTGCAGACTGTATGTGTCTGTACGTAGTTGTGGTGTGACAAGTGTGGCATTGTATTGTTTATATTTGATTGGTTGTGTCAACATTGTAGCAGTTTTGTCTGAGATTGAAACTTGTGATTGAAATGGTTGTTGTTGAGCGAGAGAGAGAAAATTGGAAACGAAAATACGAGACCAACCTGATATATAATTTTGTGTCTTCGGGCAGCGACTTCTCCCCATTGTGTCGATGTTGGGGGAGAACTTTCGCTCCTACTGTCGAGTTAGAGGGCATTCGCCCAACTTCTTTCGAGTCGGTAAGAGCGTAAGCTCCCACTGTAGTTTTCAAGCTCTACTTATTTATAATTTAATTATTCATCAAAAAATCAGCTGATCTTTGTGCATTCCATTGAATATCGGCAGTTTTCTAATGACGTAGATATTGCCATCGAAAGTTCAAATATCCGCTGATTCTGTTACTTTGGCATTCCAATGACCGTTCAGTTTTCTATTGATATAAATATTATCATTGGAATTTTCAACTATTATTTCTCGTTTGTAAACAATCTTTTGTCCTTAGATTATCTACATTGTAAACAATTATCTATTGTTTCTAAAATATTTCAAAACTAATATTATTTCGATTAACTTTTTGTTTACCTAATTCTAAATTCAAATCATAAAACTAGTTATTTAAGAAAACTTAATTATTTTAATTTGGTCAATTCCACATGCCGTAAAAATATAGGGCCAATCCCTATAGACATCACTACTGTATATGCATTTTTGCATTAAAATATAAACAATACGTTTATTAATTAATTTTCTTAAAAGATTAATAAAATTTCATATTTATACATTAAACGAAGCATTAAATTAATGAAAAGGTTCATTTAATTTTTAAAGAACTGTTGTGATGTGTATTTTCGTATTCCTTGTTGTAGCAATAGTAGTAATTCTTCGAGCGTATCGTAGCTCTAAGTCTCAGCTTCTCGTAGCTAATTCTCCTATGTCCGCTAGACTGTCTCTATATATCTCCTGCTGAAATACACGTATGTAAACGAGATAACACACCATTGGCTATCTCACTACAAGAACAAAATTAAAATTTATATTAATTAAGATTAAAATCCTCTTTGATAATAATAGCTAATAAAATTAAACACTATTTTTTCCATTAAATATAAATGTAACCGAAATAAACTTCCGGTTCAGTCGTACCATTTGTTTTTGTATTTTCTACTCTTAAACCAAAAGACTTAATATTTAATAGTTTTAATATTAAACTGATGTGTTTGTTATTATTCACTCAGCGCCTCCCTTGCCTCATATGGTAGAGACGCCACAGTATCATTGACAGGTTAATTTCGCAGGAATTTCTCCGTGCTGTATCGTGCCGAAACAGTATAGTTTCTAACTATCCTGCTGAAGTCCCGGTTTCGATTCTGTCGGAGGGAAATCGTTAGTATATATCGCTGATGAGACTTAATAAAGTTGAAACAGTGTGTACGATATTCTACACACCGAGTAATTATTTGCGAAATTCACTTGTCATTATTATCTTCTATAATTATCGAATTTATGCGATATTTGCATTGTAATGGCCTTCAAGCAAAAATATAAATATTAATATATATACTTTAATATTAAAATTTTATTATTTTGATATTAGTGTAAAAATATTTTCTTTTTAAAAGATTTTATCTTGATTTTAAATAACGTTAAAGTTAATACAGAATTAAACCGGATATAAAGTTGGATACAACATATTTAAGGTATGGTTAAGATTAAATTTCAAGTTTGTAGATTGTGACATATCGCTGGTACATCAACCAGTATACATATGCTAGAATTATAAGAAAACTTTATCCGAAAGAAAGAAAGAAAGAAAAAGAAAAGAAAATCCAAAGGTGTGTGGGCGAGGAAAGGAAGTAAGATTCAACCGGTCTTGTATTTTTTACGAAGGAATGTTAACATTCCTACTACTACCTATGTGCTTAGAAGACAATTGTACTCTCCCCCCCACACACACACCTTATGTGATGGGGAAAGTATGCATGCGGATTTCAATTGTGACCCCGCGACCCTAAGAGTACACCTTACCCCAGGATTGTCGCTATGACAACGACTGAGACGGCTTTTCGCGTGAAGAAATCGCGCAAGGCAAGACACAGTTGAAAGAACCATCCGACGGTCAGCACCTAGAAACTTCTTGCTCTGCAAAAATTCGATACTTGGATCGAAAGACGGGAGGACGGAAGAATTAAAGACATTTTACTACGAATTAAAGCTGATTCATTTTGGATGGAAAGAACGAATCACCATTGATAAACAACGAGTATAATTCAACCCTCAAGATTATTATCGACCTATTGCCTTGACCACCAAAAAGAAATCATGGGACAATCTGACTCACAACAAGCTCCATGAAATACAAGAAGTTATTGGAGAGTGGCCGACGGGCCACAGAAGTATTAGAAAAAAAGAAGTAATACTCGCCAGATTGCGTATTGGGCACACCCACATTACCCATTCGTACCTGTTAAAAGGGGAGGGTGCCCCAGTGTGCCCAACATGCAAAGTACAACTTACAACCAAGCATATCCTTCTAAATTGTAACAGACTTAAACATATCCGCGCAAATTACTATCAAGCTAGAAACCTGAAAGACATCTTCAAGAATACAAACCCTGAAAACATTTTAAATTTTATTTAAAAAAGCAACCTTTTCAACAAAATATAACAGAACATAACCAATTATCTCCATAGAACCACTACTTTAAAGTCTGAAATCCAAAATAACCTTTTTGGTATTAAATGACCCACAGAGGTTGATATGCCATTAAACAAAACTCAAACTCAAACTCAAACAGTCTGTAGAAATTTCAAAACAGGAGATAAAGTGTTAGCATTATTACCCTTGACTGGACACCCACTTAAAGCCCGATTTCATGGTCCGTATAAAATCTCCCGAAAAGTCGGCAACCTCAATCACATAGTTAACACCCCTGACCGTAGAAAGGCAACCCAAATGTGTCATGTCAACATGATAAACCCTCTCACGAGAGAGGAGAGGAGAATCCCGTTTTGGTCACCACTGGGCCCATACCTTTGAGTACTCACAGGGAATATTATGGTGAAGTCATGGAAAAAAAGGAACGACCATCCCCAGAGATTACGGAACTCGGAAATCCTAGCCGACCTCACACCCAAAATTGAACATCTGGATCCCAAGGAAAAAGATGATATAACCCATCTCATAAATTATTTTCGCAGTTTATTCCAAGATGTCCCCAAACAAGCAGACATTATCCAACACGATATCAATATCCAATTAATAGCGTTGATCCCAGGAGGCACCCCCTTGAGGGGAATGCCGACAGGATCGACACATTTTTTATGCCTACCACCCATGAGCTTCGGCTTGTGGGTGGGCCCACATATAAATGTCCTTGTGTCGCACCCTCATGGGTGGGATGAGAAGCAAATACCCTTCTCCAGCAATTGGTTATACGGTACCACTACTGTTCTTCTACAAGGATGGGGCTGGCATTAAATAACCCATGGAAGTTGATATGGCATCAAGAGAGATAAAAAATATATGATATAACAGAAATGCAAATGTAGGATGTGTGAAGACAGAGATGAGACGATCAACCATCAGTTTACTGGGTTTTTTTAAATTTAACTTCATCTTTTCGGGCGTGAACAGCCCAACCGTAAGTGGTACTTGATTTTTTTTCGATCTTGTAAAGAAGAAAATATTTTAAAAACTTCAAATAATTACACACCCAACAATTAGTCCAAAAGAAATTAATTATATTTATGTTTTTTTTTTTTTTTCAATCTAAAACCTTCATTTGTTGATGATCAGCAACGCACATTGCACAGGTCAGGAATCTGGAATAACTGTCAGGAAAAGGCCAAAGATTGAAACGACGATAAGGAGGGAAAGCACAATAAATAATTCCTTTTTAATTAGATTGTATAAGTTACATACCGTCGGTTACTATCCTTCTTGTCAAGTGTGCCTCAAGTGTGCGTGAATGACGTCACTGTTCAAGATCTAAGATAAACTAGCATAAGAAGAATACAAGTCTGGGCAAAACTGAGATTGAAAGGTAATTCACTGGGAACTTGTACCGTAGTGGTATATTTCCACGGTACCAAAATGACATATGTCGCGTTGTCCCTTTTTTTCTTGGTACGAAAACTATAACCGTAAGGCGGCGGCAGCGGTGTATACTATGCAGCGGGTCTCGTCCACGTGCCTCCAAATTCCCCGTGCTAAAATGGTGTTGATAGAAATTATAACACGAGAAACATGTCGTCACAACTGCCAGCCTTTGTTATCGTGCTCGTATAGTGGGCTCGTACCAGAGAGGAGGAAAGGCAGAGAGAAAGAGAGAGAGAACACTACTAGATTACTGTGATCCCATGAGGGACCCAAGGTCAGGTCCGTACCCTACGACCGCGGCAGGCAAAAAGAGGGCGATAGCTTTCTTTTTTGTTCCACGTCACCACGTGACTTCCGGTCAACACCCGACTTCCGCTTGCGGTCAACACCCGACTTCCGCTTGCCACTCAATTCTCAGTTCGGGGTCACACTGCGGTCAAATCACCGTTCATCCTGTTTTGGGTTATCACTATTTTTTTGAACCTTTATTATTTCTTCCTCCTCCTTCCATTAGTAGTCCTAGCTCACAAAAGTCAATAATGTACCCATCTTGCAACAAACTATGCATAAACCAGAATCTGTTCACTAGAATGAAATGCCTAAATTTCTCTAGAAGACCACAGCTTGAATTAATTGAAGCAATATGAAAAACGAATAACGAATAAATAATTGGAAATCAAAATTGATTTATTTAATATTTTCAATTCATTACATCATCAAAACAAATAACAATTTTAATTTTTGATGAAACAAGAATTAGAATATTCTCATTTTGAAAGGTAGATCGATGTATGGGATCTTTGTTGAGTTCGGCTTTACCAGCAGGTGTTGCAACGGTTCTTCAGGTAACTGCAGATCTTGGGGTGGGAACCCATACGGTTGTACAGACCCATCATTCTGGGGTACTGGCTGAACATGGACTGGTTCTGCATCCACATGCTCTCCATGCAACAATAGTACATCATGTCACACCAGGTCATCTGAAAAAAAATTCAAAGAAATATTAGAAGTTTCAACACGAATGACGATGAATGCATTTTTATAATAAAAATCATTTCTAATGCATTTTCATAGTAAAAATCATTGTCCAATCCATTTTTATAGTAAAAATCATTTCTAATACAATTTTATAGTAAAAATCATTTCCAATGCATTTTTATAGTAAAAATCATTTCCAATGCATTTTCATAGTAAAAATCATTGTCCAATCCATTTTTATAGTAAAAATCATTTTCAATGCATTTTTATAGTAAAAATCATTTCCAATGCATTTTTATAGTAAAAATCATTGTCCAATCCATTTTTATAGTAAAAATCATTTTCAATGCATTTTTATAGTAAAAATCATTTTCAATGCATTTTTATAGTAAAAATCATTTCCATTGCGTTTTTATAGTAAAAATCATTTCCAATGCATTTTTATAGTAAAAATCATTTCCAATGCATTTTTATTGTAAAAATCATTTCCAATGCATTTTTATAGTAAAAATCATTTCCATTTTCATTTCCAATGCATTTTTATAGTAAAAATCATTTCCAATGCATTTTTATTGTAAAAACCATTTCCAATGCATTTTATAGTAAAAATCATTTCCAATGCATTTTCATAGTAAAAATCATTTCCAATGCATTTTTATAGTAAAAATCATTTCCAATGGATTTTCATAGTAAAAATCATTTCCAATGCATTTTTATAGTAAAAATCATTTCTAAATTATTGTAAAAATCAAGAGTCATTCTATATTATATAATATAGATATATCATTTATAATATACTGAAAAGAAACTTACCTGGTCTCCCATGAACCATTGGTTTCCACCATTGCGCATGCACAGTGACCTCTCCATGAAGGGCATTATCCTGTTGAAGGTGTTCATGTATCTCCAGTACATGTAGTTCTGAAAATGAAATCAAACAGTATAAAGTGCAGTCTGGGCTGTAAACCTTAAATTGAAATAATGCTAACAAAACTAGTAAGGATATGCACCCATTGGGCATGAGTATGTAATATATTAAATTAGAAAAATTACCGAAATTAAATAAGAACGCATATAAAAAGAATACACATACGTTAATTATATTTTAACTGATTTTCTATATAAAATCCTTCATAGGATGGATTTTCATACGTTGGAGATATTATTAGGGATCAATTACACCAAGTGATTATTAAACCCGATTTTAGTAAAACCAATATGCAAATTAAGAACACAATATATAATGTTATCTGCGTTATTTGGACTATTGTCCCCATTTTCATTGTTATTTGTACAACGTTTCGGCCGATATACCCTCCAGCCTTCTTCAGGTATTTCTTGTCGGACTTGGGAACCTTCTCGGACTCGGTGACCTTCTTTTCGAACTCGGGAACTTTCTTGTCGTATTCGGGAGCCATCACGGATCTTTGAA